>JABFTP020000185.1:58486407-58873745 GCA_013387265.2 Cryptolaemus montrouzieri
ATGGTGAATTGAAGTATTCCGCTTTTTGTTGAAAATAGTTTCGCGAGTTCGAAATCTGCTGATTCAACTGCTTCCTGGTATCGGCTAATCCTCTGCCTCTTTGATGTTCCGGCAATGTAGTTCTTTCGATAGCGCTCATTGGGTGGTTTTATGGGCCTTCGTCAGCAGCGTTCTCATATTTCATTGTAGATTATCGATATTGGTGTTACTCCAGGCAATTATCCCAAAGGAATAATTCAGGATTGAGCATGCGTGAGTGTTGATTTTCTTGAATATATTCTTGCTTTTGATATTTGCACGAAGAAGTTGTGTAACTTTCTTAATGAATTGGTTAGTCAATTCTTTTTTCATTTTTCCATGATCTATTCGTAGTCTCCCCCTCGATAATTGCGGCAATACTTTGATTCTCTACGATCTCTTCTGCGGTTTACTGTACTTTTCCTCTGATTGTTCTGAGAGTGCGACATTTGTCCAATCTGAAGCGCATTCCTATGTCATCGGAGAACTCGTTTACAGTTTTCAGCATTTGCTTTAGTTGGTTCTTGGTGGCAGCCATCAATTTCAAGTCGTCCATGTAGTTCACTCTCATCATTTCTGCGTTCTTCTCTACGCTGAATCCGTATCTTATCCAGTTCAAACAGTACGACGTGGACTCATCGCAATACAGAACCATAATGGACTCAATGTGTCACCTTGAAACATTGCTCTTCTTATGGGGATAGTTGTTTCGAGATTGACAAGGGTCGCGCTAAGCCGGATCTTAGTTAGCCATAATGGCATTCTGAAAATGACACTAGATTAGGTTTCATAAATTCTTAGGATTTTTATCAGTCACTCATGCGGTACGGAATCAAAAGCTTTCTGGTAGTCTACGTGAGTGGTGAAGAGATTTTGCCTGTAGGAATGAGCTTAGTTGCTGATAACTGAATCTATTATAAGTTGTTCCTTGCATCCCATATCATTCTTTTTACAACATTTCTGTTGTGGTGCGATAATGTTGTTGTTCTCGCAATGTTCGTATATTTGTTGGGAAATACATGCAGTTATAACTTTGTATAGTGTTGGTAGACAAGTTATGGATGGTATCTGGATATATCCTGGATGCTCTGGACATCTTTTGGCAGTAAGTAAGTTGATCCTTGAGTAAAGAACAGTGGCATTTTTTCTGGACTAAGTAGGGCTTCATTGATCAAGACAGTGAGTTCTTCGTGGGTGCATGGCCGGAAACCGGTGCTTTCCTATTGTGAAGTTTCTCAATGATGTTGGTAACTTCTTCAGTTGTTAATGGTATATATTGCATGTTCGTGTAGTCCTGACATATTTCGTCTTCTTCGTCAATCCAGGTAGCCTTTGCATCGTAGTTGTATCTAACTGTCCTATCCAGAATTCTTCAATCTGTTGCTCGGTCTGACAGTCATTGTTGTTAACAGTTTCTATGTTGCTAAAGTCTTCGGTAGAATGTGTTTTCTGATATTTCAAACGTTGCGTTATCCCGTTTTAGGTCATTCTAGTTTTATGTCTTCTTAGGCCCCCTGGGCCACTGGTCTGGTGTGGTATTGCTGAGATATTGTTGTGAAAGTAGTTGGAACCGGCTTATTATCAATTTGCTGATCTTTTCACTCTTGCAGTTGTCTTATGTCACGCCCGAGAGCTTCGAAGTTATTAGTCGGTCGTCTTTCCTATTGTGGTATATTCGGTTGCCTTCTCGTACGGAGAATCGCTCAACTCAAATTGTTTACGAACATTATTATACAGCGGGTGAACACAGATAATGTGCTTCAACGATATTCGTTCTTTGCAGTAGGGACAGATTGGTTGTAATTATCGGTTCAAAAGATATTCATGCCTGTGTGATGTATGTCCAATGCGAAGGCGGTGTGTTTTAGTTATGTCCTCTCTAGGCAATTTAAAAGCATGTTTTATCGTCTTTCACTTGTGTTTCATTCTGTATCCATCTCAACTGTCATTCCTTTTAGATCTTGTTCGTGATGTGGCCATGAAAGTCGCGTCTTTTTATAAGAGTCACATCCGGTGTTTCTGCAGATGTAGCCAGCCGAGCGGCTTTATCAGCTATTTCATTACCAAGTTTGCCAACATGGCTAGGTACCCATGAAAATGTCAGAAAGAATGAGTTTTGCATTAGATCATTGCACAGAGTAGGTTTTGCGTTTTAGGGTCCGTGGTAAGTATATATATATATATATATATATATATATATATATATATATATATATATATATATATATATATATATATATATATATATATTCTCACGGAGTAGGTGTTATTTTCTCGACTTCAGTAGCTTGTATTACCTTCTCTTGCCCTTATTCAAGCCTGAATCCGTCTAGGCATGCTTTGAGTTAGGTGTTCGACCTCTTCTAGGGTGATATTCTGTCACTCTTCTGTGGCGGCTTGGATGAACTGTTATGGGGTTCTAATTTATAATTTTCCTTTTGAGATTATCCCATAAATGTTCAATAGGAGTTAGGTCTGGAGAGCAAGCTTTCCAGTACAAAATAGCGATTCCCTCTGTTTCAAGATAATCTCGAACGAGGTTGCTGGTATACGCAACAGCTTGATCTTGCATAAAAGTGAAATTGTCACCGTGGGCACCTCGCCAGAGTCTCACTATGTCCACGTAATTTCTAGCCGCTACACTCGCAGGAAACGAAATCAAATCTGTTTTGCCTCCCAGCATAATGCCACCCCAAAACATCACACTGCCCCCTCGGTATTTCGGAATTTGTCTTGCTGCTTGGAGTCTGGTCTCGTCCGAAAAAAGAACATTTCGCCAATTCTTAATATTCCAATTTTGGTGCTCGATACACCAATTAAGTCTGTTAATTATTTGTTGTCTGGTTAGCGACTGATACACTGATGCCTGTTGCTTTAAGAAATTGCCTTTGGAGTATTGGGTGCGACGCACTAATGTCTTTTCTTGCAATTTGCGGTCTTGTTCTTCAGAAGTGATCTTCCTACGACTTCTTCTAGGCCTTATTTGCAGAGATTGTCGCTCCACGTATCGGGCGTAAGTTTTTGAAAGCAATCATTCGACCCCTCTGAACATCGGACAATTCAACGCAAAGCATTTTCAATTATGATTATAGGATTTTGTAAATTTTGAAAATCACAGTTTCAAATGTCAGTGACGACTGAGTATAATATTCGGAACATGTGATGATAATTTAATTCAACATTTCTTATCATACTATCCAGTTTATTCACCACAAAAACTTTATTCTTCACAAGTAGTCAAAGATCCTTGATTAAAAACAATCAGTAATGTGATTAATATGAAATACCGAGTGATATATATATATATATATATATATATATATATATATATATATATATATATATATATATATATATATATATATATATATTTACACTCGGAGGCAAAAATTAGCGGAACACTCGAAAATTTAACCAAATTCGAAGTTCGATATTTTCCTAATTCTCAACCGATTTAGATGATTTGTTCGGCAAGTTATAGATCAACTCTTCTGCATTGTAGAAATTATAAGAGAAAACAAAAAAAATTTCATACGGGGGCAAAACTAAAAGTGTTTTTTTGTCAAAAATTCGTAACACCCTGTGGAATTTCGTGGTCCGAGTTGAAACGTACAATATCATGGTCTGTCAAGAAACATCTTCCTACAGTAACGCCCTTTTTGTTTCATGCGTTTATCTCTATTTTTGCGAAATATATTCACTTTCAAGTGGAAAATCACCATTTTGGAGAAATTCCATTGAATCAAGAAATTGTTATTAAAATTCGTCTATCAATTTGGAATTTTCTTATTATCAGTCAGGCGTGTCGAAATTGTCGTTTGCGATTTTTATGTTCGAATTGCATTAGTTATTGATGACAATTTGGTTAATTTGGTGAAAATTAGGAATTCATAGGAGATAACAGTCGGTAGGTATTAAAATACACAACCGAATTCTGGGACCATTGATAAAACTTTTCATTTACACATCTGCTCACCTTTTTTTATCAAATATGAAATACAACACACGTTTTTTTGTATATGACCACATTTGCACTCGTTTAAAGAATGAGAGTTTTCCATTCTTTGATTTGATACAAATTCGATCGGTTGCGGTGTTTTGTGATTCTTTTATTGTTTACGATTCGAAACGGTATTTTTCATTCAGAATGAGAGATTTACCACCAACCTCAGTAGCAAGGGCAGTTACATTGATCGAGGAAGGGCGCACCTACCGCTCAGTCGGTACCATGTTGGGTGTCTCGAAGTCGGTTATCCATCGAATCTACCGACGTTACAGGGAAACTGGATTGTACGTGAGGAGGCGAGGACAAGGAAGAAATCGGGCAACCCGCACTATACATG
Source organism: Cryptolaemus montrouzieri (assembly GCA_013387265.2). NCBI lineage: Eukaryota > Metazoa > Arthropoda > Insecta > Coleoptera > Coccinellidae > Cryptolaemus > Cryptolaemus montrouzieri. Next base: position 58,490,769 of record JABFTP020000185.1, read on the forward strand.
ACCGTTTCATCGTCAATCAAACCTTAAGAAATCCTCGTCTTACTGCTGTTCAGGCACGTAACCTTTTACAAGCAGTGGATAACATTAACGTCAGTGTGAGGACAGTCAGAAGACGATTAAATGAAGTTGGTCTGAGATCATACGCGCAAGCAAGAGCACCAAGACTCGATAGAGCCCATCGGGTAGCAAAATTGGCGTTTGCTAGGGAGCATGTAGCATGGACAATCAATCAGTGGAGACGAGTTTTATTTAGTGATGAGAGCCGATATTGTGTGAATTTCGTGGATGGTAGAGATAGAATATGGAGGCATCGAGGGGAACGGTACAATCAAGCGAACTTCGCAGGAACTGAACAATACGGTGGAGGGTCAGTTATGATATGGGGTGGCATATGCTTGGGAGTACGAACAGAACTGGAGATTATTGGCAATGGATCACCTAATGCCCATCGGTATATAACAGAAATCTTGGAGCCCCATGTTGTGCCTTTTGCTCCTTACATAGGGGAAAATTTCCTTTTTATGCACGATAACGCGCGCCCTCATACTGCGCGCATAGTGATAGAATATATCAATGAAGTTGGGATCACACGAATGAATAGGCCGTCGCGGTCACCGGATTTAAACCCGATCGAACACGTTTGGGACATTCTTGGAAGAAGGGTTCGACAACGGAATCCAGGCAACGTTGAAGAGCTGACATTGGCTGAGAATTCACTCCCTGTCAAAGAATTCCGTGTCCTCTCTTCAGACTCTGTAGCAGATGCAGCAAATATCAGTTCGGGTGCTGATTCGGCTCTAGTACGACAGGGCCGACATATCCATGTCAACTTCCCCGCGTCGAGACACATCACTTCTCATGACGAAGACGTTTGAGAGTGCCTGCAGAATTATTTAAATTTTTGGAAATTTTCAATGAACTATCGTCATCAAGAAAACGAAAACTCTAAATTCATCTCTAATTATCAATCGAAATAGTAAACTGTAGGTTCAAAGATATCATATTCATTTTGAGAAAAAGCATCAAAAATGGCTAGATAATAAAAAAAATAAAAGTTCAAATGAATCTGAAAAAACACCAAAGCTTTCAGAATTTTGAATGAAAATAACTCCTGATCTTGATATAGCCAAAGTTCCGTGTATATTCTTTAAGAGGCTTCAAAAATTGATTTAATGTCCGCCGACAAATCCTTGTTTTTGTTAAGTGAAGTTAGCGAAGTTTCAATACAAATTGACCAGAATAAAAGTCTGAAGGCAGGTTTCTCTTTGTACATAAATTATGAGACAATCACCAAAGTTGAGTTATTCAGATACTCAATATTTCGGAAACGGTAGCTAAGATTACTTTGCATGGTTATATTGCCACACGTCTGATTAAAGCGCTTCAAGATGTCGGACTAACCTGAGAAAACATTATAAATAATTACCGTTAGAAAACAAATGGGGTTTCGACGACACATCTGGTCAAATCAAGTATGAATAGAAGATCCGACATCTACCGATTTCAACATCACTCGTTTCAATAAAATAGTTTTTCGAAATTTCCGTTTTACAATTGTTCGTCTTATGGCAAAATCCATAGTCATCGTCTAGTCCTTGGTGTCAACTAATATGATTTATAGTAAATCACTGTTGAAACAGAGCCAAATAAATATCTTATTGAATAAATAACTCTCAGATGCTGAAATTCTGCCGAACCTTGACAGAAGCGGATACTGTCTTTAAGAAACAGGCAATCTTGTTAGCGATTGGATTTTGGTTTTCTTGGTCACGACAATCACGACTACTATTCCTTGCTATACTTCATTGAAACAGTTTCAAAAAGTATCATGAGCTTCGTGTGAAGTTGGATCTGTTTCACCTTTCATTCGTTTAACAGGTCTGTTACTGTCAGAAATATGAATTTTTTATATACTCTTTCATGATTTTCTGTCACGAATCAGAAATTGAGTTACTCCATAAACAAGAAATAAATTTTCTTCTGAAAATTCAGTGAGTCCTTTTGAGGAAACGGTACGGAGAGGTGATAGTAATGCGTATTTAATAAAATAATCCGTTACTTCAAGTAGGTACTTCAAATGAGAATATTTCGGGAATGGATCCATGAAATCTCTACTTATAATTTGTCAAGGCTCCTTTATAAGTGGATGTGACCAGCTGGACCTTTTAGGTTTGGTTCACATAAACTACAAACGGAGCAACGAGATACAAAGCGAGCCACCTCGGTCTTCATTTTGGGCCAAAAATAAAGAGATTTTTGTCTCCATTAGTTATTGTAAACCTACATAGGCTCAGAAGTGGGATCATCATAGTGGTGAAGAATTAACTCTCAACATATTTCCAGTGGTCGGACATGACAGAAAGTTCAGGTAATTTGCATGGACTAGACTCAAGTAGTTGACCTCTCTCTATCCTTCAAAATGCATATTTTCTGGGAAACTTTTCTATATTCTTTAACCATTTGCTATGTCGTAAATCTTACGTAGTAGAGAAAATATTGATTATGGATGTGATAAATGAGATCATAATTGTAGGACATTAATCCTGCTCCCCTCTAGCTAAGCGTCCTTGAGGAACTTTGAGACGATTGATTCAGGGTAAAGAATGAGGATCTGTCACTATTTTGAAAAACATTCCCTCAGAGTAGTGGCGTTACTTTTCAACTTTTCGTATCACGGCCAACTATTAGATTTCCGTAATTGAATAGTTGCTTTCTTGGCGAAAAAATCTAGAGAGGTGAACGATAATTTGTTCACCATCTTCAGATTCTTGAGTTAGAACAGATCCAATCCCATACGCAGGGGCATCAGTCTGCACCGAATGTTTTATTGAAATTCGGACAATTGTGAACTGACAAAACCCGCGGATGAGACGCTCGAAAACTAAACTGTTAGTACGGAGGTGATACGTAGGTTGCCTTTTGAATTTTGCGCCTCACCAAAAAAAAAGAGTAACTCAAAGAAAAAAATTGCTTTATTGTTTTTCAAAGTATACTCCATGAAGATCGATACATTTTTACATGCACAAACAATTTTTTAAACACTTCTGCCACTTCGAATGACTTACCTCCGAAACATGGTTTTGGAATGTTTCAACTCCCTTTTTCGCCGTCGAAAATCGTTGCCACGCAGTTTTTCCTCGATGTGCGCAAACAAAAAGAAGTCGTTAGGTGCCAAATCGGGACTATTAGGTGGATGGCCCATTAATGCAATGTTTTGGGTGTTTTAATACTTCATCGTATGCGCTGATGTGTGTGGGCATGCATTCTTCATGTAGAGGAATCTTACTTCTTCGATTTGATTACTTCAAGTCATCGAACACTTGTGACAAACAAATGGTTGTGTATCATTCAGAATTGACCGTTCGACGTTGCTCTAATGCTATGGTGGCGACATGTCCCGTTTTCCTGAAAAAACAGGCGACCATTTGCTTCGAAGTGCTTCTTAAATCATTTAGGATGTCCCATACTGTGGATTGTTGTTTAGTTTGGGACTCGTATGCATGTATCTAAGATTCGTTGCCTAAAACGATTTTGTGAACGTCTTTCGTAGCACCACGGTCGATTTCTTTCCACCAAATGATACGAGCCTTCTTTTGAGTTAATAAAACGTGTGGGACCCAACGCTAACAAATCTTTTCGACAGTCAAATGTTCATGCAATATTGAATGTATGCTGGTGGAACTAATATTGAGGGTTGTCTCAATCTCACGGTAAGGCACATGACGATCATGGTGTATCATTTCTCGCACTGCCTCGATGGTTTGTGGCAAAACATCTGATTTTGGACAATCTTCACGTAGTTTGTTACTGCTTAACATGTTCATTCAGATTTGTGACTAAACCCAGTTTCAGTATAAAATCTATACCCAAAATCAAACTCTTTCACCAGGAAGGTGAAACGAAAACATCAATACTTCTTATTTTATTTTTGAGGGATAAAGAAATCGTTATGTAATCGATAGACAAACAACGGAATATTTAATTCTTTTCTATACTAACTTCAAACAAGACGTAACAAAATGTTCTAAGCGAGATCATGTGGTCTTAGTAACTTTAGTACCAAATACGATCAAATCGTAGCAAGTTGGCAATTAAGGTAACTCAGGGAAACTTAAGAGGTATATTACACAACTTCACTATTTAGTACAGTAATTGTCGAAAAAATAGAAATTACCTGGAAAGTTTCCTCATCGAATTATACGGCTACAGTGATGTGAGAAGTCGTAATAGTACATCTTTAAATAATTATAGATATGCATGTTTCACAGCATCAGCATATAAAAGAAAATTTAATATTGCGTCGCAACCACCAACAGAAGCAGCAGCACGACCACATTCGTTTTGAACTTGAAGATGAAGAAACGGACACTATCTCGAGCAAATAAACGACGAAATCGAGAACGAAGAGTACCGCGATGAAACTGATGATCCCATTGCCGATAATGCAGAAGAATCTTCCTTCTTTGATATTCCAATCAGTACTGAAGACGAAGAGAACACAACCCTGGTCCGTCAACAAGAATTAAGCGACAGTGATTGAACTAAATTTTGGAATAGCGAGTCAGATGTGGATAAGGCCTACTGGGAATAACATGATAAAAAAACGCGCAGCTATCTCTACCTTATGGTGATGTGGAAATGAACATTTCTGCCGAAACGTGTGTTGAACTACACTTTACGGCGCTCGTACGCCGAAACTATTGGTTTTAGGAAAAAAGGTTGACATAAATTGTAAGAAATTTTCGCTGCTATCATTTTGTATATATATATATATATATATATATATATATATATATATATATATATATATATATATATATATATTGCAAAATTGCGCCTAAAAGCAGTTTATGATTGCGCCTAAAAGGAGTTTTTGATAATAATTTCTTTCCGACGCATTTCACAAAAAAATATATATATATATATATATATATATATATATATATATATATATATATATATATATATATATATATATATATAGTGGGTTTTACCCCGACGAATTGCCCATATATCTGTTCATGCAATCAAACTGATTTCATGAAAAATATAAATCCACCACCCGGTAATTAATACCATTGCCAGGCAATGATTATAATCAAAACATCCTGGAATAAATATATATTAGGATAACGTTAAATGTTATGAGAATATATCAATCTACCAGAATATATACATACTATAGCATCATCAGACAATGATATCAATGTACCAACGAGTAGTGTCAGAGGCTTTCTCCCCGGAAAAATCCAGTGTACGGACCTTAGTTAAGTAACACTGAATGTTATTCATTAATAGTTTCCTTTGTGTGAAGTGGTGAAAGATCGAATAGAATACTGCTCTGAATATAAATATGACAAAATTGTCAGTTAATTATATATATATATATATATATATATATATATATATATATATATATATATATATATATATATATATATATATATCTATAATGCGTCGGAAAGAAGTTATTATCAAAAACTGCTTTTAGGCGCAATTTTTGCAATATGGCGGCGCGAGGCGCAAAGTTGAAATTCGGTAAGAGCACGTCAAAATCCATAAAATTGCCAATTTTCAAAATTCCCGGAAAACTTTCCAAATAAAAAGAAAGTTTTCCCAGATAATCCATCTGCAGATGTTCTTATCAGAGGTTCCGCAAGAAAAGGTTTGATGCAAAGAAGGCTTGATTTTAATCACGTAACGTGATTGGATCTGTACTTGAACGAAACAACATAGAATATTGTAGAGCAAAAATTGCAGTTTCCACGCATTGCTCGTTACCAGCAATGGCCACAAAAATTTTAGAATATCAAAATTTTCGTTAGTACAACGCATGGATTCAATAGACGTTTTCGTCCCCAGTTACTATTTAACGCACTGAAATCAAAGTTATTAGATAAGAGGAGTAGTATGTTTGAATTATTGCTACAAAAATGAGCGTCCAAAAATATTAAGTTTTGTTTTAAACTTGTTAAAGTTATCAGTGAGATGCTCCAATTAATGAACCCAGTTTATGATATTGCTCATTCCGCGGCAGAGTTCATCAGTGGTTTACGTATTTGACAAACGGTCGTGAAGACTTAAATGATGGTCAATCTACTGAAAAACCGAAATCTATAATTCCAGGCGATTCAATCAAAATTGTGAATTACATTACAAATCAGCCAAAATCTTCATTAAAATCAATGGAAATGGTCATATTCAAAACATTTATGTATCACATTTCGATGGAATTTTGGGCTAACGAAAGGCATGTGTAATGTGCAGGTTTTGTTCGGGCCGATAGAAAGGCACCAGATGAGCTAAATCTCAGTAAAGTCATAACAGATAATATTTTTCATTAGAATTTACGATTTCCAAGTCATTGCCACAAAAAATTTTTTCATCAGACCAATGCATTATTCTAGTTTGAAGTTTTGGAGCGTTTGGTTCATTGGGAGAAGAAAATTAATATTTTTCGTACTATATGTCATGTAATCGATTTCTTGACAGGAATTCGCATTGGAACCACTCCTCATATAAACCTAACTAAAAAATACATTTACGTCTTTATTTAATTACTAAATTACATACATATGGAATTTTATGTATTTCTAACCTATACCCTATCTCTTGTCGGTAACCAACTCCAATTTCCGTGCAATTTTGGTCGGATTGTGAAATAAAGATTTTCGTGAGAAACTATATTTTTTAGGAACCGAACCTTAGTGAAGGCACTCGTCATTCATTGTCATTCAATTTTGGCGTCGAAATGTACTTCGGCTTTATTGAATTCTTTCATCGTCATATTCCCTCTTACCCTTCAGTTCGTCTGGCCATTCAGCAATTTCCTCAATGAAGATATATGTCTTACATTTTTATATCGGAATTGCGATATACCGAACATTTTCATACATATGGTGAAATTCTTGCTTTATCATCATGTATCAACCCCTCTGCATTATTGCTTGGACTCGTTGAAATTTATTGCTTCGGCAGTTTTATTAAATTCAATATAGTTTCGAAATATTTCTTTGATCCCTTTCGTTCAGGTTTTACTGATATATATATATATATATATATATATATATATATATATATATATATATATATATATATATATATATATATATATTTAGAGTCTAGGTGTTCAAATCAAAATAGAATAATACTATTTTCTATGAAAAATGGAATATATATATATATATATATATATATATATATATATATATATATATATATATATATATATATATATATTCAGTAGAATTCCATATCTGTGAATTGAAAGTCTTCATAAGTAGTTTTCATGATAGCAATCCAAGCAATAAATTTGAACGAGTCCAAGCTACTTATATCCAAGACGTTTTGCATATATATATAAAGGAAACTATTAATGAGTAACATTCAGTGTTACTTGACTAAGGTCCGTACACTGGATTTTTCCGGGAGAAAGCCTCTGACACTACTCGTTGGTACGTTGATATCATTGTCTAATGATGCTATAGTATGTATATATTCTGGTAGATTGATATATTCTCATAACATTTAACGTTATCCTAATATATAATTATTCCAGGATATGTTTTGATTATAATCATTATATATATATATATATATATATATATATATATATATATATATATATATATATATATATATATATATATATATATATATATCCGATTTGTATAAGTATTAACCAACTCGACCCAAAAATCTGAGGCGAATGCGAAAATCCGGAGAAATGGTATCCCCATGTATATCATCACGGTCGAGTTCAATATAATGCTAGGGGCTCATATCCCAGTTTTAGCTCGGAGGCCTATTGGTACGCCACGCATCTTCAGATATACTATGGTGTTCAGCAAACTTTCGATGAGGGCGCCACCGATATATACGCATATACAGCAAAATATGAATATCGTCCTATTGACCTCCATACTTGTTTCTTACTTTTTCACCTCTGTAATTTGGCAACACGGTTTAGAGGCTAGTGAGTATAGTTAGTATCAAATTGTATAAGAAAGCATTGACTCATATATTTATATTCTGTTATCATTATCGATTTGCAATAATTCTGTTAGGTTGTTTTCAAGGAAAACTTATGAATGGGGAATTGTGTCTTTTGAAATTATCTAGAGAATAACGTTTCTCTACGGGGTGATCAAATAAACTGAAATTGAAAAATTTTTCTTGTTCTTCATTTCAGTATTTCAGGGCTCATTGTATTTTCCAAAAATAATATTTGTACATATGAAGTGTGCAATGTGCATTGCCTATCTGCTATCATTATGTCTGGTCGTTTTCAAAATTTTTGATTGGGAATTGTTTCCCTTTAAATTATCAAGTAAGTGATTTCCAGAATAAATTTTAATCGGGGAAATAACGACGGAGGTACGAAATGGGCAAATTTGCCAATATTTTTCTGTAGGGTGAGTGAGATGAGACGTGAAACCTTCAAAGCTCGGGATCTATTTGAAATTCTATTCATTTTAATTTATTTGTATTATTTTTTAGTAAAATTGAGAATGTGGCATTCATTCACATTCACATTCTGTCGTTTATGAAAAAATTGAAAATGTTCAAGATTTTTCGAACAATCGCACAGGACTGTGACTGTATACGTCTGGTATTTCTTCATCAAGAAAACTGGAGAATGACTGCGCCTTATAACGAGTGTTTTTCTCGGTGTGATGAGCCCGGAACTTATTTAGCTTTCCAAATCGGCTCTATACCGATGTTTGTTTTCGCCAATTTTTTCGATGAGGTACCCCATTAGAAACTTAAAAGTGAAGGAACTAGCTAATATTACTCTTGCTTGGTTACCGAATGAAAAGTTTCAACATGAACTACCGAAAAAAAATCAGGACACTTGTATTTTCAAAAATTGAACTGCTTCAGTAACGTTAGGTTATTCAAATTTCAGTGTGATTTGAAGGATTGACATTTATAAACTACGTGTCCTATCCCTACGACTTTTGGAGAACTTCTCAAAAAAGGTTTTGATATGAGGTAACGGGTTCATAAATCTTTTCCTTCTGGTGAGATCTACGAAATTTAACCAGATGTTAAAATCTTTTTCAGTCATTAACTTCACAGAAATCATTTTGATGATGAAAATTATTCGACTGAAGCCGATGATGAAATATCTGAATGTTCACGAAACTGTATTTTCCTTGAACAAATGTGAATAATAACCGATTAGAGAAACCAGAATGTCCAAAGAGGAAACAGATAAATTTTTTTTTTGCATTCAATCCATTATTTACCTCTGACTGCAGTAGCTACGGTATTCTCTCGGAACTCTGCTCGTCAATAGTTTGTGTAACGGTTTTTGTATCATGAAAAATCAATTTTCTCTCTATTCCCCTAACGGCCAGCAAAAACGTTTAGTCTACAGTTACCTCTTACCTACTGCATCGAGAAATCTAAGTTGAACTTAATACGAGAACAAAGGACGAAGAGATAAGAACCCAAGATATTGATTTCAATTTCGTTGAAATAGCACTTTGTATACTTTGTTCCGAATTAAGAGGTACTCAATGAACATAAAAGAGAATGAACCTAATACATTAAATACTTTTATTTTTCAATTCTTCCCCCCTCAATTCTACGGAATGAAATCGAACGGAAAATATTTTAATCAACCTAAGCTTTCCGACCATATTTCAGCATATTTCAGAGTTCTTGATCTGGATATATTTTTGTCATGTGAATATATATATATATATATATAATATAATCCGGCATAACCGGAAACGATACGAACTTTCGATTTTCAAATGGGACACCCTGTATTGTTTTGCTTATTTTAATTGCTCATCTCATCTTACGACCTCATGACATATCTTTGAAAGAAAAACAAAACACATTCTTTTTCTGAAACTGGCATCTTTCTTTTATAGAAGGCCATGAACAGTGACAATTCACTTGGCTCAACTACTTCTATCACGAAAATAAAGATTGTATATTAAAATTTAGTTGCTCATTTTTTACGGAATGTCAAAGTTTAAACAAAAGAGCGAACAGCGAAAACGAAATAATTATATTAAATGTTCAAAAATACCACTATTCTCACGAACAGAACATCACACACGATTGATGGTTCCCCTCCCAACATTATTCTACTGATGGGCTGTAATACCTGCAAGCCTGTCTCAAACGGTTCTCCAATTCTTGTTGGGTTCTAACAGGTGTTTGGTGACCCTCATCCTTCAAATGGCCCTACAGGAATAAATCTGACGGACTCAAATCTGGCGATCTAGCTGGCCATCTTATGGGACCATTTGTACCTATCAATTTCGTCAAGATACTGCGAAACCTCCTTTGTGTTGTGAGGAGATGCACCAAATATCCAAATATCTCTTCCCTGTCAATAAACCTTCAAAAATTATAGGCCCTATTAAATATCTTTCCATCATTCAAATTCAGACATTGAATCCAAAACCTTCTTGGAAGTTTCAATCTTGATATCTGTGCTCATTTTGTTGAGACCAGTACCTGGTATTTTGCCTATTAAACATAACATCCCATTGTTCGTGAAACGTGATTCGTCACTGAATGAAATCTTTATGGGATATTGTGGATCACCCTCCATTTTCCTAAGGAACTCTTCACAGTACTGGAGTCGCCTAACACTATCGTTAACTTACAGGTGTCGGTTGATACTCAAATGGGCGGTACTTATGTTGTTTCAAAATTCTTCATGGGCTTTGGTGGCAATTTCCCTTGTTGATGTGGTATCCGTATCTTCGTCGATAATGAAATCCTCCTCTTCAGCAGGTTGCACCTCACGAAATTTTCGTTCAACTTTAGAGAAATAGGTTCTGTTCGAATGAACGCTATTTTGCCTGCAAATATATATATATATATATATATATATATATATATATATATATATATATATATATATATATATATATATATATAATTAAAAGGTAAATAAATATGAAAGAAAATGCTCGGAATTTAGTATAAACAACAATTTTGTTTTCCTTTGATGTGTGTTGTTCAGAAATTAAATTGAAAGAATAGTTTAAAAAATGAATAACTATAATCTATTTGGTAAATACGTAGAATAATAAGTATGCAAATCCTTTCGGAAAGTAGTGCGTGGGCAAATTCAAAAATAAATGTAGTTTCTATGATTTTGTATTGGAGCACGCACCAATTTATTGCCGGACCTTTGTTAGAAACCCTCGTACAAATCTCCAGGAAGAATCCAACTACCTGAGTACGATCTTCTCTGTCTTTTTTGTTGCTTGAGAATATTGCTGTCCTAGTTTTCTAGGATCTCATATTTAGACACTTCGTTATTTTCTGCGCATGCGTCCGTGAAAAATATTATCCGTAAACTTTAATAAGGATAACGATTTGCCGTTATTACGGCAGAATAAGAGCTGGTAACTATTATTATTTACCGTGTGCAACGTTTCATAGTTGAATGTATCACAAATGATTCTGGACAGTAACAATTCGAATTTTGATGGAATTTCGGGAGCACGTTCAACGTCGCAAATTTAAATAAATTCGGCTGTAGTAAAATGAGAATGACAAGTGAACAACTGACAGTTGAATAACTACATTATTTTGTAAGGTTGCAAAAACTCTATTTGAAGTGAGCGTTATGATCGTAAATGTAATTAAAATAACGATTAAATTAACGAAATCGTTCAAGTTGCAAAAACTCTCTAATAATTAATGAGAAAGTTTATTATATTTCAGATAACTCAATAATTTTAATAAATTATGGAAATGAACATTTATATTATATTATAGTAGATTTAAGCTAAATTTTCAACATTACCTAACAGAATGTTAAACAATGTTTATAAATAATTTCATTACTTCGTCTACTTCTAAATTCAATTACTTTCTACACTTTAAAATTATAAAAATCAAAATATGCTTGTCAAAATGCTCATAAATATTTTGAGCTGCAATATTTTCATAAAATATTAAGAGCTCATCTTCTGATGATGTATCTTCATTGGCTAAATTCACTATAAAAGGATATATCATGACATCCATATGATCCAGTTCCCACATTTTATTTTCTTCTTTAATGAAGTGGTCTATACAATTTTTCCAGTTTTGGGTTGTAACACTTTTTATTGCACTGTTGAAGTGAAGTTCGACGTCTTTTATCTTAAAACTTGTGTTCTTTCTAACCACTTCACTCTTCACCTGTGCCCATATTAGTTCAATCGGATTCAATTCGCAGTGGTAAGGTAGAATACGGAGTATACGAACTTTCCGGTTTTTTTGCTATTTCGTCAATCTTATATTTTTGTTTGAGTTTTTTTGTAAATATACAATTGATAATATTTCTTTTTTCAACATATTTTCTTCAAAAGAAAGATTTTTAGCCGTCAGCCATCTGATGATGTCTGCTTTATGCCATGAAGATGTTGGCGTTAATTCAATCTGTCGCGAATGGTAGCTTGCGTTATCCATTGCTATAACAGATTCTAGTGGAATCAAATCCAACAACTGTTCAAAATATTCTTCGGAAACATCCGCGTGCATGTCCTCATGATAGTCTCCAGTACTTTCACTTTGAAATGATAATAACCCCCATCCACAAAACCGTTAACACTACCTATATTCGTTATTATTATACGTCGTCCCTTTCCTGACGGAGCCTGAAATCCTGTAGACAATCCTCTATTTTAGGAAGGCTTGTCGATAATCTTTTATGTTTTTATCATTCCAAGTTTTCTACACCGAGTACCCTTTATTAACCCAAGTTTCATCCAGATAAAAAATTTTCTTACTTTGAGTACGATATTTTTTAATTGCTCTTAAATAATTTCTTCTCCAGCAAACGATTTCTTATTTATCTTTGAAAACTGACTTCTTATGTTGCTTTTCTCATGAGAAATTAATTCATGCAAAACTTGCCACAATTTGTTTTTGATATTAAAGGCAAGTCCTGATTTCCTACGACCACAGCGTATATTTTTTTCATAGTGGGAATTTCTTTCCTAAAATAAAAAGAATGAACAGTATTTTGAATAGTATTCCTAAAGTCTTCATCAATAACCATTCGGGGACTTCCTGGAGAAGTTTTTGAAGGTTTGACTATAAATCCATTTTCAGATTTTCTTTCCTTGAGAAGCTTGTATATTGTGGACTGTCGAATTCCAGTCATCTCAGAACAGATTTTTTACATTTTTATCGATTGGAGGTAAATAAATGGCCTTGATGCATTAAAGCATCGTAAACATTCAATATAATTAATTTTTCACTTTGGGAAAGTGGTACATTTTTAGTACGTTTAACAGGGGTAAAATTAGAAAACATTTCCCTTATTTGTGAAATGAACAAAACACTTTCACCAACTACTAACTGATGCATACAAATGATAAATTTAAGGCACGGCTTATGTTAAGGCTCAAGGAAAATCCTTTTTGAAAGGTTTTATTTTATTACAAACTGAATTAAATGGGAGCTATTGTCAGACTGAATTATATAAGATATATAAAGATATTTTATAACATCTGTCAACACGGTGTAACCGTTCTCGTGAAATAAGATCCGCTGATCCAGCAGTTCGTCCAGGAAGCAGCTCTTCTAGGAATGTACCTCCTCAATCCTTAGGGAAGAGTTATGGACGGGAAGAACAGAAGTCGTTCCATGACTTGGTCTGGCGAATGACTGAAAGGTGACATAATAAACACTCGGAGATTTTTCCTCTGGATTGTTTTGTGGTACTGTATTTCTTCGATGCAATCTTGAACTAATTTTCCAAACGGTTCTCATAAAAATTCGGATGTATACGGGGATGGTCAGGTAAATGTGTAAAAGTTTATTCTTCATTTTTTTCTGAAATCGGTTGGAGTTTCTCGACTTCCTTCTGAAGGTGGTGTAACTCATTCAGTGAAATTTCTTGAATTTTGAGGAACTTGATAAGAGGTGCCTTTTGTGTCGGTATGAATGAAATCAACTGTTTGAATGCTGCATCCATAGAGAATTTTGATGAGGAATGTTTCCTTGAGGGGTTGTGAAATCTGTGTTTTCGCTCTTTATCCTCATTTTTTCTTGTTCCGGGAAGATTCCAATGTAGTGGCTGTTATCAACCTCTGCTACCAGAGATTCCTTCACTTTTACTGACACGCTTTTGCAGTCAGAAACAGTGGAAGAATTTTGGATCTGAAGAATTGAAAATAGGCAGTCGTCTTGGTCGGCGTGGCTTGCAAGCTTGTTCTCTTCGGAAAGGTAACTAGGGTTGAGATATCTGCATTGTTTATCATCGTATTGGAATAGATTGCTACTCATTGTGAAGTAAGTATTTTTAGGAATTCTAGTTGTAACGTTTGTGGATAGAATGTAATATAAATGGTAAAGGTTGAATTGATCGGGGTATATAAGGGGAATATTCAATAAGAAAATGATCCTTGTTTTTGAATAGTAAGCTTTGACCTCACTTAGGTCCTAATAATTTGTGAATATTATTTTGGTCAGAAAAGATCAACTGATTTTTCGAATGGTTCTCTAAGAGAGTCTAAAGTATATGTCCTAAATCGATTTTTGAGATAAAACTACGATGAAGAGAGCCTAATTTAGCCAGAGTAATTGAATTTTCGAAATCTTCAAGAATAGATCCGATTGTGTCTTAGTTGAATTTCATTCGATCGAAAGTGTCTATAATAGAAAACTACTGGGTGTTATCATTTTGATCTCTTGAATTCTTCTAGAAATTATGTTTTGGTTATGCAGCATTGATGAAAGTGTTTTATTATTATTCTCCAGAATTGCACGAGTTAATGAAATTTGGTGACTGACAGCAGAGATTACTGTTCAATAATACCTTGTAATTTTTCGATAGCTTTATTGTAGCGTTCAGCATCATCGGCTTCTAAATTTCCTGGAATGGCTTCAATAATATTGCCCAGGACATTTTCTTCAAAGGATAAACAGATTCAAATTTATTCCAAAGATAGTTGATTTGATATTGTATATGTTGTTCCAAAGTTTCTGTAGGGCATTCGGATGTATTGAATCGATTCGAAGGAGAAGATTTGAAATTTCAGATCAGCACGATGGAGGAATTTACGAGTTTCGATTTTGACTTTAGTTTCGCTAACAAGAAAGCGGAGGATACCAGGCTTTTTTTTAAGATCCACTATTTTGACCGATAGATCATTATCAGGATCAGGTTCCTGCAACAAATTTTGAGGTCGTTTAACTCTCGGTTTCGTTAAAAATCTTGTGATAAGTACTGCCTTCAGTTTTTATGTTAAGTTCTTAATTTTCTTGTACTTTTTTTTCAATGAGGTGCGCTTTCAGTTCGTTACTGCACATTTTAACGTTTTTTCGGAAAATTGTCGATTGTTCGTGATAAAAAATTATTTTTCCACGCTGTTCGTTTGATTTATTTATATATTTTTCTGTCTTTCGCTGATTTCGTGTTAGTATTTGCTTTGCCTTTCTTATAGCATATCTCGTAATCATACTATTCTCTAGTCTCAAGCGTGTAAGTCTAGGATTGCAACCCTCTTTAAGAGGCATAAGCCACTCAAGAGGTTTATGGTCGGTCACTATTCTGAATTTTCTCCCATATAGGTATGGTCGAAAATGGCTAGTCCCATAGATCATTCCCATTTTCATAGTACTGTAACTTCTTCACTGTCGTTCAACGAGCGTGAAGCATATGCGATTTGACGGTCGTTACCAATGGGTCCTTGCGACAAACAGCCTCAACTGATACGTCATTTGCATCAGTAGTAACGACAAATAGTATCTCAAACTTTGGAAATTGTAATATGAGATAATAGAAAGAAGAGATCTGCAGTAGTCAAAAGCTTTCCGGAAAACATCATCGTGTATGATTTTTGATTTCGCTTTGAGACATTGCTTGAACGGCTTGGTTAATTTTGCAAACTCTTTTATAAATTCGCGATAATAAACCAACAGTCCAAAAATCCCCTGATTTCTTTGATTGTTCTAAGAATCGGATATTCCATGATTGCCTTTATCTTATCGGCATTAAGTCTGACACTTTCGGGCGTGACAATATGCCCTAAAAATGCAACCTCTTTTCGTAAAATTTCCGTTTTATCGAGCTGAATTTTTAAATTTGTTTCACTAAGACGCTGAAATGCTCTCTTGAGATTTACCATATGTTCTTGTAATGACGTCGAATAGACATTCTCTTCTTTGCAGGGTGCTTGAAGCGCTTTTCATTCATTTCTCATTCTTAGATATTCAAAGTGCCCATTCTCTACAGAAAAAGCTGTTTTCTGAATATCCTCCGGAGCCATTTCACTAGCTAAGTCAAGGGTTGAAAAATAGCGACATCATCATTTTATCTAGAATTCTTATATTATGTTTGATTTGATTAGTGTCAAATTTTGTCCTTCAATATAAAAATATCTGAATATTTTTCACACAATTTTTCTATATGAAATCTTTTCTTCGTCATTCAAATGGTCGGTACGTATATGAGAACATATGTCATGTTTTAAGTCAGATTCTGCGGGGGTTATATACATATTGCAAAGTTCATAGTGGTCGAGCTGAAAAGAATTTGGTAATAGAGGGTCATAAAGTTGAATTTGATAAGAAGAATCATTGGGGTTTTGAATTTATACCCACGCATATCTCTTTTTACAGGTAGTAAGTGTTTCTTGAAGAAAGCAATTATTTATTTTTGATGGGATATAAGTACGCCACTATCATTTGAATTCGCAGAATTCAATTTTTGTTGAGGTAAAATGATCAATTTCAGCAAAGAATAATACTTTTCTTGTGCTTTTGTAAAACTTAATAGGAACTTGTACAGCGCCAACAACCACAGCTGTTGTTGACAAAATTGAATTTTTAATATCTATTTGAGCTGTGAGTTGTTGAAGTGTATCTAAGCCTATTAATCCATGGAAATATTGATGAAATTTAAACAGATGAAATTTGGGGTTCAAGCAAGTGCTGAAGTCAATGCTGAAATTTCGACACGAAAATCTCGTTTTGATTGCTGGAAAACAGACTTAACTACGAAATTTTGTTCGTCGAACTCATCATAATATGATAAATTGGGCATGCAATGATCTTCATCATAATCTACATCATTCAATTCTTCAGAAATGAAATTTATAGGCTGATTAGTATTCTTTCTGAAAAAGTTATTGGGTTTATAATTTTAATAATTCCTAGGTTCGAGTAACAACCCTTATGGGGGTTGGTCTAGAACTATTCCTAGTTTCGGAGGAGACTGCCTGTTTTGAATCTTCCCGAAAACTTGGCTGTTCGTAAGAAATCTTGGACGTGGTTGAATCGGACGTTATTGTAATAGAATTGGGGTATTCGGAAATTGATTTTGTGAAAATCTTGGAGCTGGTAAATTAGAAATACTTGTCTGGTAAGAATTTTTGTAAAGAGAAGGAAATTTGGTGAGGGCAAGGTTTTCACTGAATTAGAAGATATTTGCAAATATCGTATATTATCATCTTCAATGATGTACGTTTGCGCTTCTGCTAAATCTTTTGGCTTCTTTGCTCTAATCATGGAACTTTGGGGTTCTTTTAATCCAAATAATGAAGGAGAGCATGTGAATCATATAGCGATTTTTTCGAAGCTTTTACGGCCTCATTATCTTCTTGAATGTCCAAATGATCATGGAGAGGATTGAGGGTTGAAATAACTCGAGAATGAAATGATAGTGAATTTTCTTTGTTGCCCTGGCGCAACGAAGGAAGATTTGAAGTTAAACTACTTTCATTTGGCTGGTCACCAAAATGTGTTATCAAAATATTTTTTATTAGCGCCCACCCGTTACATCCGCTCAAAGAAACAACTTCTTCAGCCGGTCCTGTTAATTTTGATAAAATACTAAATTTAAGGAATTTATTCTGTGAACAACTTGGTTCAGCCGCATTATAATATATTTTAAGTATTTCGTTTACTGTAGAAATACCTAATTGGATTGCCATCAAATTCGGGTACGATTTGTAGCAATTTCATATCAAAAACGGGTATTTGGTTGGGCATCGTGATATATGGAAAATATTCATTATTTAAATTAATTGATTCGGCTTCGTTGAAATTGAAGATAATTTTGAAATTGATTGAATTGAAATTGACTCGATTTTTGGGCAAGTATTTCTATATGGATCAGGAGAATTCGAGGAGTCTGACATAAAGGAACAATGAGAAACTTACAGAATTTTTGTTATGTTCATTTTCCGTTCGATGAAGAGTTGAAACTCACGGATATCTGGTTGAGATGTCTTCGAGATCCAACCGCACTAGCCAATTATGGTTTTCACATAAGGAAAATCCTTTTTAAAAACTTTTATTTTATTACAAACTGAATTAAATGGGAGCTATTGCCAGACTGAATAATATAAGACGTACGCGAGAACTTTTATTCTACTTCGGTGATCCTTTGTGATAGTACCATTTGAAGTTATGTGCTCTTTTTTGTTAGACTTTTGTGATGGTGACACTTAATTGCTGAGTGCGCGAGAACTTTTATCACTTTGATTAATAACAATTTACGATGACTTAGCTCATCGCAGGCAATAAAATGTACGAAGAACTACCTCACGTGCTGATCGCGCTGATAACCAGAGAGAGACAGATCAAGAAAATAGTTGTGTTGCTGTCAGAATTGCGTTCTTTAGTGAGTGACAATGAAGTAGATAGGCTAAGAATACAAATAGTTCGTACACATCAAATACAACAACAGCAAGCACGACATAATGAAATTGAGTGATTCTGCAGACGCAGTGCTCCAGTGATTCTGGATTGAGCTGTATTTCACTATGATGCGGCATGGAATCTTGTGGTGACAAGTCGGTAACAATTAGACAAATGACAATAATTCGTAAATATTGTAAGGCGTCTGAATGCAGTGGTGAATCTACTGGATGATGTGCTAGAGGCAAAGTAAAATTGCCACAATTGGCCCCATCACCAGATCCTTTACGCTCTTCAGTTTCTGGGATTAGAAACGATTCTAAGCACTTTTGGCCAACATTCAGGAATATAAAAGCTGTTTCCAGATAACATAGTTTGGCTCTACACATATTATAAGGACAATTTCATGCCCCCTTTCAAGTTATTATACCATAATATTTTTTATAATCAAGTTTGTATTGAAATATATATCGGAATTGATTATTGGACAATTTTTAAATTCTTTGGAATTGCTTAGATTACCACCTCACAATTTCAACAAGTAGGATCAGTTGTCATCATGCTGCGTAACGTTAATCAACCTCGACTGTGCAATGGAGCAAGACTGGCTGTGAAAAATGTGATGAATAACATCATTGATGCAAAGGAGAGGATGTCTTGATACCGCGTGTACCTATGATTCCAACGGATTTTCCATTCGATTTTAAACGTTTGCGATTTCCAGTACGTCTTGCCTTTCTGACGACTATAAATAAATCGCAACGCCAGTCGTTGGAAGTTTGCGGAATCAACTTGGAGTTTCCCTGTTTCGTGCATGGACAATTATACATCGCGTGTTCGCTCGTCGGAAAACCGTCATCTTTGTTCATTTACGCACCGCAGATCAAAACAAAGAATATAGTTTACCAGAAAGCTTTACATTGATTATTAACAGACTGTATCATAACTGTGTGTGTCTGTCAATGTGAAACCTAATAAATAGTCAGTATTTCAGGAAAATTCTGTTTTGTAAGTAACCAATATCATGTGCAATTAATCGAAAATAATACAAAAAAACTTCATTCATACCTAGCACTTTTTTTTTATCAATTACAGATTCGTTTTGTTTTTCGAGTTTATTTTATACAAAAGTTCAGGTCTTATATTTATCGATCGAGGCAGTACGAAATCTGCCGGGTCAGTTGGTATTATACGTTTTAGTTTATGTCATAATTAGATTATATTCTTTTCCGACTGATTTTAAACATAATAATTACTAAATAATCCTACACTCGCTCGTTTTCATCTTGAATGGAAACTCCACCTGATAATTATAAATATAACACGAATAAAATTCCAGATTAGTCGTGTTTCAATTCTTGATTAATTTCTATCGAACCCACAAATAATTGCGATCAGCAGGAAATCGAATCAAATTCAGGCATTCTTGAAATGTATTTCATAGAATTGAATTATTTTTTTCTCAATAATGAATTTATTATTGCTCAACTAATTTCAGTATGGTTCTGATGAGTTTACTCACGACTCATCCCCTCGATATTCTTCACCTGGAACTGGAGGAGCTACAGCAGGATATTATCTTGGTCCTGAAGGAGCCACCGGACCCAGTGTTGGAGATTGGCCAACAGCAAGTGCGGGATATGCCACTTCCTTTCAGGCATATGAAGCTTATGGCATCATTCCTGAAGCAGACCCAAGCAATACATCGCATGGACAAGGCCAAGGGCTTCCGCCTATGTCGTCGCTTCGGCCAAATGGAACTCCAACTACTACACTTTCGGGTGCACCTAATGGTGCAGGTTTTGTGCCAAGCAATCACACGGACACAGTCGCCAAAACTCTAGGGGCGGTAAGTATCTGGTTTGCACCCAAATTTCTCTTTATCTTTCTGATAAATTAGGTTCTCATATCTTGTTATTCGACTATTCTTAACCAATTATTCAGGGAAATATTGCGTTGAATCGAATACCAATTTACTGAAATACAAAAATTCAAAACAGAAGAAGAAAAATGTATCTAAAGCTCCGATCTACCAAAACTATTCAATAAAATTCAGCAATATAATAGTGCTTACCTTATTTGGTTAAACTGAGAAGAAATAAAGACAATTTATCCTTTATTGGTAACTACCTATCTAGAAATAAAATTAAAATAGAAAAGTTTCATCTTTCTATACTTCTATCTGCCAATACAATCCTTTTATTGATTTAATAAAACTCCAAAATTTCTTAATCATATAACATAAAAATTGTAAAAGTAACAATAACTTTTGTCTCAAAAGAATAAACTGTTGGTAAGTTAATCACTTTTCAGGGAATATAATTTACCAGACAACTACAAGTTTTCGATAACTCATAAAGAACTCTATCCAATAGAAAGCCATACCCCAAAATGTTCATAATTACTTCCAATAGAAACTTAGAACAAAGTTACGGTTCCGAGTTATTTTGAAACGATAAGAACTATGGCGTGATGGTTTGTTGAAAATACAAATATCATCGATTTGTTTTTTGTTGAAATATTCAGTGTTTGTTTTTCAGGTATACCCTATTCCAGAACAGGCCAGTGCAAGTAGCTACAGTTCAGCCCCCTCAACTCCAGTGAGTTCTCCGCCTCCTCTAGCCCCTGCACCTTGGCTGGCCAATCACAATCCTCAGTCGCCTCATTACTCACAAACGGTTAATATAAACAACAGTGCAGCGCAATCACTACATATGGTAAGTTAGGTGAATCAGGCGAAGACACCTAGAAGTATTTTAAAATTGTGTTTGATTTCGTTATGTGCATTCAAATCCAATTTTTTTTGCGAGTTCCTGAAACAACTCAATTCTCACAGGATAAAGTTGAAATATAGGCATACAATATATTGAGTTCAATATTTCCAATTCTTAGAATGGGCGATTGATCGAAATTGTGATAACATTTTTTCCATCCTAGAAAGTGTTTTGGTCATCATTTCAGTTCGGATTACTCACATTATGTCTTATTTTGGGTGAAAAAATATTCAAAATATAATAATAGATTCTAATGAAGCGTAAATAAGCTCTTTGACGGAATACCATTGAAAATCACTGATCAATTCTTCATTGAACTATAATGGGTGTCATTCGCAAATATTAACGAGAAATTATGACAGATTAGGTACCTACCCGCTAATTCTTGTTATTGTTTCTTTTCGAGTATTTTTCACGGGGAATCAATAAGTATAGAAGAAGAACATCAAGTGAATAAAGATATGATACAAGTCTATTTTCAATCTGATAGAAAAAGTGCTCGAGCATTTCGACTATCGGGAACGATTTCCAGATTGTGATGAACCAAAGCGCCGTAAGTTTACGTAAGAAAACTTACGTTAATGAATGAATGTCTTGTTGAGTGTAAAAACGAACCCAGAAACATCTGCTCTTTGAAAACATGAACTTTTTGCCTGAAACATTGTTGTAAATTGTTGTTATGTATTAATGAACGTTTCGATATAAAATGCGCTCCATCCATGTACTAATTAGTATTCAAATCTAATTGAGATTATAATTTAAGAATTAGTAGTTCAGAATAGCTTTCTTATCCTTATTAGTTTCGAAGCATTATAACGATTCACAAAAATCGGATCATTAAATCATTCAGAAAAGAAAGTATATTTGAACACATAGAATCTATGTTTTAAGATGATAAATGCCAATATTTTGGTTTTATCCTGGAATTAATTTGATTTTTTCGAATTTACAGAATTTTCCTGCTTTTTTGGTTTGACATTCGTATTTAGTTTTAGTTGGTATGTTTTTGCATGTGTTTATTTTGTTTTTATGAAGCCACCTGCCCCAGAAGCTCAACGGTTAGACGACGCCATTGTATTTCTAAGGGATCATGCGGAAGTGAATGTGAGTATTTTTCATTTTATCAATTGAAAATTCGCACTTTCTATCGGTTACCAATAGAGTGAATTACCAATTGTTTTTCTTGAAATTTATAGGGAACACGAATGGAAGAGAGATTAGACGATGCTATTAATGTGCTCAGAAATCACGCTGAATCGCAGCTAGGATTAGGACAACTACCTCCTAATTTAGCACCCCATCAATTGACTTCTCTAGGATATGCTGTTCCACCACCACCAGAACCTCATCTACCCGATCCCATCAAAGTTGAAAGAGCTACATATAATACAAGTGAGTCGGCTATTTTGATATTGAGAAATCCAATAAAAAAAAGTTGTCGATTTGTGAATTTTATTTTCGAAGAAAGTAAAACGAACAATCATATAATCAATTAATACTGGTAGTAATTTTCATTTTTGCTTGTTGATTCCTGAAATATTTCAAATGATTTGATGATATTTTCGTATAGCAGTTTCTTCAAAACCGTTCAGCGGTTTTCAAAATGTGAAAATATTACTGGGAGATTCAAAATTTCGATGTTTTCTGTTGTAGCTAGGTGAAATATTGAAGCTAGAAGAAAAACCATTTCTTGGAACTCCTTTTTTGAATACATATTATACAATATTGAAAAAATATGTTTTATTTACAGTGATTTCGATTCGCCTAACCAAAACATTATTGTTGAAAATTGAATGACGGATTCAACACAAGCTAAGGCATTAGAAGACATAATTTTTTTAAATCAAACTAACACAAGAGGAGCAGAAACCTATCATATCAAATATTCGAAAATATTTCAATTATTATTAGCAATGCACGATCTAACGTTTCGCGGCTCACCAAATTGCGTTAAGGAATTTTGAAAGTGGGTTTAGTGATCCTCTAAAATTTTCTTGTTATTCTTCTATGACGTTATTGCCCATTCCAAAAAGTTGATCTTCTGTATGCCTCAAAGAATTTAATCTAATGAGAACAAATAAGGTGATCGTGGTATCCACATGAATGGCCCTCCGGATACAATTCATTCTAAAATGTAAATTGAGTACCCGACTCACTGTCCTGGCTTGATAGGATGGTGCATTATCATATTGAAATTTAGAACATTTCTGTAAAAATCCTCCAATCGAATGGTGTATCTCAATAGAAGAAAAAAACTTGTTTTCGCTGACATAGGAGTTACAGGTTGAATTTTTTCAGGGCCGTTTATTGCCTCCTCCTTATTTTGGTGCAAACCAGGGAAATACTTAAAACATTTTTAATTTTTGAATTTGAATCAGCAGGTTCTTCGATAATAGGCCAGGTGAAAATTTGCTCATAAGATGCTTCTGCTTCCACCGGTATATATTGATGCAGCGCCTTAAGGTCGTTCATTCTTCAAACATTTGGGCAATTTTCCTGTAAAAACAGTATATTGTATTATAGGACACTCAAACCACAAAACCGGATTTTGATAAAAATTGTACGTTCTCGACATACACGATTCAATTATATTATTATGTAAATTATAATTCTCCACATAGGCTTTCCACGAAAATCTCATAGGCCACCAGCATCTTGTGCATTAAATCTCACCATATCTGACTGATATCAGACCGATAATGCTCGTTATGGCGATTAATAATATTCCTCCACACGTGCTTCGAACTTTTTATCGTTTCAAATTACAGGACAATCCTATGTTTCTTCTTAAATTTTCCGTATAATCTAATGGCATAAAGCAATTCTCCGCTGAGGATCGCCCTTTTGAAATAATAGGATTAGCTTTCATTTATAAGGTTTGAAGCTCTCTTTTCTTTTTTCTTTGATCATTGAACGAACGACTATTAATGAGATTTTCCTTAAGTCTCTGAGAAATGGCTCAGAATGATACATTCATCTCAAAGTGTAAAGTGAAATCTCACTTCACGAAATGGGAATGAAATAGACATTAGTTTTTTTCAATCCAAAATGAACAGTATGTATTATTTTGCATCAGCGTACTTGAAAATATTAAAAGATTTTCAATATTCTCCCTCCCAGAATAGACAGGATCTTTGTCTGTTCTAAGGAGTTTTAAAATGAAGTTTATTTTTTATTTAGTTCATTGAAATTGTGATCCTCTATTCTCAAGGTCTAAACTGGCACACTCTATGACCCTGTATTATCGTTCTATCTATTTTAAGACTTCACCTCTCATAATCTTCTATGTTGCTAACACAGAATAAATTCGGCGTATGGAATCTTGGCGTCGACATACTAGCAAAAGCCTAATATTTTGAAAAAGGAAAATAACTCTTCGACTTATCTCATCAAAGTAAAGTTAGTTTAGCACGTTTGTATTGTAACTCAAAAACCTTTGCGCAGAAAAGCATTGCTGCACACCTTCACACTCTACTCAATATATTATATATTTCTTACATAACTTCAAGAACAACCAAGATATCGACAATCGATAAAATATCAAGTTTAGAATTTCGGAATAATTCGAAAACTGAAGCCGACATTTGAAATATTTTGTGTCAAATGAGTTTGTCTCGAAAAAAAATCAATATTAGACTTAGCTGCTGAACAGAAACATCGAAATTTGTCACTCTAGAATTGTTTTTCCAATTAACAATCATTCTTCATAATTCATCCTAATATATTTTTAGAGAAGCGCAAAGAGCCCCCAGATAGCGACACCAAACCATCCAGTTCCATAGAGAGTATAGTACAGCCAAATTCTACCAGTGGGCCCCAATCAAAAACATCTAAAAGATCGAGGAGGTAGTAAGTATTACTAATGAATTAAAATTAATACTAGACATTTATTTATTTCAAAGAAAGAAGAGTATCCTTCATCTGGGGAAAATAATATAATGTATTGTAATACGTGTATTCATTCTTTAAAATTTCTATATCAATAACAAATTTTATCCAAGTAGTAACGCTGATGAAGAAGAAATCGATGACCCCACCAATAAGGCAGTACGTGAAAAAGAACGTAGACAGGCAAACAATGTTCGTGAGCGGTATGTAATAACCTCACTCTATTTTTAATCATGTTTTATTTATTCCATAAAACTTTTCCCAGTTTGTAAAAATTGTTCTCTATTGTCATTTTATTTGAATTGGAATTTTGAATGCTTATGCTTTATATAATTCATAGTTGAGTTAACTAAAGTTTTCGACTAAACATACATTGGTCACAGTTGATTCAATATTTTTAGTGTTTTATTTTTTTTGTGATAATTTTATGAACTATCCCAATATGTAAATCAAGTTACGTCATCAAATATGGCAAGAGAGATGCTTATCTACATTTTCATTGAAATCTAGTACAATAAAATGAAGCTGAGTTTGATATTGCCATTGGAATGTTGAGGTGGTTACTGGAAAAACCTTAATACCTGGGAGGTCTCTTTATAATACCCTTTTAAACTTGCCGCGGAGTATCCAAAAATGCCCTTCAAAAGTATAAGAGCTTCTGAATGTCCTTAACCCTGAATTGATGTTCCTCTATGAGAAGGATATCAAAATTCGTCCTCCTCATATTAAAAGAACTTCATATCCCCAGAGTATATGCAGTGCAGTTTCCCCTTCACAGGAGCGACCATTAGGAACTTCGGCGGTTCCCCTATATTATGTTTGTGATGGTTCGCTTCGGTGTGTTCTGAAATTAGACCTACCAGTGTCTTGGCTTCCCTTGTGCTCAGCAAGCCTGATAACCAGCTCTCGGAATGTTCATTGCCTTCGAAGGTTTTAGCCTATCTGCAGCATCTGATAATTCCACCTTCCTTACCTGCATTATTTTCATCTTCATTTTCCTATAGTCAGTCGGAAGAAATCTTTTGATCTGTTTGAAGGGCATTTCCACTTCTGATTCAGGACTCTTAAGAGGTCGTACTGCTTCAAGCATCGACACGTCAGTATTATTATTTGGCATTCTAATGGTTAGTCGAAATTATATGGTCATGTTTTATAGTTATGGAAATGACTCTGCCGTTAGAGCAACCTATTTAAGATCAAACTGCTGCATTATTCATTAAGTTTATAACACTGAATACTATGACCTCCGTCTAAATTGAAATGACAGGTAACAAGTCCTTACTCACTAGACCTCTACCACTAGAAGCACTATTCGTGATTTTGATTATTCTGTTCGGTTCTCTGACGATAATCATCAGATGGTCCGCATGCCCCATCACCACTAGTAACAAAATAACTTATTTCTGCTAGCAGTCCGACGTCACCTTACATAATATCGTGCAATCCCCTAGGCCGTGACTATTCGTTCCGCCAGCATGTCTTATATCTATCTGTTAGATATATTATATTTTCAATTGATATTTGATGTTAATTATAGGAGACTATTCCGTTGAGATAAATGAGAAAAATATATCATCACTATCTAATAAAAAATGAGCAAAATCAAAAAATCTATTAAAAGAATTTCTCCTCGTATGTGTTCCACAAATGAATGGCGTATAGTAAATAAAGATCAACTGGTTTGCACGGTTTGTTATAAATGGAGTGGAATACATAAGAACGTAAATCTATCTAATAGTATCTAATAGCTACTTTACAATTGATTGTCAACTTTTTGGATCAGAGGATTCTATTTATTCCACATTATAAACAAAAACTTAATTTCGTGCATCTATTTTTCAAAATGTCCCAATGAGTTAAATTATGCCTCTTTTAATACAAAAACAACGATAAATAATTGTAAATTTCTGACTACATATAGATTTTAAATTTTTAAAACCTCCAGACAGTAAGGAGCAATATATCTAAGTTATAGGTTTCGAGCCCGAAATTGTACAATTGAAATATTTGAAGTTATTGAATCGGAATAGATTTACACCATTATTATTAATAGTTGTTTTATAACAACGTAAAATCAAAAACTCGTAATGTAATTTGGTTTATTTTAGTTAGCGAAAACCTCATTAATAATTGATATTATTTGAAATCCATTTCATAATACTAATTGAATTATGCATAATTCCGCTAGAATGTTATTATATTTATAGGAAAATGCCTTTGTTTAATTCAGTTTTGGCATTGAGAACAAATTTTGCTCAATTTTTCCTACTATCACTCTTAAACCAAATCCCAGGCTCATATTCATAAAAAGCAAAAGTTACCGTCCAATTTGGAAGTCACTTTTGTAATTGAAGAATTAGGCCAGCATGAGTAGTTTGGTTATCTAATGTTTTCCTTATTTTATTGAAACACTTTTGAGTATGGGCCTATATACTTTCCATGTGGGATACATGTATAAAGAGTATTCCCTTCAAAGTTTCGTGAAAAGTATTTGTCATAAATATTAAAATGCCTGCTTTGGAACGACGTTTCTTTCTCACATATTGGTTTTGTTGTTTAGAGCTGGGGTTTTCTATTCTGCATTGTTTAAACTCAAAGAGAATCATAGTTGTTCCAGTGCGGACGAGACGGAGGAGGGTGATTTAGATCCAGACGTAAAAGCTCAAAGGGAAAAAGAAAGGCGTCAAGCCAATAATGCCAGAGAAAGGTGCGATTTATTTTCTTTTTCGATCATGTATTTCACAAGTAGACGTTACGTATTTGGCCTATATTCATACATGTGTTTCTAACAAAGTTGAGTTGAACAGTCTGTTTCATTTTAAATACTGTTATAGTGTACATATTCGTGTATGATTTCAAATTCTTTTAATGATTCAAAAGGCTAGTAATAGGTTTGCAAAATGTAAATATTATTCTTAAGGCAGTTCACAAGCGAAACACCATTTTATCTTGGAGTGAATTATGAAAGGTTAGTCATTTGAAATCGAACATGGCTTTTTTTCAGAATCTACATATAATGTTTCAGTGTGTAAATACTATTTTGGTTCTTTTTTTTCTTTGAAAATACAAAACCATAAAAAAGTGTGGCTCAATCTTTTGCACAAGATTAAAACAAGATTTTTCATATTTGAAATGAAACATATTGTTCTTATTTGCAAACTTGGAGATAAAAATGCTGTACTACATTTATAACATTTAATATATATATATTCTTAATATACCTTTTCTCCTTGAAATATCTAATTGTACCTTAGTGAATAGTCCTCTATCAGTTACAAATTTTCTGGAGGGATCTGGAGTTCCATTTACTATGAAAGCAAAGTAAATATCAAAATCACTAAGCTCATAAATACTAACAAATATATGTATCTCCAACTATCAGAAATATAATTTTATTTTAAAATGGTTTTGAGTGGAATATGTAAAAGTATACAGTTCGTTTCAATGAAAACGAATCTTCTTGAATATTCGGCTGGTTTGATTTTTCTGTCAGTTTTCTGGAACAGGTTGATTTTTTATTGAAGGGGGACATTTTTCGTTCTTTTCCTATCAACCACCCCTGGAGCTTCCATCCCAAATATTTGAATATGGAAAAGAGGTCCTGTAATACCTTTTTGAAAAGGGATTTTATTCTATGTTGTTCTATTATTCCCTGAAATAACATGTGACTAATTGAAATCAAGAATTACTCGGAAAAATTAAAAAACTTTATCAATCCGTCTGATCTTCGTAGGAGGAAAAGACTTGATCAAAATCGGTTCTGTTGATTCAGAAAAAATTTCCCCCTACCCTACTCTGAACTACCACTCCGAAAATTCCCTTATGAAAAAGGGGTTGTGTTATACCTCTTTGAAAGGTTGTTCAATTTACTGCAGTTTTTCAAAATTTATCGACGATCGAGCAACCCTATACATTCTAGATTAAGATCTATTAAGTCGATTTGATATTAAGTTAATAATTCTGCTGATCTGCGATGGGAAGGTGAACGTGCGATACCATTTTCTTATGGAAAATATAGATTTCTTACTTTTGAATCAATACATAAAAACGATTCAGCTACTTTTGGTTATTGGTAAGAACACGTGTGACTTCGTTAGTAGTATTTTCTATAGTTTTGATAACCTGAAATAACGGTGATTTAGTTGACTATGGTGTACACATTGCACAAATGCATTAAGATTGTGAGTTTTTTCTTGAATAATAACACCTGTGTAGAGCACATGCTCGCAGTTGTTGAGTTATCGAGCAAAATTCATGGCAATTGGATAAGTTATTAATAACGAACACAATCCCACCAGAGTTGTGAATGACGAAGGAATTGGTGTGGTCGTTTTGGGTGAAGTTGCTATGATACACAATATCTGATGAGATTGGCGCATATATTTGGAGTATGATAGACAAAGTTTTCTCACAACTGAAAATTCCATTTATATAAAATCAAACTGGAGCTGGCTGAAGATGATTTCGATGGTCGTTAAGAATTCTGCGAACATTTTAGTGAGCGGCTCAATAACGATCTGAATTTGCTTCACGTTTTTTCTTATCAATAATCTCAATTTTCTTCGGTGCTCGACGTCACCTATTGAATTCAATTATAATTAAATATTTTTGTATATTCTTTTTTTTTAGTTATCGCAGGGGACGAAATTCAGATAGGGGCTTTATGTTACTCAATTATTATTATGATTTTTTTTTAACATGGATATAAAAAAAACTTTCTGTGACGAAGATAAGAAGTTTGAAGGTTCAAGTAAATGCATAAGTATACATATATGCGTGGCACTTCCCCCCAACGAACCGACACAGAAGATTGAATATATCTGGGCCACCGGTAAACGATGAAGACAAGAACTAGATCAAAACGAAGAGAACCTTGAAAGCCAGGCTAGTTTGACTATTATCGCAACACTACACACTGTGCCTGCTCGATGAAGTGGTCAAAATAAGCTATCGCTGATTGGCTATTGGACCAGATGTACAGGATGTCCCATTTTCGATATTCATAAGTCAAAACAGTTCACTGCTCTCTTATTTTGTTTTCGAGTTATTCCGGATTTTTCGATTTTGCCATATCTAGGGATATGCCAATACCGCAGTTAGATTAGATTAAAGGTATTTTGACATTCCAGGGGCACGTTTGTGAGAAGAATGCAGGGACAAGATCAGCATTCTAACCTAATGAGATTATTTATAACCGATGACAGTTTGACATGGGTTTGCTAATATAGCAGCAGAACATTTTGAATTTGTGCGATATTTTTCGTTTCAGAGGCATATTTCATTACCAGAATCGAAATATCTACCAATGTATCGATTGAAATAGGTTTCTATTCATTAATTATATGAACTTTCCTATGCTAGTTATTTAATCCAGAATGATCGTCAAATTTTTTGTTTGCTGATACTCATAACGACAGCTTTCTTTGATGCTACATAATGATAATTTTACCAAATTTGCACTCAAATTAGTTTATCTGCTCTTTCATAAGCATTTGGTTAAGGAACAATTTTTCAAAAATTCGAAATACTGTTGAGAATTACTATATGGATATACATAATTATCATTCATCATTAATTCTTTCAATTGAATAAAGATGAAAAAAAAATCAGTACAGCATTTTTTATCCATATTCAGTTACATTTAGTTTAAAAATATTCAACATCAACTTTTATCTCTTACCCGCCACCTACATTTCAAATCAGTTTTTTATAATCAAATTTTTTAGTGAATTTGCTTGATAAACTAATCTTTTCACTTTTAGGATACGTATTAGGGATATAAACGAGGCATTGAAGGAATTAGGAAGAATGTGCATGGCGCATTTGAAGACAGATAAACCTCAGACCAAGCTGGGTATACTTAATATGGCTGTGGAAGTCATCATGACCCTGGAGCAACAAGTAAGAGGTGAGGATTTTTGGATGTTCTTATAAGTGGCAAAATTATTACGTTGGTATTCTGCAGAAATTTTAGATTTTTTCAATTTTAGAACGTAATTTGAATCCAAAAGCCGCTTGTCTGAAACGAAGAGAGGAAGAAAAAGCAGAAGATGGACCAAAATTGGGACCTGGACCTCACCACATGTTGACAGCGCCTCATTACTCCACTATAACGGTAAGCGATATTAGATAAAAACTGAGCGTTCGGAATTTTATAGGCAAAGAATCAAATTCGCTAAAGTTAACTGTCTGAAATACAGATAGATCAGGTACTATTTTATGTAAGCCTATCTATGAATAAATGTATCGAAAAAATTGATGTTACTAAATACTGAATCGAAAATTGAACGTCTTTGAGAGCCGCATTTACATGGCTGTTGATAGACTCTCAGAAATTATCTTATTTATGCGCTGACATGTGAAACAATAATCCTTCTGATCAGAAAAATATGAGAATAATTATTTCATGAACAACACGAAGAAACTGAATTAGTCCAAATTGAATACTATTTTTCTGCATGATTCTGGTGTTAAGCGCAATATGATGATTCAAGCTGGCTTTTTTCCTGAATTTCATCATTGAAAATTCATCAGTCTTAATGATTTCTTGGAAAAACTGCGGTTTTCTCCAAATTTTGTAGAAGCCAATTGCAAAAATCGATTCGACGTTGGAAAACTCCTGTATGCAAAAACTATGATATTCTCATTTTATAAGATCCCATATCTACTTTTTTTGAGAATACATAGTAGTCAACTGATACCCCTGTTTCCATTCCAATTTGCCTGTTCGAAATGCATGGGTTAACATTTACACTACCTACTAAGTCAGTTGTATCTCCTCCATCAACTACGTTATATTATTTCCAGGGGACGTTGAATGTACCATGTGGTTCACGAGGTTTTCCCCTAATTAATCGAATATACTTTCTCGAGGTTGTCGCCTCTCAGTAAAACGATCAAAATACTGCCCTTGCAACATCAGCATCATAGTTATTTCAAATATATCATTCGATTGTATCAGAATTTTTCAAAATTTGAGTACGGCATTCGTATTCGTTATTAAAAACATTCACACAATACTTGATTAAAAAACATTAAATAATTTATTCGAACGGTCATTGCAAGAATTAATTGCCTATAGTTCACATTACTCAACTCAAAAACCGATAGAGAAAAAAATCACAACTTCTCGAACAATCTGGTGACAAGTTGGTTACCATTATTGGCCTCCTAACAGGGCACATTAATTGTCATACCTTCTTAGCGGAACGACAACATGGGCAATGATGGTGACGACATCTATGAGTACATTATCTGCATTTGCATCGGCAGTTGCTCATAGGAGACATGCACACTTCGGCAGCAGATTACTAGAACCGACTAAGTGAAAACAAAACTCCCAGGGATATTCTCAATTTTATAAAGGAACTAAATATACTGGAAAAAGACTAACTCGTTTAATACTAATGCATTATAAGTTTAGGGACCATAGAAACACGATAAACATGCCCTTCAACTTTAAAATATGTATTTATACGCTACGCTTGAAACATGCATTCCATTCGCGTCCTAACTAAATACTAAATTACTGATCTCCTCAATAACGGTTCGCTCCAGAATGCACCAGTGCATTTTTGCGTAGTGTAGTTCAAAATTTGCATGACGAATTTGTGAGTCATATATGCCTTATTCAGTAAATTTATTCAAGCATCAACTCTGGGTCGCAGTTCGGACTCTAGTGCCAAACGACCCTTATCAATGTAATGTTAGGATATCAATCATTTCCTTATGTGTCAGTATCCTTTTGGGGATTATTTTATTATAGAATATTCAGAATATTCTACTCAGTTAGGTCTTGGTATGATACTGAAAACCAGAGCGTTAAAGGCCTCGGCCTCGACTCTTATCTCAATATAATAATAATGAAAAATGAACCAAATTGACAATTCGTCTAAATTTGTTTGGAACGATATTGTCACAGAGTGCGGCAACTTAAACGAAACAGATTCACCTACGAAATGATTCATTTCTGGTCAAAACAGGTCGATTTTTGTTGTGAGGGGGCATTTTTTGTTACATGTTTCGTTCTCTTCCTATCAATCTCGTACCCCAGGCAACATCTATCCCAAATTTTTAAATAGGACGAAGGGGTTGTGTGATACATTTTTGAAAAGGTGATTCCATTCTCTATACGACCACGTAATTATTTAATTTCTGAAATAACGTGTGGGCAATTGAAATTGAGAATTGTTTGAAAAAACTCCAAGTTCTAAACAATCCCTTCGATATCCGTTTGAGGAAAACACTCGATCAAAATCGATTTGTTGGTCCAAAAACATTTTTCTCCCATTTGAACGTCTCGCATCATACCTACCCCTATCAACTATAAACCCGAAAATGTCTATATGACAAAGGAGTTGTTTTTCAAAGAGTTGATAATTCTGCTACCTGGCATGACAACCGGGGGCAGGCGATAACATTCTCTTAAGAAAAAGCTAAATTTCTCACGTTTGAATCAATAAATAAAAACCCTGTTTCATTTTGATACCACGTGTCGGTTTATCAATGTTCCCATGTTTGAAATTTTTTTGCAGACAGTAACTTTTAGTTTTTCTTCATCCTTTAACGTGCTCTATTTCTGCCTTTCAGCTAATAACACGCAAGGGGTTCTGTCACCTCACTAACTCGGGAATTTTGCCGAATCTCTACCGTGCCGAGAGAAGGGGTTTTTAATGTCCAATACATTTCTGTTAGACGGGACCGACGGCTTAACATCTCCTCCGAAAGACGGATGCTCAAGCGATTCGCAGAATCCGAAAAATCGCACCGACTTTGTGGGGATTGAACCTAATTGACTTTGCGTAGGAGACGAGGGTCATGTCCTCCACGCCACCGAGCCGGCTATTTTTGATTATTTGTTAATATACAAGTGACTGACGTGTTAACCTAAAATAAGAGTGTATTAGTTGAATATGGTATACACATTGCAGGTGCGCATTGAATTTGTTAGTTTATTTTTCAAAAATAATGTCTATGCTAAAATAGATACGCGCAAATGGAAGAAATTTTGAACACATCTATTAACCGTTATTTATAAGAAACACAATCCCACTAGACCAGAATGACGAAGGCATTGGTGTGACCGTTTTGGTTGAAGTTGCCATGAAAAAGAACGCACAATCTGTGAGGAGATTGTCACAAATATCTGGAGTATGCGGGACAAGTATTTCAGAATTGTAGATAGTACAAATTTCATCCATATTAAATTACACTTGTACACCAGCTGAATGAAGATCATCGATCGGTATTTAGAGTTCTGCGAAGATTTCAGCGTAGGTATCGATAACGATCCGAATTTGTTTCCAAATGTTTATTATTCTGACGAATCGAGTTTTTTTTGTAAGGCGAGGAGCATCATAATAACTCTAAACTCAGGAATGATACTAATCCCCAAATAAAGACTGAGACTCATACTCAAAGACCTCAAAAACTTAATGTTGGAGTCGGAATTTTGGAAGACCAAAATATAGGACCCTTATTTAAAGCTTGGACGGCGACATCTATTTGAACATAATTGAAAATTTGATTGATCCTTTCATACATTTATCGATCCTTTGTATGAACATAACGTTATATATCAACATGAAGGAACACCGCCGTATTATGCTGCCGAGGTGCGGGACTATCTGGACAATTGATTTCCGGGTCGTTCGATAAGGGCGCTATGGAATGCCCGATCTAACGCCTCTCGTTTCCTTCTTGTGTGGTTATCTCAAGTTTGAAGTCATGTTGAGCCAGCCGAATCGTTGGAAGAACTACGAGAAAGGTTCAAGCATATCAGCTGATAACACCACAAATTCAGTTCATTATACAAAATGATAGATAATCAATCATTAGAACCTCGATTGTATGGAAGTAAATGGGGGCCACTTGGAACGATTAAAAAACCGAAAACACAATGATATTTTTCATTTCATAATAGATTCTCATGAGAAAATGAGAGCTGTGTTATTTTTTAATTAATGGCTTCAAAAAGCAGACTGATATTGAGAATCAGACTACCTTTCTAAGGAGGTATCGCATAACCTCTTCATCTGAAAATTTTTGGGCTGGTAGTTGATAGGGGTAAAGGGTGGATACGCTAACTTTCGAATAAATAACAAAAAACTTTCCGATTCAACCAAATCGATTTCGATCGAATGTTTTCCTCAAACGGAGATCGAACTGGTTCATGAAAACCTGGAATATTTCCAAACAATTCTCTATTTCAATTCATCACAAGTTATTTTAAAAAGTAAATAATTACAAGAGCGTATATAGAAGACTTCTTTCCTTATTCAAAAATTTAGAGTAGAAGCTGCCAGAGGTAGTGAGTTGATAGGGGGAGAACGAAACATGTAACAAATAGTCTGTTTTGTTTTAACTGCCGCACCCTGTATGAAGATCATATCAAGAAAAAATGTAATGACTTATTAAACGGTCTAGCATTATACAGTGCGTGTCATTTGAAAAAACAAATTTGTTCGTCTTCAGAGATTATCGTATATACGTCGTCGGTATATTCAAACCGAGAACAATTTCCTAATATCTGCCAAAATACACGTGGTACAGTTTTTTCATGAAAAATTAAACTGTCTAAGCAGCAAATCTCTAGACTTCAGAAGCTACATAAACTGTTTGAAAAAAAAAACAACCTATTATATCGGTGTTTCACGAAATTTGCATTAGTTTAATTGCCGGAAAGGGTTTAGACAGTTCATTACACATTAAAAAATGGGAAGAAATAGCTCGATTCAACGATTTATCTTACCATATAATATATTATCAAGATGCAAATTTTCTCAATATATAT
The DNA here is from genome assembly GCA_013387265.2 of Cryptolaemus montrouzieri. Classification (NCBI taxonomy): domain Eukaryota; kingdom Metazoa; phylum Arthropoda; class Insecta; order Coleoptera; family Coccinellidae; genus Cryptolaemus; species Cryptolaemus montrouzieri. The sequence goes on from JABFTP020000185.1 coordinate 58,526,844, forward strand.
TGGTATTCACCAATATGATAATCTATAATGGCTGCTATTACAAATTCAATTCTTAAATACCTACCTTCAAAACGAGATTCTATAAAAATTCGAGTTTCTTCAAGTGTTACCTGGATGATTGCATTGCATACATCTCTAAGATAAGAGTTGATGAAATGCCGGGTATGTTAAATTCTTACCACAATAATATCTAGTTGATAAACAATATTGAAAATGATAAAACACTGAAATTTTAGTTATGCAAATAAAACTCGAGCAAAACTAACTGATACAGAAATTCAACATCCACAAGAAGGCTCCTGAATTATAATTCTTCAGTTGAACAGAGAGCATGAACAATGGTCTTATTTACAGAGCAATAAAACTTTCTTATTCAACGTATGGAGAAGGAAATTTGTAATATATTCGCCCCACCTAATAAAATGTTTAATTCCGTTATTTTCGTCAAGTCAGCAAACATTTTCATGATTTGTTTTGTGGTTTTTGGTATAATAGCTTTTACAATATGATTTGAGTTATGCTTCATTTCATTGTATTGAGCCGTTTCGGATCATTTTCATCAGTATTATGAAAATATCAATGAGTTTTTCATTAATTTGTTGATCATGGAATGTAATTTGAGCCATCGCAACCAGGATGAATGTGTCTAACCCATAAAATTGTATTAAAAATGTTTGAGCTGAGGTGAATTAGGGCGAAGACTCATATGACAATTTCCTGCGATTCCCAAACACGAATGATTATGCGAGACAACCTGGACCAGCTAGAAAACGCTGTACTTCGCCTGTCGAAGACCGCTTTATCCGATTGCGTGTTTTGAGGGTACGCTTCACCACCACTAGAAATGTACAGATGGAACTCTCTGTCACGCATAACTTCCTGGTTAGTACTGAAATAGTTTTTGTTCGAGAACACTTCCGTTGAAATGAGTACGATTGGGAACACGTTCTATGGAGTGATAACTCCAGATTCTGTTTATTCAGCAACGATCGATGCTCAAGAGTTTTTACAGGTGTACACGAAGGGTTTTCCCTTTGCAGCATTACAGAAACCAGCTTGTCCCTCTAATCGGTCAAGATTTATTTTTATGCGCTGGCCTGCGCGGTGTTTGGATCTGATACCGATTGAGCACATACATGATTTCATAAAAAGAAGACAACGAACCATGATCCTCCAGCAGCAGATCTTGCAACTTTTCGAGGTCATCAGATTGAACTTTGGACTTCAACAGATCAGACCTTAACATGATCGACCATAATAAATATGAATCGAAGATGTGAAACGGTAGCATTGTAGAACCTTCGAATGCAATTTTTTTAATTGTTCGAACAATAGTTGTTCGGGTCAGATCCTTCACCAGAATTCATTCTTTTATTTGTCATTAAATTCTTTTGTAGATAAGATGCTTTATATTCCTCCTACCTACTTCTTTTATCCACAAAACATGTTATGCAAGAAAGATAATCAGATAATTCGGCACAATGTATGAGGTGCGATAATTTCTTGGGGTAATATATATTGAAAACATATTTATAAAAGAAAAACACGAAAAAAAAACCAGTAGAAAAGACCAAATATACAGTTCTGGAGAACAGAAAAAAAAAGAAGAATGGATTTTAAACACCTTGTAACAAAATCAACTTTTCTACTCTGGTTAAGCCCAGAAAAAAAATGAGCAATGAGACTCTAATTTAATGTTCGTCACTGAAATCTTGGAGGAAGAGACAAGAAAGTTTTGCTTAGATATTTAATTAATTACATAAATTATGATAATGATACATAGTGTCACAAATACTTCTTTATATGTTAATACGGCAATAAGACTTATCTTGGTGTTTCTTGGTCTTACTGCTGCCTTTGGGGAAAACGTCTATTTCAGCTGTTGAGCTCCACGTACGAGTCTCTACCTAGGAATTTCAGTCTAGGACTCTCCATCTACGAATTTCTGTCTAGGGCTCTCCACCTAGGACTTTCTATCTAGGGCTCCTCACCTAGGAATGTCTGGCTAGGGCTCCTCACCTAGGAATGTCTATCTAGGACTCCTCACCTAGGAATATCTATCTAAGGCTCCTCACCTAGGACTTTCTAGCTACAGGTCTCCACCTAGGACTGAATTTCACAAATTAGACATGTATCACCAAGATATTCTATGCCTAAACGTAACAACCAACTACACCAGGGAATTAAAGTAACAAAATAACGTATATCTAATCTTATTTAAAGACAAGAATTAATATGAATAGTGCTAGCTGCTCAGGTAGGTCATAGAATTAAAAGATAAGTTTTATAAAAAGCGAGGAAGCAAAAAAAACTATTTACAATTAAAGAGAAGCTACATAAAAAGCGAGGAAGCATCTCTAAAATTATTTACAAAAACTACAGATGTTTGGTAACCATTTTGAAAATTGGAAAGAACTTCATGATTTACATAATTTCGCGAAAATTACTTAAAAATGACGAAATAATGATTGAATATAGGTATTTGAGTTACTTTTGTCATTTTCTACTCAGGAAAATTATTTTAATCGAGTTTATTAATGAGAATTCTATCAAGGTCATTATAAAAAAATTGTAGAAATTAAAGGATTACGATTATGAAATCCATCGTGAGAAAAAAGACAAATTCTGTAGAGCAGGATTTGAATTTTTAATAGCTACTATACGGTATTCAAGCAGTCAATAAAAAAAATGCTGTTAGGAAAAATTATGAATCAGATTTTCAAGGTTAAGAAAAAGTTTCGAGCCAGCGGAGAGAACCAACTACGAAACTGCGGCAAGGTCACAGATTACAAAAAAAGGGTCATGTGTCAAGACTCCCCCTATTCCCCATGGGTAGAAGAGGTCAACTTCGTGTGATCATTGGATCCTTTTGATTCCACCCTGGCTCAACGTACGTCAGTCTGATCACAAAAAGAACATCCTCTCCACATGTTTCATCACTAATGTTGTGTGACTAGTCAGGCATTGCACTATAGAGTGAAACTGTACTCAAGCCTCGTGTACCTGACAGATGAAGTGGAAATTCACTGTAGGATCAGTCTGCAACACCTCCAGTCAGCAAGGAACCAACTCTAGCAAAGATCAGTTTAAATTAGAGAATGTCTGAAATAGTGAATAGAAGTTTTGTCTTGACCAGCTGAAATGCAGAACAATACGTCGAATTAAAAGGTAAAAGCATCTCAAGTCTTCTGAGAGGTGAAAAAAACGAAAGGTATTATTCTGTAGAACAGCTAGAAAAGGCAATCAGTAAGTAATCCACACAATATGTTGTTATTGAGTTCTGTGTTTACACTGTAAGAAATTGAACAGAAAGTGTTCACCTAATACCTGAAGGAATATGGGACTGTGCAGTGTTGACACAAATCTCAACAACTTACATAGGAGGATGTCGAAATTAGTAAGAAAAGAACTTGAGACACCAAGACAGGTCTTGTCTCAGGAACGATAAGATAATGAAGATAAACTGAAACAAGTCTATCTTAGTATGCTAAAGTAGAAAATTACAGTCAAGATCGGTAATAAGAGAGAATTTATTTGAGATACCAAGATAAGTCTTATTTTCAGGAACGATAAGATAAGGTATAAAAACTCTTTCTAAGCATCCTCAAATAAAAATTTAAGTCAAAATCGGTATAAATAGACCAAAGGAAATCAAAATCGAGGGATGGAAACAACAAAGTGCTGCCGAATTGAGATTCTTAGAAACAGAAGGTTTTATAAGAAATGTCGAAGAACGCTCATTTCCCAATAACAACCTGTATATTCCGAACAAAGTCAATCTAAGATAAGTGTGTATATGTCCATTAAGGTAGTAACTATCTATTCAAAGAAAAGCAAGCATCAACAGAATTTAGAATGAATAAAGAATCAATCACAGGATCACCACCCTACCATAGTCAGTGTTACTGGCAGATACAAATAAGATCAATACTTATGACCTACAAATTATTCTTCAAGAGATTGAAAATTACGCTACAAATTTGGAGTTCTTCTGTATTGCATAATCCAATTTCTCGAAGACATTGTAATCCGATTGCCAGTATATGAACACAAGACTAAAGCAAGAAAATGAATTTGTAACTATTTTAGTAATTAAATTCTGACTGGGAAATCAATCGAGTTGTTCAAAATACTCAACAAATTGGCTACAGACAGTATGATGTGACCGGTGGCATTATCATAGCAGGAGTGAGGCTCCTGGCCTGACATTAAATGGTTACCCCTTAATGAAAACAATACACTATCAACTCAAGTTATATCATCAGAGTCATAGATATCAATAATAACAGTATGAAAAGATAATTTGGGCGCCATGCAAGCATAAAACTCACAAGAGAAAAAAAAATTATGTAACTTGAAATATACATGTAAGGTGAATTTAACATCTATGTACTATTGCTCTGCTATCAAGATAAGATAAATGTGAAACTATTTGCTGAGGTAATATTTGAACATGACTTATATACCAGCAACGAGGTTACTATACAGAAAAGAAAGATTTATAACTCCATATAAGTACCTACTGTTCCTGCTAAATTTAATCTTTTGTTCTGTTACCCCAAGTTGCAATATTCACAAAATAAATTCCTGTGCACTAGAAATAGGGGGATACGGTAAGGTAAAGATAATGTAACGCTTAATATACCTACTTGGCTTTTATACGCCAAATAAATACTTGATTCATGAGATACCGTTACAGAATCAGCTGATAATTGAGGCTATCATAGCAAAAGTGGTGTAAGCCCAGACTACTTCATTAGGAGATAATGAGGAATGAACATTTTGTTGAATGTTTTTTGAAATTAATTTATTTTGTGAACATTGTTTTAATGGTTTGATTTTTAATTTATGAAAAGAACTATAGAATCTACAATAGTTGTGTACTTTTGTGTTAATGTGTTTTACACCAAAATCGTATCCAACAAAAAATGTGGATTACACCACTTTTGCATTGATAGCCTCAATTATCAATTATGAGACATTTCAGTCATTAAAAATATAAAAATTATTATATTCAATGATTTTCAATAAAAAAGTGCATCCAGAAGAAAATCCTAAAATATTCTATCGTTATCTGTATATTCTCACGTCAAACTACCTGAAGCGTCACCATCTGATAGGCCTCAGCTGCTGCTTCGCAAGCGTATATAAAATTTAGGGGGAATTCTGGAGAAATTACACGATACGTCTTCTCGATTCCAATAACTTTGACAAGATCTAGATAAATTTAAGTCGCAGAATACTTGGAAATAAAACCGTAAAGTGACGATTTCTCTTTACTGATCGAATCTAGAAAAAATACAGAGATCCTCATATATGTTAACAATACTCCAGTAATCCAGGAACATTTATCATCATTAATACTAGAGTTGCAGGGATAAGTGAATCGAATCCGGTTTCTGGTGAAAAGGATTTCAAACGCATATACCCCGGTAAAGAATTTGATTTCTGAGAGATATCTTGCTCGTGTCATGACACTCTTCTTCCGCTGGATTACCCCTTCGTTTTGGACGTTTTTGGTAGACGCTCGCATTTCCCTTGACTGATTTTTTCGCAACCGGAGAAAATGTCTAATTGAAAATATTTTCAATATATATTGACATAGTCCATGCATGGTTCGGTGCTTGGTAATTCCTGAGAAATTTCTGTCGCCAATTCGTTTGAAAAATTTTTTTTTCGACGGAATTTTAGCTAATTATAGCCAGCGCATGATTCGCTCAAACGCGAATCATGTATCGCCAGAAAGGGAAAAGCAGTGATCTTTTCGAAAAATTGTCCGCTTTCCGAATTTCCAAATAAAAACTTGTGTACTAAAATGGTAATTTCTTTTAGGGTCCCACCACCAACTTGCCTCATAATCCAGGCCAGCCTCAATAGCAGTGCTAGTAACCACAGCAATGGCAGGGTTGCCACCTGTACATACCCATTGGTACAAACGGCCATCATTTTTTCACCAAGCATCATTCATAAACAATATTATATTTTTTTAAGAATGTTCTGTAGTGATACAAAAAGTATGTTTATGTTTTTCCTTATGTTTACTTATTTCATTCGACTTAATTTTTTATTTATAATCATTCTGAGAGGTTAAATGACAAATTAGATGTATATATTATGTGTGGTTCGAATGACTATTAATCAAGTATTGTGCCAAATGCTCATCTAATTCATCAACTTTTAAATATGAATTTTCAGTTCAATTTATATTAAATAATAATTCACTTTACCTCGTCCATCAATTTTTGATCTCTATTTTTGCCATTTGAGAATTTGCTACTCAGATAACCTAACCTAACCTAACCAAACTGACACATGGACAAATGGGAAGTATTATTGTGCCATCTGATACAACAGTTGAGTCAACTGAAAATTATTAGTTCTATACACGAACAAAAACGAAATAAAGTAGTCATAATTGGAATATTTCTTGTCAAATCCACAATTTTATTTTTCACCATGGATAAGACGAATAATTTCGTAGAACTAGCCACTTCCTCATTCGAACAACACATGAAAAATGTTTTATGCGCCAGTAGTCTGAAAATTTCAACCAGTAAATACTCGACGATTTTGAGAGATTATATCTGAACATTGCCCAAATGTTATGAATATGGATTATTTTTTCACATCTTATCTGGCCCAGTTAAAAATTAGGTGTGTTTTTCAATATTCATATTCAAGAAACATTAAAAGTAGTTATTCTAGTGCAATCCAATATTTGAAGGTTTCCAAAGCTATTCGAAAAATAAATTTTCATTGACTATTTTCTAGAGAATGTGGAGAAGTGAACCACATTTCCCAGTTATCAAATGAATTGGGTCCCCTCTCAAATGTTGCTTATAATACATTTGTCACTAAACTCGAATGGACGATTTGTATACTTTCTAAATAAATGTAATTCTATGCAATATAAAGGTAGTAGTTTTACTGATCTATATAAGAAATGATTCATATTTTAAATTTCTCTTGGTAATATTGCGTTTATATGTATCAAAAGCACTGGTCACGCCATTTTTCTCCAAATTACTATTTGATATATTTTATTTATCCTTCAGTATTTCAAAAACATTAGGTTTATCTAGAGAAAAGGATGAGGATATTCAATTGTATAAAATATGAAATAACTTCTCAAAAAGCCTACCAAAAATATCCTTCAATTTCTTGAAAAAATATTGAAATCTATTTTAGTGGAATAAAAAGTCTTGTGCATTTGTTTGAAAAAACCATTAGTAGAAATTTTCGCTATTGCCTGAAAAACTATAGAGAAGAAATATTATTTACTTTTTATATTCAGTTGGGACAGTTTGTGAATGAATAATATATGGCCAACAAGTATTGTGTTCTAATTTTTTGTCAGAGTTGTTAAGTATTGCAGTAAGTTATTTGTACAAGTATTGCCAATTTGTTAGAGGTAGATTTTTACTTAAGCTTAGTGCAAACGATTGTTTAATTAAACTATCGTCGAATTTAATACTACACAATTGAATTGTGTGAAGCTTATTATTTTAAGTTGATATTTAATCATAATTTTTGTATCATTATTCTTAAGATAGGATTTATTTTTAGACGGAAATTGTTGTTCAATTCTAGCAGAATTGTGAAATTTTATTTATATTATTGTTTTGATTGTTGAAGTATAAAATATATTTTCTACACTTTGAATAGCTCAGTTTTAAGTCTGAGTTATTAATGGAAAATTGGAAATTTTTGTTGGAGATGAAAATTGATAATTGATAAGTTCAGTATTCCTTATATTGCCAAAATTTTGAGAAATTGGATATTTAATTTTTCTGTTGAAAAATCCGGTAAATCATAACCCCAGTGTATTCAACAATATCATTCCAAAGGCAGCCTATGGGGTAGCTTATTCAAAGAAAGAACTGATTTGGATACTCACATTTGGCAGCATTTTGTTTCAAAATCAATCGAGGTCATATATTTATCTTTTAATGTTAAAATTTTCACTTTAATCCGTAATTATTTGATTATTGTACAAATTTTCCCACGCCTCTTAATGGAATTGGCCAAAATTATTTGAATAAGAAAGAAAATATATATATATATATATATATATATATATATATATATATATATATATATATATATATATATATATATATATAATTTAGAATCTTATGTTGTATCAAAGTGTGATTAGAAAATTGGAAAATTATCTCAGATCCACAGAAATTGAGCAGTAGTTTTACATTGGAAAGAAATTTTCAGTATTGGTGCAAATATTTTCTCTCCTTAAGAAATAACTTTGAAAATTACAAAGCTTTCGACCTACTAAATCTGTAAATTGTTTCATCATTTTATACAGTATATTTTTGTAGTTGACCCCGAATTTGTAATTTTCAATGTTTGAAAAAGTGATTAGGCAATTCGAGAAGCTTATTCCGATTGTATAGTATGATGTGATTGCAGTGAGTGGAATAATAGGATATTTCCGCTTTGCCCGCTAAAGTTTGAAAGTAACCTTTCTCTGATGGAAGTATAAGTATTTTATGTAAAAAAATTGTTACCCCCAATTTGAAGAGTATGACAAATAATATCTGATGAAATAAATATTGGAAATATCCAATTGCTGCAGTTGAGTTGTAAATGAAGTATATATGAATAAGATATTGCGTGATGAAAGAAGAGTAAGTTAGAAAATATAATTAGGCAACATTAAAATGATTATTATCAAACTATATGTAATATATGATACGTACATAATATACTATGTGCCATTTTTCATATGCCTGTCTTTTTTTTTTAATCAATTCATCAACACCACTTGATATCCAGGTAACTTAATCTATTCAAAAAATAAAAGTTTTCCTAAAGTGGAAATCTATAGAATTTCTTAATTGTTTCATGAGTACATTATTCAAACTGTGAATATAAATGCTGATTCCTTAGTTTTCGTTCATTCCTTCTCTTACCACTACGACTACCACTAGGATGATTGAATCATCAGCGTATGCCTGATCGTAGACATCCATCGGATTATTGCCAGTAGATCAACCACAAGGATAGCAAAGAAGAAATGACCCTTCTCTGCCGGCCTCAATGCTAGGCATCTCCAATCAAAAAAATATTGATTTCTCTTGATTTCACCATAGTGTAATCTACTCTGATGGATACTAGATACGTATCTGGCTGTTGCAGACATCGAATTAGTGGGAGCCGCGTGAAAGTAACCTATGTTCATGAAGGTTGCAACTCTTTGTGGCCAACAAATTAGGGGATCCTTCTGATTAGGTTATCAGTAGGCAAATCAGTTGATTCACGCATTTAAAAAGCGAATTGGCGCTCAGGGGCTTCAGCGGTAGAACCTTAGTGCTGATAAAGTCATCAAACTCTTCAGGGTTTTCAGAACGGAAGGCGTGAGGCACATCAATCTGTACGATTTAAGCAGAGTCCAATTTGCCTACCTTTGCGAAATACAGAAACCCTAGTCTTCCGCGAACTGGTCGGGATAGAGTTGCAGGTCTTAGTTCGGAAGGTAGCGTCTAATAACCAATAAACCAAATAAATGTCTGGTGGCTCGACTCATTGGCGTTTAGCTGAGAAGGGCTGAAAAAATAGAAAATTAAAAAAAATGTTTATACTCTTCTATGCTGCTTGAAATTGTTTTGTAGTTTACGATCTAAATTTTATATGAAAAAATGTTAATTTATTCATATCTATTTAAATGTGATAAATTCTATCAACTACCCTCTCAAAGTACACCGTGGCGTTTAAACGCATGGAGCAATACCCAATGTAATATCGCATATTTTTCCACCTTTCTATCTTTTTATGTTGTGCACATCATTAACTAATGCCTACTATCATATTAGAAAGAATCGTATAATTAAAAGGATTTTTCAAACGGTTAAGAATGTGGTATAATATATTACAAGTTCGAATGTATTGAGGCTTTCAATGCCTATTGAATATGTGCTGTCATATCCATTGGCATGGATCCCATTGTCTTTATGCCACAAAGCATGAATCACTTAATACTCTCTTAAATAATTTAATACTTACTGTACCCATAAGCCTCTGAACAGTTTTGCCAAATTTCCGATAAGTATGAGGCCAATAACACAGGATTCATATTTCATATATATATATATATATATATATATATATATATATATATATATATATATATATATATATATATATATATATATATATATATAGGGTTTTACCCCGACGAGTTGCCCGTATATCACGATGCCCAACCAAATACCCGTTTTTGATATGAAATTGCTACAAATCGTACCCGAATTTGATGGCAATCCAATTAGGTATTTCTACAGTAAACGAAATACTTAAAATATATTATAATGCGGCTGAACCAAATTGTTCACAGAATAAATTCCTTAAATTTAGTATTTTATCAAAATTAACAGGACCGGCTGAAGAAGTTGTTTCTTTGAGCGGATGTAACGGGTGGGCGCTAATAAAAAATATTTTGATAACACATTTTGGTGACCAGCCAAATGAAAGTAGTTTAACTTCAAATCTTCCTTCGTTGCGCCAGGGCAACAAAGAAAATTCACTATCATTTCATTCTCGAGTTATTTCAACCTCAATCCTCTCCATGATCATTTGGACATTCAAGAAGATAATGAGGCCGTAAAAGCTTCGAAAAATCGCTATATGATTCACATGCTCTCCTTCATTATTTGGATTAAAAGAACCCCAAAGTTCCATGATTAGAGCAAAGAAGCCAAAAGATTTAGCAGAAGCGCAAACGTACATCATTGAAGATGATAATATACGATATTTGCAAATATCTTCTAATTCAGTGAAAACCTTGCCCTCACCAAATTTCCTTCTCTTTACAAAAATTCTTACCAGACAAGTATTTCTAATTTACCAGCTCCAAGATTTTCACAAAATCAATTTCCGAATACCCCAATTCTATTACAATAACGTCCGATTCAACCACGTCCAAGATTTCCTACGAACAGCCAAGTTTTCGGGAAGATTCAAAACAGGCAGTCTCCTCCGAAACTAGGAATAGTTCTAGATCAACCCCCATGAGGGTTGTTACTCGAACATTGAATGTACCTAGGAATTATTAAAATTATAAACCCAATAACTATTTCAGAAAGAATACTAATCAGCCTATATATTTCATTTCTGAAGTATTGAATGATGTAGATTATGATGAAGATCATTGCATGCCCAATTCATCATATTATGATGAGTTCGACGAACAAAATTTCGTAGTTAAGTCTGTTTTCCAGCAATCAAAACGAGATTTTCGTGTCGAAATTTCAGCATTGACTTCAGCACCTGCTTGAACCCCAGATTTCATCTGTTTAAATTTCATCAATATTTCCATGGATTAATAGGCTTAGATACACTTCAACAACTCAGCTCAAATAGATATTAAAAATTCAATTTTGTCAACAACAGCTGTGGTTGTTGGCGCTGTACAAGTTCCTATTAAGTTTTACAAAAGCACAAGAAAAGTATTATTCTTTGCTGAAATTGATCATTTTACCTCAACAAAAATTGAATTCTGCGAATTCAAATGATAGTGGCGTACTCATATCCCATCAAAAATAAATAATTGCTTTCTTCAAGAAACACTTACTACCTGTAAAAAGAGATATGCGTGGGTATAAATTCAGAAAACAGCTTTTTCTGTAGAGAATGGGCACTTTGAATATCTAAGAATGAGAAATGAATGAAAAGCGCTTCAAGCACCCTGCAAAGAAGAGAATGTCTATTCGACGTCATTACAAGAACATATGGTAAATCTCAAGAGAGCATTTCAGCGTCTTAGTGAAACAAATTTAAAAATTCAGCTCGATAAAACGGAAATTTTACGAAAAGAGGTTGCATTTTTAGGGCATATTGTCACGCCCGAAAGTGTCAGACTTAATGCCGATAAGATAAAGGCAATCATGGAATATCCGATTCTTAGAACAATCAAAGAAATCAGGGGATTTTTGGACTGTTGGGTTATTATCGCGAATTTATAAAAGAGTTTGCAAAATTAACCAAGCCGTTCAAGCAATGTCTCAAAGCGAAATCAAAAATCATACACGATGATGTTTTCCGGAAAGCTTTTGACTACTGCAGATCTCTTCTTTCTATTATCTCATATTACAATTTCCAAAGTTTGAGATACCATTTGTCGTTACTACTGATGCAAATGACGTATCAGTTGAGGCTGTTTGTCGCAAGGACCCATTGGTAACGACCGCCAAATCGCATATGCTTCACGCTCGTTGAACGACAGTGAAGAAGTTACAGTACTATGGAAAATGGGAATGATCTATAGGACTAGCCATTTTCGACCATACCTATATGGGAGAAAATTCAGAATAGTGACCGACCATAAACCTCTTGAGTGGCTTATGCCTCTTAAAGAGGGTTGCAATCCTAGACTTACACGATTGAGACTAGAGAATAGTATGATTACGAGATATGCTATAAGAAAGGCAAAGCAAATACTAACACGAAATCAGCGAAAGACAGAAGAATATATAAATAAATCAAACGAACAGCGTGAAAAAACAATTTTTTATCACGAACAATCGATAATTTTCCGAAAAAACGTTAAAATTCGCAGTAACGAACTGAAAGCGCACCTCATTGAAAAAAAAGTACAAGAAAATTAAGAACTTAACATAAAAACTGAAGGCAGTACTTATCACAAGATTTTTAACGAAACCGAGAGTTAAACGACCTCAAAATTTGTTGCAGGAACCTGATCCTGATAATGATCTATCGGTCAAAATAGTGGATCTTAAAAAAAAGCCTGGTATCCTCCTCTTTCTTGTTAGCGAAACTAAAGTCAAAATCGAAACTCGTAAATTCCTCCATCGTGCTGATCTGAAATTTCAAATCTTCTCCTTCGAATCGATTCAATACATCCGAATGCCCTACAGAAACTTTGGAACAACATATACAATATCAAATCAACTATCTTTGGAATAAATTTGAATCTGTTTATCCCTTTGAAGAAAATGTCCTGGGCAATATTATTGAAGCCATTCCAGGAAATTTAGAAGCCGATGATGCTGAACGCTACAATAAAGCTATCGAAAAATTACAAGGTATTATTGAACAGTAATCTCTGCTGTCAGTCACCAAATTTCATTAACTCGTGCAATTCTGGAGAATAATAATAAAACACTTTCATCAATGCAGCATAACCAAAACATAATTTCTAGAAGAATTCAAGAGATCAAAAATGATAACACCCAGTAGTTTTCTATTATAGACACTTTCGATCGAATGAAATTCAACTAAGACACAATCGGATCTATTCTTGAAGATTTCGAAAATTCAATTACTCTGGCTAAATTAGGCTCTCTTCATCGTAGTTTTATCTCAAAAATCGATTTAGGACATATACTTTAGACTCTCTTAGAGAACCATTCGAAAAATCAGTTGATCTTTTCTGACCAAAATAATATTCACAAATTATTAGGACCTAAGTGAGGTCAAAGCTTACTATTCAAAAACAAGGATCATTTTCTTATTGAATATTCCCCTTATATACCCCGATCAATTCAACCTTTACCATTTATATTACATTCTATCCACAAACGTTACAACTAGAATTCCTAAAAATACTTACTTCACAATGAGTAGCAATCTATTCCAATACGATGATAAACAATGCAGATATCTCAACCCTGGTTACCTTTCCGAAGAGAACAAGCTTGCAAGCCACGCCGACCAAGACGACTGCCTATTTTCAATTCTTCAGATCCAAAATTCTTCCACTGTTTCTGACTGCAAAAGCGTGTCAGTAAAAGTGAAGGAATCTTTGTAGCAGAGGTTGATAACAGCCACTACATTGGAATCTTCCCGGAACAAGAAAAAATGAGGATAGAGAGCGAAAACACAGATTTCACAACCCCTCAAGGGAACATTCCTCATCAAAATTTTCTATGGATGCAGCATTCAAACAGTTGATTTCATTCATACCGACACAAAAGGCACCTCTTATCAAGTTCCTCAAAATTCAAGAAATTTCACTGAATGAGTTACACCACCTTCAAAAGGAAGTCGAGAAACTCCAACCGATTTCAGAAAAAAATGAAGAATAAACTTTTACACATTTACCTGACCATCCCCGTATACATCCGAATTTTTATGAGAACCGTTTGGAAAATTAGTTCAAGATTGCATCGAAGAAATACAGTACCACAAAACAATCCAGAGGAAAAATCTCCGAGTGTTTATTATGTCACCTTTCAGTCATTCGCCAGACCAAGTCATGGAACGACTTCTGTTCTTCCCGTCCATAACTCTTCCCTAAGGATTGAGGAGGTACATTCCTAGAAGAGCTGCTTCCTGGACGAACTGCTGGATCAGCGGATCTTATTTCACGAGAACGGTTACACCGTGTTGACAGATGTTATAAAATATCTTTATATATCTTATATAATTCAGTCTGACAATAGCTCCCATTTAATTCAGTTTGTAATAAAATAAAACCTTTCAAAAAGGATTTTCCTTGAGCCTTAACATAAGCCGTGCCTTAAATTTATCATTTGTATGCATCAGTTAGTAGTTGGTGAAAGTGTTTTGTTCATTTCACAAATAAGGGAAATGTTTTCTAATTTTACCCCTGTTAAACGTACTAAAAATGTACCACTTTCCCAAAGTGAAAAATTAATTATATTGAATGTTTACGATGCTTTAATGCATCAAGGCCATTTATTTACCTCCAATCGATAAAAATGTAAAAAATCTGTTCTGAGATGACTGGAATTCGACAGTCCACAATATACAAGCTTCTCAAGGAAAGAAAATCTGAAAATGGATTTATAGTCAAACCTTCAAAAACTTCTCCAGGAAGTCCCCGAATGGTTATTGATGAAGACTTTAGGAATACTATTCAAAATACTGTTCATTCTTTTTATTTTAGGAAAGAAATTCCCACTATGAAAAAAATATACGCTGTGGTCGTAGGAAATCAGGACTTGCCTTTAATATCAAAAAACAAATTGTGGCAAGTTTTGCATGAATTAATTTCTCATGGGAAAAGCAACATAAGAAGTCAGTTTTCAAAGATAAATAAGAAATCGTTTGCTGGAGAAGAAATTATTTAAGAGCAATTAAAAAATATCGTGCTCAAAGTAAGAAAATTTTTTATCTGGATGAAACTTGGGTTAATAAAGGGTACTCGGTGTAGAAAACTTGGAATGATAAAAACATAAAAGATTATCGACAAGCCTTCCTAAAATAGAGGATTGTCTACAGGATTTCAGGCTCCGTCAGAAAGGGACGACGTATAATAATAACGAATATAGGTAGTGTTAACGGTTTTGTGGATGGGGTTATTATCATTTCAAAGTGAAAGTACTGGAGACTATCATGAGGACATGCACGCGGATGTTTCCGAAGAATATTTTGAACAGTTGTTGGATTTGATTCCACTAGAATCTGTTATAGCAATGGATAACGCAAGCTACCATTCGCGACAGATTGAATTAACGCCAACATCTTCATGGCATAAAGCAGACATCATCAGATGGCTGACGGCTAAAAATCTTTCTTTTGAAGAAAATATGTTGAAAAAAGAAATATTATCAATTGTATATTTACAAAAAAACTCAAACAAAAATATAAGATTGACGAAATAGCAAAAAAACCGGAAAATTCGTATACTCCGTATTCCACCTTACCACTGCGAATTGAATCCGATTGAACTAATATGGGCACAGGTGAAGAGTGAAGTGGTTAGAAAGAACACAAGTTTTAAGATAAAAGACGTCGAACTTCACTTCAGCAGTGCAATAAAAAGTGTTACAACCCAAAACTGGAAAAATTGTATAGACCACTTCATTAAAGAAGAAAATAAAATGTGGGAACTGGATCATATGGATGTCATGATATATCCTTTTATAGTGAATTTAGCCAATGAAGATACATCATCAGAAGATGAGCTCTTAATATTTTATGAAAATATTGCAGCTCAAAATATTTATGAGCATTTTGACAAGCATATTTTGATTTTTATAATTTTAAAGTGTAGAAAGTAATTGAATTTAGAAGTAGACGAAGTAATGAAATTATTTATAAACATTGTTTAACATTCTGTTAGGTAATGTTGAAAATTTAGCTTAAATCTACTATAATATAATATAAATGTTCATTTCCATAATTTATTAAAATTATTGAGTTATCTGAAATATAATAAACTTTCTCATTAATTATTAGAGAGTTTTTGCAACTTGAACGATTTCGTTAATTTAATCGTTATTTTAATTACATTTACGATCATAACGCTCACTTCAAATAGACTTTTCGCAACCTTACAAAATAATGTAGTTATTCAACTGTCAGTTGTTCACTTGTCATTCTCATTTTACTACAGCCGAATTTATTTAAATTTGCGACGTTGAACGTGCTCCCGAAATTCCATCAAAATTCGAATTGTTACTGTCCAGAATCATTTGTGATACATTCAACAAGGAAACGTTGCACACGGTAAATAATAATAGTTACCAGCTCTTATTCTGCCGTAATAACGGCAAATCGTTATCCTTATTAAAGTTTACGGATAATATTTTTCACGGACGCATGCGCAGAAAATAACGAAGTGTCTAAATATGAGATCCTAGAAAACTAGGACAGCAATATTCTCAAGCAACAAAAAAGACAGAGAAGATCGTACTCAGGTAGTTGGATTCTTCCTGGAGATTTGTACGAGGGTTTCTAACAAAGGTCCGGCAATAAATTGGTGCGTGCTCCAATACAAAATCATAGAAACTACATTTATTTTGAATTTGCCCACGCACTACTTTCCGAAAGGATTTGCATACTTATTATTCTACGTATTTACCAAATAGATTATAGTTATTCATTTTTTGAACTATTCTTTCAATTTAATTTCTGAACAACACACATCAAAGGAAAACAAAATTGTTGTTTATACTAAATTCCGAGCATTTTTTTCATATTTATTTACCTTTTTATATATATATATATATATATATATATATATATATATATATATATATATATATATATATATATATATATATATATATATATATATATATATATATATATATATATATATATATTTGCAGGCAAAATAGCGTTCATTCGAAAAGAACCTATTTCTCTAAAGTTGAACGAAAATTTCGTGAGGTGCAACCTGCTGAAGAGGAGGATTTCATTATCGACGAAGATACGGATACCACATCAACAAGGGAAATTGCCGAAGAGCTTGAAATTAGCCACCAAAGCCCATGAAGAATTTTGAAACAACATAAGTACCGCCCATTTGAGTATCAACCGACACCTGTAAGTTAACGATAGTGTTAGGCGACTCCAGTACTGTGAAGAGTTCCTTAGGAAAATGGAGGGTGATCCACAATATCCCATAAAGATTTTATTCAGTGACGAATTACGTTTCACGAACAATGAGATGTTATGTTCAATAGGCAAAATACCAGGTACTGGTCTCAACAAAATGAGCACAGATATCAAGATGGAAACTTCCAAGAAGGTTTTGGATTCAATGTCTGAATTTGAATGATGGAAAGATATTTAATAGGGCCTATAATTTTTGAAGGTTTATTGACAGGGAAGAGATATTTGGATATTTGGTGCATCTCCTCACAACACAAAGGGGGTTTCGCAGTATCTTGACGAAATTGATAGGTACAGATGGTCCCATAAGATGGCCAGCTAGATCGCCAGATTTGAGTCCATCAGATTTAATCCTGTAGGGCCATTTGAAGGATGAGGATCACCAAACACCTGTTAGAACCCAACAAGAATTGGAGAACCGTTTGAGACAAGCTTGCAGGTATTACAACCCATCAGTAGAATAATGTTGGGAGGGGAACCATCAATCGTGTGTGATGTTCTGTTCGTGAGAATAGTGGTATTTTTGAACATTTAATATAATTATTTCGTTTTCGCTGTTCGCTCTTTTGTTTAAACTTTGACATTCCGTAAAAATGAGCAACTAAATTTTAAGATACAATCTTGTATTTTCGTGATAGAAGTAGTTGAGCCAAGTGAATTGTCACTGTTCATGGCCTTCTATAAAAGAAAGATGACAGTTTCAAAAAAAGAATGTGTTTTGTTTTTCTTTCAAAGATATGTCATAAGGTCGTAAGATGAGATGAGCAATTAAAATAAGCAAAACAATACAGGGTGTCCCATTTGAAAATCGAAAGTTCGTATCGTTTCCGGTTATGCCGGTTATATATATATATATATATATATATATATATATATATATATATATATATATATATATATATATATATATATATATATATATATATATATATATAGGTTGACTAAAATATTTTCCGTTCGATTTCATTCCGTAGAATTGAGGGGGGAAGAATTGAAAAATAAAAGTATTTAATGTATTAGGTTCATTCTCTTTTATGTTCATTGCGTACCTCTTAATTCGGAACAAAGTATACAATGTGCTATTTCAACGAAATTGAAATCAATATCTTGGGTTCTTATCTCTTCGTCCTTTGTTCTCGTATTAAGGGATATTAAGTTCAACTTAGATTTCTCGATGCAGTAGGTAAGAGGTAACTGTAGACTAAACGTTTTTGCTGGCCACTAGGGGAATAGAGAGAAAATTAATTTTTCATGATACAAAAACCGTTACCCAAACTATTGACGAGCAGAGTCTCTTAGACCAACAGATCGTGGACTGTCAAGATATTTCGTAATATTTTTTCATAATAACGAAAACTTGTTGAACAGTTTTTAAGTTCCGAGAGAATACCGTAGCTACTGCAGTCAGAGGTAAAATAATGGATTGAATGCAAAAAAAATTATCTGTTTCCTCTTTGGACATTCTGGTTTCTCTAATCGGTTATTATTCGCATTTATTCAAGGAAAATACAGTTTCGTGAACATTCAGATATTTCATCATCGGCTTCAGTCGAATAATTTTCATCATCAAAATGATTTCTGTGAAGTTAATGATTGAAAAAGATTTTAACATCTGGTTAAATTTCGTAGATCTCACCAGAAGGAAAAGATTTATGAACCCGTTACCTCATATCAAAACCTTTTTTGAGAAGTTCTCCAAAAGTCGTAGGGATAGGACACGTAGTTTATAAATGTCAATCCTTCAAATCACACTGAAATTTGAATAACCTAACGTTACTGAAGCAGTTCAATTTTTAAAAAAATACAACAGTGTCCTGAATTTTTTTCGGTGGTTCATGTTGAAACTTTTCATTCGGTAACCAAGCAAGAGTAATATTAGCTAGTTCCTTCACTTTTAAGTTTCTAATGGGGTACCTCATCAAAGAAATTGGTGAAAAATATTGGCAAATTTGCCCAATTCGTACCTCCGACGTTATTTCCCCGATTAAAATTTATTCTGGAAATCACTTACTTGATAATTTAAAGGGAAACAATTCCCAATCAAAAAATTTTTCGAAAACGACCAGACATAATGATAGCAGATAGGTAATGCACATTGCACACTTCATATGTACAAATATTATTTTTGGAAAATACAATGAGCCCTGAAATACTGAAATGAAGAACAAGAAAAATTTTTCAATTTTATTTATTTTTTCTAGAGAAACGTTATTCTCTAGATAATTTCAGAAGACACAATTCCCCATTCATAAGTTTTCCTTGAAAACAACCTAACAGAATTATTGCAAATCGATAATGATAACAGAATATAAATATATGAGTCAATGCTTTCTTATACAATTTGATACTAACTACTCACTAGCCTCTAAACC
Organism: Cryptolaemus montrouzieri; assembly: GCA_013387265.2. Taxonomy (NCBI): domain Eukaryota; kingdom Metazoa; phylum Arthropoda; class Insecta; order Coleoptera; family Coccinellidae; genus Cryptolaemus; species Cryptolaemus montrouzieri. The sequence goes on from JABFTP020000185.1 coordinate 58,546,556, forward strand.
GTGTTGACAAATTAGAGAGGTGAAAAAGTAAGAAACAAGTATGGAGGTCAATAGGACGATATTCATGTTTTGCTGTATATGCGTATATGTTGGTGTCGCCCTCATCGAAAGTTTGCTGAACACCATAGTATATCTGAAGATGTGTGGCGTACCAATAGGCCTCTGAGCTAAATACATGGGGATACCATTTCTCCGGATTTTCGCATTCGCCTCAGATTTTTGGGTTGAGTTGGTTAATAATCTTATACAAATCGGAGGTGTATAAGACGTTTTATATATATATATATATATATATATATATATATATATATATATATATATATATATATATATATATATATATATATATATATATATATATATATATATATATATATATATATATATATATATATATATATATATATATATATATATATATATATATATATATATATATATATATATATATACATATACCATATACCATTTCTCCGGATTTTCGCATTCGCCTCAGATTTTTGGGTTGAGTTGGTTAATAATCTTATACAAATCGGAGGTGTATAAGACGTTTTTATATATATATATATATATATATATATATATATATATATATATATATATATATATATATATATATATATATATATATATATATATATATATATATATATATATATATATATATATATATATATATATACCATTTCTCCGGATTTTCGCATTCGCCTCAGATTTTGGGTTGAGTTGGTTAATAATCTTATACAAATCGGAGTGTATAAGACATTTGCATATATATATATATATATATATATATATATATATATATATATATATATATATATATATATATATATATATATATATATATATATATAGGGGTTTTGCCCCGACGAGTTGCCCATATATCAGTTCATGCAATCAAACTGATTTCATGAAAAATATAAATCCACCACCCGGTAATTAATAAGGCAATGATTATAATCAAAACATATCCTGGAATAATTATATATTAGGATAACGTTAAATGTTATGAGAATATATCAATCTACCAGAATATATACATACTATAGCATCATTAGACAATGATATCAATGTACCAACGAGTAGTGTCAGAGGCTTTCTCCCCGGAAAAATCCAGTGTACGGACCTTAGTCAAGTAACACTGAATGTTACTCATTATTAGTTCCCTTTGTGTGAAGTGGTGAACGATCGAATAGAATCATGCTCTGAATATAAATATGACAAAATTGTCAGTTAATTATATAACATTTATATAAACAAATAAATAAAATATGAAACGAGATTCTGAGCAGTATAAACTAAAGAGAAAACCTATGACTCTACCTCATTATTTTTTCGGAAAGAAACCTACGAAGAATATTACAAGATTCGATGACTGTTATCTTTTGTAACTGTTCAAACAAATTTTCTTCAGACCCAAAATCTCAATACTTTTCTAGGAATAACACCTGTTGTGGAAATAATAATCGGTAGAATAAATATTTTTTCATTTTCCACATTTTTTAATCTCGTCGCCAAACATCATATATTTAGAAATTTTTCATTGTATTTATTTTGTATATTATGTGTGTCGGGTATAGCAATATCAATTATATATGTTATTTGATTCTGTTTATCATTAAGAATGATATCTGGTCTTATATATATATATATATATATATATATATATATATATATATATATATATATATATATATATATATATATATATATATATATATATATATATATATATATATATATGCAAACTTGTTATAGACCTCCGATTTGCATAAGATTATTAAACAACTCGCCCTAAAATCGGAGGCGAATGCGAAAATCTGGAGCCGAATAGTATCCCCATCACAGTCGAGTTCCAGTACAATGCTAGAGTCTCATATCCAAGTTGTAGCTCGGAGGCCTATTGGTACGCCACACATCTTCAAATATACTATGGTGTTCAGCGAACTTTCGATGAGGGTGCCACCGACATATACGCATATACAGCAAAATATGAATATCGTCCTATTGCCCCCCATACTTGTTTCTTACTTTTTCGCCTCCGAAATTTGGCAACACGGTTAGGAGGCTCGTGGGTATAGTTAGTATCAAATTGTATAAGCAAGTATTGACTCATATATTTATAGTCTGTTATCATTATCGATTTGCAATAATTCTGTTAGGTTGTTTTCAAGGAAAACTTATGAATGGAGACTTGTGTCTTTTGATCTTATCTAGAGAATAACGTTTCTCTACGGGGTGATTAAATAAATTGAAATTGAAAATACTTCAGGGCTCATTGTATTTTCTGAAAATAATATTTGTACATATGAGGTGTGCAATGTGCATTGCCTATCTGCTATCATTATGTCATTATAAATTTGCAATAATTCTGTTGGGTTGTTTTCAAGGAAAACTTATGAATGGAGAATTGTGTCTTTTGAAATTATCTAGAGAATAACGTTTCTCTACGGGGTGATTAAATAAATTAAAATTGAAAAATTTTTCTTGTTCTTCGTTTCAGTGCTTCAGGGCTCATTGTATTTTCCAAAAATAATATTTGTACATATGAGGTGTGCAATGTGCATTGCACATGCTATCATTATGTCTGGTCATTTTCGAACATTTTTTGATTGGGAGTTGTTTCTCTTTAAATTATCAAGTAAGTGATTTCCAGAATCAATTTTAATCTGGAAATAGCGTCGGAGGTACGAAATGGGCAAATTTGCCAATATTTTTCTGTAGTGTGAGTGAGATGAGACGTGAAACCTTCAAAGCGTCCCTAATTTTCTAGAATGGGGCATTCTCACGAAACTTACAAACTGTTCAACAAGTTCTTCTTTTCTCCGGTACGAAATCGTCTAAATATCTTGAGAGTTGTTGAGCTGTTGATCTAAGAGACTCTGCTCATCAATGGTTTGGGCAACGGTTTATGTATCATGGAAAATTAATTTTTTCTCTATGGAATCCATTCCCCTAGTGGTCAGCAAAAACGTTTAATTAATTTAATCTAAGTTAAACTTAATATTCCATAATACGAAAACCAAGAACCAAAAGATTAGATGTAGAACCCAAGATATTGATTTCATTTTCGATGAACGAGCAATTTGTATAGTTGGTTCCGAATTAAGAGGTATGCAATGAACATTAAAAAGAATGAACCTAATTGATTATCGAACGAAATTTTTCATTGAATACTTTCATTTTTCAATTCTTCCCAACTCAGTTCTACGAACGGAAAATATTTTAATCAACCTATGCTTTCCGACCATATTTCAGAGTTCATCATCTGGATATATTTTTGATGAGAGTATTCACGGAAGAAAGAGATTAATTCATGTTTTTTACTGAATTCTAATTCAAAACCTATAGTTACAGATAAGGCACAATAAAAATAGATTTTAAGCTCTTTTTCTAAGAGGTCTATGCAAATTGTTGTTCATGGGATCGTATACGACTGAAGCTTACATTTGCTAGCATAGTTTTTACCAATAATGTATGTAACTAGGGCTCTGCGTAAGAAAGGAACGACTGATTCGAAAGGAATTTATTAGGGGCAGCCACTTCTTAATCATACCAACCCCATACCTGTTATGCCACATTTCAAAGCTCTTCAAAAATTCTCCATGGCTCTATTAAAATTCGTTTACTTTCATAGTTTTCTTTCGAAATGATGTTGGAAATGAAATGGTGTTTTCTTCACATAACTCAAAGATTGCTACTGATATTGTCGTAATATTTTCACGCATTCATGAAAAGTTTATATGAATTCTCATCAAGAACAAACAGCTATATGGAAATGATATTTTAAGAATTTCGCATATTTTCACAATAGTCGCCTTTGTTTTGTGACGAGTGTCATTCATAAAAGCAGCATCATTTATAAGCAGTTACAAAATTATTTCAAGAAATCTATTCTGAACTTTTTTTGATCAGCTTGAATCTCTAAGAAAAACGTGACAATTAGAGACTCACGAAGTTTTCTTTCAGTTCCCTAAACTAGGCTACTTATTCATGAGGGGTAACTTTGACAGAGGACGTATTCCAAAGAAAACTTTTTCTTTTCGTAGAAGTCGTAGAAGTAGACATGGGAAACCCAGCTCATTTTACTTTTCGATTTTGAAAAACGAGAATATAATATTCCGTAATCATCAATAGAGGCTAATATATATATATATATATATATATATATATATATATATATATATATATATATATATATATATATATATATATATATATATATATATATATATATATATATATATATATATATATATATATATATATATATATATATATATATATATATTATTCAACTCGATTCAATTTATTGTTTTCCGGAATTCTTCATTTTCCATAAACAAATAGTTACAAAAAAAACGCACACACTCGGGCTCCAAGAGAAGCCCGCTTGTGTGAAAGTGTACAAAACATGATATATTATTCCCCCTATCAAGCATTACAAAAAAACTTAAACGAATGAAATATAATCGACTGACATACAAAACAACATTTCTGCCAGAAATCTAGAGCGAACAATGTGAGCACATGTGGCAAAAACTGCGAAAAAAACATAAATATTGTCGAATTTATTCATTCGAACAATATCAGTAATCAAAATATTCAAAAAGGGCAATTCAATGAACTCCAAGACACCAACAGGGCTCATTCATATATTATAAAAGATCTAGTTTTGAGCAGAGTGAGTACGAGCCCACGAAATCTCCGGACTTGACCTTCCAAAATTCGAAACTGCTCAGAAACATTATTCGCGTCACAAAAACTCTCGAATATTGCCCTCAATGGCGGGCATTCAAAAATCAAATGATTAGGCGTCAGAATCCTGTTCATGTTACATACCGTGCATATTTCACCGAACACAATTTTATAATATCTTCTTCTTCTTCTTCACCGTGTAGAAGGCGTAGCGCCTGTTCAGTTCCGGTTTCCCTGCAGCAGTTCTTGTGAAGTTGATTGCCAACTGTCCCGCCATCGTTTTGGTGGTCGTCCAATGGGCCTTCTTCCGTGTGGTATGTTGTTATATACGATTTTGGCTATTCTATCTGTGGTCATTCTGTTCACATGCTGGTTCCATTCTCTTCTTCTTTTTTTTACCCATCTTACAATATCGTCTGTTTCACATTTTTCCCTTATGTCGGTATTTCTTTGTCTGTCATTCAATGTGTAACCGGTTATAGTTCTTAGCGTTTTCATTTCTGTTGTTCTTAGTATCCTCTTTGTTACCGACGTTTCCGCTCTTGTTTCTGCCCCGTATGTCATAATTGGTCGCACACATGTTTTGTAGATTCTGGATTTGCATGGTATACTGAGGTGTTTATTTCTCCAAATTGGTTGTTTAAGATGTCCCGATACTGCAGCTGCTTTGTTCACTTGTCTCCTCACTTCATCTTCAAGGTATCCTGTGCTTGTTATTTTGCACCCTAAGTATTCGAATGACATGACTTGGTCTATAGTGGCGTTGTCTATTGTTAACTTGCAGCGCAAGGTTTCTTAGCTACGGTCATGCATTTTGTCTTACTTGTTGAGATTTCCATATTGAAATTTTTTGCGCGTTTGCTAAAAGCGTATAACATTCTTTGTAGGTCGTCTTCTGATTCTGCAATGAGTACGGCGTCATCGGCATAGCATAGATGTTACTTTTGTAGGTTCCCATGCGGTAACCTAGTCCCAAGTTTTTAACGGTCTCTACTAGTTGGTCCATAACAGTATTAAATAGTAGAGGGCTAAGACTATCACCTTGGCGGATGCCCGACGTTGTTCCGAAATGCTGCGTTAGGGTGTGGTTTGTTTGTATTTGCGTTGTTGTATTAGTGTTCAGATCTTTTATGAGTCTTATATATTTTTTGGGTACCTCTTTGTTTTCCAGTATCTTGATTACATCCTTCAGTTGGACTCTGTCGAAGGCCTTCGTTAAGTCTATGAAACAAACATATGCTGGAGTGTTATATTCAAGAGACTTTTCTACTAATTGCCTTGTTATAAATAGTGCATCGACCGTGGACCGGTTTTTTCGAAAGCCTTGTTGCTCTTCGCTGATTGGCATTGTTGACGTTATGTCATCGGCAAGAATCTTTGTAAGCAGTTTCAAAGAGATGCTCAATAAGGTAATTCCGCGATAGTTGGCAGGATTTGTTTTGTCTCCTTTTTTAAAGATAGGCACTGTTACACTTCTTTTCCATTCTTCTGGTATTTTTCCGTGTTGAATTATGATGTTAAACAGTTTTGTGTACTCTTCTCTCATGGCTTCTCCGCCATATTTGATCATCTCATTTGTTATCTTATCTTCATTTGGAGCTTTCCTATTTTTAAGTTTACTTATTGCCATAGCACTTGCTCTTTCATGATTGTTACCGGTTCATTTATAATGTCGATTTCTAAGTCTTCTTCTGGGGGTTCTTCTTTATATTCTGATTCGGTGTGAAGATTTTTGAGGTATTTTTCCCATGTTTCGTTTGTGATTGTTTTCAGTTGTATAGTTTCATTGGTGTCCTTTTTCATACCCCTTAATAATTTCCAAATTCGTTTTTGCGCTCCATATATATCCGCTTCCAATTCAGCACTAAATCTTCTTTAATTTACCGAACTCTGTTATTCACCCTATTTCTTATTTCTATGTATCTATTTCGGTTCTCTGGTGTCGGATGGTTCTTATATTCTAGATATATTTGGTTTTTCCTTTGTAATGTTTTTGACTTCAGTGGTGAACCAGGGTTTATTATTAGGTTTGCCGTTCTCTGATACCGTGCGGGTTCCCAAGGCCTCTGTGGCACCCTTGTATATGTTTTCTTTTAGTTTGAGCCATGCTATGTCGGGGTTATCTTGCTGCAATATTGGATTACGAGTTATATACTGTTTGCAACGGTTTGAATAAAGTTGTTTTCCAGTTTTTACAGATGGTGTTTTCTTTTTTAATTGAGTTGTCATCTTCAGTTTCCCTGGAACGAGCTTGTGGTCTGTTCCAATGTTAGCTGATGACAAAACTCTTACATCTAAGATTTGTTGGGGTAGAAACATTCGGTTAGTGATTTTATAATATACTCCCCTAAAATATATTCTCAAATATTTTCTGTCGCACAAACGGATTTGGGAAACCATCCGCTTGTAATCAAAAGGAACAGATAGATTCAAATAAACAATTTGCCATCAGTGGATAACCTGAGCTAATGGTACGCAAAATGTCTTCATTCAAACATAAATTCCTGAATTTCTCAATGAGAAAACTCTTAGAAGATGCCAGTGTTCTGTCGTTCACACTTTCGAATATATGCAGGCAATCTTTGGTATCAAAAAGCTCTTTTACCTGTACACACCAATTATATCTTGCTGTGGCCTTACTATCACTTCAGAGGTGAAGCATTCGCTGAAAGCTGAGCTTTGGGAATCTGAAGCTTTCCATTCTATCGAGTTTAATTAAAAATTCTAGAGTGTGGGCAAATATAGTACTGCGGACGTTTGTCGCACCACATTCCAGACGCACTAAGTAATCCGGGACGTTATACGGTAAATGTAGTAGTTTCTTAAAGAACTGGGTCTGAGCTTTTTCAAGAATATCGATGTACCGTAAGCTCCATACCGGAACTGCGTAAAGTAGAATGCTACGCACAAGAGAATCTGAGCTTTCATGCTCCAATCTGTCGATTTCAGCCCAGACAGAACGGAGATCATCGAATGAAAAGCCTGCTTTGCCTTTACCAAAGAACTTTCCGCCATTTCCCTAAATAGCGACGAGGACTCGAAAGGTACCCCCGAATAGACATATCTATTGACCACCTCCAACTCTACGCCTTCATAAACAAAGTTGAATTTACATCCCTGACCATTTCTACTGAAACACATCACCTTGCTTTTAAAAGTAATTACAGAAAGATACATCTTTTGTGTATATTCCTCAAGTATTAAAATACACTTTTGTAAATTCACCTACGAGCTAGCTAAGAACACCAAATCGTCAGCATATAACAGTATAATGAGATCGTGCAATCCGTCGATATTAACACCCGTTACTCCCCTGTTTCGAAAAAACTTTTCGATGTCCGAAATGAACAAAGCAAACAATAACTGACTCAGGGTTTCCCCTTGGAGTACCCCTTGAAATATATCGAAGCTTCGCGTGTAATTTCCACACGATTTAATTCTGAAGCTAGCATTTTCATATAAATTTTTAATAATATTAATTATGTTTGCAGAAATTCCGATGCCATAAAGAACCTGCCATAAAAGAAAATAAGAAACAAGATCGATCCGAGGTAAAAGCGAATATACTATCAGAGCAGCCTCGGTTTTTGCTAGAACCATTCTGGCATTCAGAAATAACGGCGTGTTCCTCACACCATGCTTCAAGCCGACCCAAGATTATTGTAGTGAATATCTTTACAACAGAGTTGATCAAACCAATACTTCGGGAATTATTTGGGTCCTTGTATCTCCCTTTTTATACACCATGATCATTATCACACTATAAATATATATATATATATATATATATATATATATATATATATATATATATATATATATATATATATATATATATATATATATATATATATATATATATATATATATATATATATATATATATATATATGATGATGCTATAGTATGTATATATTCTGGTAGATTGATATATTCTCATAACATTTAACGTTATCCTAATATATAATTACTCCAGGATATGTTTGATTATAATCATTGCCTGGCAATGGTATTAATTACCGGGTGGTGGATTTATATTTTTCATGAAATCAGTTTGATTGCATGAACAGATATGTGGGCAACTCGTCGGGGTAAAACCTCTATATATATATATATATATATATATATATATATATATATATATATATATATATATATATATATATATAATTAATACTGTCTTCCATCTTCGTGGATGTTGTTTGGGGAACATAGAGTTTTCGACCGATGAACTAGCGTCTTAATCACCGAGTTCAATTGTGCGGGGTGATGATGCGAATTTCCGTTAAAATATCGGTTGGTATGTCTGTTTTCTGTAGACATTGGAAATTAAATTGCCATCCAAGTGTTTTCGTATCATAACGTCCAGGAAGGGTAGTTGATCGTTGGATTCCAGTTCGACAGTGAACTTTATCTTGTTGTGTTGTTGGTTCATATAATGTACGAATTCATTGAGTTTTCCTTGTCCGTGTTGCCAAATTATGAATATGTCATCGACGTATCTCAGCCAGATCTTCGGTGTGAGTTTTGCGTTTTTTAATGCATTTCTTTCCAGGCTTGTTATGAATAGATTCGCTATTGCTGGTGATATTGGTGACCCCATAGGCTTTCCATCCATTTGTCTGTAAAATTCCTTTTTGTAACTGAAGTATGTGTTTTTCAAGCAGTGTTCCGTTAGATCTATTATGTATGATGGAAAGTCGTAGTCGGAGCAAAGGGTGTCCGAAGTGTCTTCGACAGGCATATTGTGGAATAGCGATACCACGTCTAAGCTAGCTAGAATGTCATCTTGGTCGATAGAGATATTTCGCAGCTTCTCGACGAAGTGGGCTGAATTGCTTATGTAGGACTCGGCTTCTCTAACTGTAGGTTGTAAGTAGTTGGCCAAGAATTTTCCCAGCTTCTGGAGTGGTGCATCAAAGGAGCTTACTATAGGTCGGAGAGGTGTGTTCGGTTTGTGGATTATCGGTAGTCCATAAATCTTTGGACAGCGAGATGATTTTTCTCTTCGAATCAACTGGTTCTTCAAGTCAGTTTCTAGCGGAGTGGCGGAGATTTTAGCTTTCGTGGTCTTCTCCAGGTATGGGGTTGGATCATGTTTGGTCTTCTTGTAAATGGAATCTGCTAATATGTCCGTCATTTTTGATCCGTAGTCGTGTTTGTTCATGACCACTGTTACGCTACCTTTGTCCGCGAAAAGAATTATGATCTCCTCATTTTTCTTCAACGTTTTTCATGCGTTCAGCTCTTCTTTGGTGCAGTTGGGGTGGCAAGGTTTGAATTTTTTTATTATCGATGTGACGACTTATCTAATTACTTCGGCTTCATTTTCTGGTAGTTCTTTGATGGCATTTTCAACACTGCAAATTATTTCTTCGGCGGGAACGTTCCTGAGTGTAATGGCAAAGTTGAAACCTTTTGCCAGCAAAGATTTAGTGTCTCCATTAATTGGGTAATCTGATAGGTTGATGAATAGTTTGTCAGCTTTAAGTGTTTTGGGTTTGTTGCATCGAGGCTTTTGGCGGTTCATTAGGTTGTCCAATTTCTTTTTGAGTTTGTTTTAGTTCCTGATTGATTTCGGCTCTCTTGTGGAATGCTTCGTCGATCATCCGGAATAGTGTAGGATGCGCTACCACGCAACAGAGATACACAGATACGCTACAGTTGAAGAAGAATCTCCGACTTGAAAATGGCTGGTGCGATCCAGCCAAAACGTCGTCAACGACGATAAACCGGAAGAAAGAATCAACATACAGAACACCGCGCCACTGAATCACCCATATATATATATATATATATATATATATATATATATATATATATATATATATATATATATATATATATATATATATATATATATATATATATATATATATATATATATATATATATATATATAGGTGTCCTGAAAATCAACGATAACCCGACATATATTTATACATTTCATGCGTATCATGTACAGCTGCACCAGGAACTGAACAATCAAGACTATGAAAATCGAATCAATTTTTGCAATTTGGCAAGTGACAAAGTAGCGGAAAATCCAAATATGTTTAGCAAAGTTCTTTTCTCGGACGAGGCAACTTTCCACAAGAATGGGCTAGTTAACAGGCACAACTTTCATTATTACGCCACGGAAAATTCACACCTCATGAGACTAATAGATCACCAGCATCGTTGGTCTTTGAATGTATGGGACGCTATAGTGGATGGATATCTAATTTGGCCGCACTTTTCGACGGGCACCTCAATAATGAAATGTATTAAGATTTTCTGCAAAATCAGAACAACAGAACGGAGCACCGGCACATTTCTCACATCAGGTTAGGGAATCATGTATTTGAATCATGTATTTCCAAACAAATGGATAGGACGTGGTAGTCCTGTTAGATGGCCAGCTAGGCCTCCGGACCTTACAAGTCTAGATTTTTTCTTTCAGTTAATCCGCAAATGTTGTCGAGAGTTCAACGGTCTTTCCTCAGAAGAATTGAGTTGTGTCTACAAAGAAAAGGGCAACATTTCGAATACTTATTGAAATAAATCAACACCTTATAGATAATCTCAAAAAACCAATCTATTACGTATTTCATACACGCCTACCTTAAAATATCTCCATTTCTCTGATCAAGCATAATGATATGTACTAATAAACTCTTCTTTTGCAACCTCTGATTTTATTATTTTAGTTTACTTTTTTTTATTTCGGAAAAATTAATCTTGATTTAATCATTCATTAAAAGAATTATCTTGTTTAAGTTTTATTTTTCACTACTTGAATCATTACAGAAAAAAACTTCTGTGCGAATAATGATGCATGTTGATGAGTTTGATACGGTTTGTAGAATTTTCATCAAAATTTTTACGAATAATCAAATATTTCGAAAATGATCGAAGATAAAGATAAGGTTACTTCTGAAAAATATGGCACAATATTATATGCTTTGACATGAATAATAAAATACAGGATGTTCCATTTGAATAATCAAGATATGATATATTCAATAATTTTTTGAATCACTCCTGTATAAAATGAGGATAATCTATTTCAATTCATCAATAAAGCTATCCTTGGGCAACAAGAAAACGAAAGGAAAAAAGTATTTTTCCTCTCTGGCCGAAGGAGCATGTGATGATGTGAGAGCCTATTTTCATGAATTTTTACGGAAAAAAAAATATTGTAACGAAACTACTCACCAAAAAAACTTATTGCATAAAGACATTATAGCAGAGTTTAGGACGCTCTTGAATCTTCAACAAAAAAAGGTCTTCCAGTCTGAAAAAACCCTACCAAGAAATCTAACCTAATCTAACCTATATATATATATATATATATATATATATATATATATATATATATATATATATATATATATATATATATATATATATATATATATATATATATATATATATATATATATATATATATATATATATATATATATATATATATATATATATATATATATATATATATATATATATATATATATATATATATATATATATATATATATATATATATATATATATATATATATATATATATATATATATATATATATATATATATATATATATATATATATATATATATATATATATATATATATATATATATATATATATATATATATATATATATATATATATATATCTTCTTCTTTTTACACTGCCTAACGCAAATGGGTTCAAACTCTAAAATTTTTACATCTCACTAGAGATGGCTGAAAGAATGTTAATCAAATATAACGGTGATCGTAATGAACTTCACGAATTCATAGTAAACTGTACTATGACTTTTTTTCTACAAAGTGAAACGAATAAAATACTGTTCACCATTTTAAAATCAAAAATATATGATGAGGCTAGGTTACTTATCAAAAGTCGCGATTTCAATGACTAGAAATCGTTATAGCAGTATCTTTCAGATGACTATGCTGATCAACGTAAGAAAGGCCACTCTAACGAATAAACAGTTTTTATTAGTTCATTTACTGGATAAATAAAAGAAAATAATCATAAATTTACACTTTGTTTTATTGTATATCATACAAACTTTTTTTATTCCTTCAGTATCGTGACAAGGTATATTAGCTAATTTAGAGATCTTGAACGGAGTTTTCGTTTGCGGAAGCTTAGTTTCTACCAATGAACATAATCATGCTCTCACATCTATTTAAAATACAACACAAACAAAAAGTTGTACGTATAACAGATATTTTGTTGAATATAGAAAATATTACAATACCCGAATTTTTTCATTAGTACAAATGTTCTACGACTATAATAACATATATCAATTAGAAGGTTCTTACACATACTGACATGGTAATGCATCAAAGTCCTATTTCTGAAAACTATCAATGTGAAAACATACAGATATCTGGAAATACACAAACAAGAAGTGGATAAGCAAATTGGACAAATGCTTGAACAAAATATTATTGGGCACTCAACTTCGCCCTGGAACGCTCCAGTGTAGGTTTTCCAAAAAAGCCTTCTTCAATTGGTGAAAAGAAGTGGCGTCTGGTAATCGATTATAGGCGACTTAATAATATTAGCATCTAATAAAAATGGATCCAACAGACGCAGCAAAAACCGGATTTTCAAATTACAAATTCACACGAATGCCTTTTGGTTTAAAAAAGAGTCCATCAACATTTCAGAGATTGATGAACACTGTTTTAACAGGTATTAACAACTATCGTTGTTTTGCATACCTCAATAACTTTTGAGTTCACGCTGAAAATCTCGAAGTCCACAGCAAACTGTTACAAGAAGTGTCTCTCCAAGTTTAAGTTGAAGATTTAACCAGGGAAATGTGAATTCCTTCGAAAAGAAGTAATGTATAGGATACATTATTATTATTATATATATGATAATATATAGGACACATAATCACTGAAACTGGTGTCAAACCTGATCCTGAAAAGGTCAAACTATAGCCAATGATCCTCCAATTGAAGATGTAAAACACATCTGAGCGTTTTTAGGCTTAGCAGGCTACTATCGCAGAATTATACCTGATTTAAGTAACCATGATAAAGCTCCTGAAGAAAGGATGTACCTTTTAATTCGACGAGCCAACAGCAAAATTCTTTTGGAAAATTGCGAGAGATCTTAACTTCTAAACTTTTACTACAGTACCCAGATTTTGAAGAAGTTTTTAATTTATCCACCGATGCTCGGTAAGCTGGAGGTTTTCACCCGAAATCCTACCGTTGAACAATTCATTGTCAAGACTTCACAACGAAGTGAAGCGGGTGCCAAAAATTTGAATAGAGGTGGAAAGAAGTTTTAATTGCATTGCACTATATATATATATATATATATATATATATATATATATATATATATATATATATATATATATATATATATATATATATATATATATATATATATATATATATATATATAGGTTTTACCCCGACGAGTTGCCCATATATCTGTTCATGCAATCAAACTGATTTCATGAAAAATATAAATCCACCACCCGGTAATTAATACCATTGCCAGGCAATGATTATAATTAAAACATATCCTGGAGTAATTATATATTAGGATAACGTTAAATGTTATGAGAATATATCAATCTACCAGAATATATACATACTATAGCATCATCAGACAATGATATCAATGTACCAACGAGTAGTGTCAGAGGCTTTCTCCCGGAAAAATCCAGTGTACGGACCTTAGTCAAGTAACACTGAATGTTACTCATTAATAGTTTCCTTTGTGTGAAGTGGTGAACGATCGAATAGAATACTGCTCTGAATATAAATATGACAAAATTGTCAGTTAATTATATTACATTTATATAAACAAATAAATAAAATATGAAATGAGATTCTGAGCAGTATAAACTAAAGAGAAAACCTATGACTCTACCTCATTATTATTTTCGGAAAGAAACCTACGAAGAATATTACAAGATTTGATGACTGTTATCTTTTGTAACTGTTCAAACAAATTTTTCTTCAGACCCAAAATTTCAATACTTTTGTGAAGATTTCTAGAATAACGCCTGTTGTAGAAATAATAATCGGTAGAATAAATATTTTCTTCATTTTCCACATTTTTAATCTCGTCGCCAAGCATCATATATTTAGAAATTTTTCATTGTATTTATTTTGTATATTATGTGTGTCGGGTATAGCAATATCAATTATATATGTTATTTGATTCTGTTTATCATTAAGAACGATATCTGGTCTATTGTGTTTTACAGCTCTGTTGCACAGAATTGTTTTATCAAAATAAAGTTTATATTTGTCATTTTCACAAATAATCTCAGGTTCATATTTTTGAAATTTTTTTCTTTTGGGAATTAGGTCATGTTTAATTCCTAGATTGAAGTGAATAATATTAGCGACGGCATTATGTCTTTCTAAATAATCTGTTGAAGCAAGGACTGAGCAAGATGATAATATATGAAAAACTGTTTCTGAAGAACAGAAACATCTACGGCAAGAATCATCTATATTTTGTTTGATGATATGTTTTCTATAATTCCTCGTGAAAACAACCTGGTCCTGGATCGCAATTGCCAAGCCTTCTGTTTCAGCAAACAATTCTCCAGAATTTCAGACAGTTTTGCACCATATATATATATATATATATATATATATATATATATATATATATATATATATATATATATATATATATATATATATATATATATATATATATATAGATATAGATATCGGCGTATATTGATTTTCCATAGACGCTTGTTGCTATCACTCAATTTCCATGTTACACCCGGTATATTATTCAATTTTTCTAATTATCAGGAAATTTTATACATATATTATGTAATTACGTACAACATCGTATACCTATCTTCAATAAATTCTTTTCAAAATATTTAGTGTTTTCTTGATTTATCGCAAAAATTCAATATCAAATATATATATATATATATATATATATATATATATATATATATATATATATATATATTTGATGAGGAATTTAATTTCTAATCTAACCTAACCTAAAATATTTCATCTTATTTTTATATTCATATCTAACTCTATAAACGTTTTAATTTAATTTTTAATATTTCAAATTTTTATCATTCAAATAATGTATATATACTAAACGCGTAAGGCGTAAGGGGATAGAATGTGGTTGAACCGGGACGGGGATTTTTCGAATAGCTCTCGAGCGGGAGGCGGAGGCCGGGCCGAGTAATTTGTTTACGAAACTAGGTAGTCGGTCGAAGGTGCGTGCGAAATCGGGAGGCCGTGGGACCCCGAACGGCGGAGATACGAATTTTCGAAAATTTTCGCGATATCGCCAGATCTCGAAAACGGAAAGAGTCGAGTGCCGGATTCCTTCGGTATCGGTAAATTTCGTCTTTCCGATGACGATTCGTGCGGCGATAATCTCGAAATTCCTCGAAAAACCTTTCGAAAACGCCGAAAAGAAAAAGGTCCACGATTTTTTTGAAACGGTGGGGAGGAAATTATCGAAACGAGCAGGCTATACAAATTTGTTTCTTCGCCCAATCGGTCCCGCACTTTTTACCGAACGAAGCGTTCGTCTTTCCTATCATGCTTCCTGATATTTTTATCGCGTATTTTCCACAGGAAAACGGGAAAATCTTCGATCGAACGAAGGTCTATCGGCCATTTTTCGCAAAATTTCGCTCTACTTTCCTCGTTCCGATATCTCTGACGGCCAGAAATTAAATAAATTAACGAACGTCGAGCTGTCAAAATACGGGTTTTTCTTTCATCTATCCTACTTAAACGGGGTCACCGGAAGAAAGGATTCGACCGTGGAACGATTCCTACACATCTCGAGATCGGGTCCAAGAAGAGAAATCGTCATTACAAGACTTAATTTGTGTAAAATATAATGCTCTCTCTTTCAAATGAAATTAGTGAGATGGAAACAGTTAGTTACTTCAGCGTAACCAACATAATTTTGGTACTAACAACATCTAGAAGATAATGTTCTCTCTCTTCTGAATGAAATATCCTGCGTCACAGACATCATAGTCGATATGTCAGATTTGAGAATTCCGAATTTTATGTCAATGAAAAGTTTAACGAAACTTAAAAGAAACTTTTGAAGGTAAGTTTACGTAATTTGAGGTTTATTTTGTCCATTTTATATATATTTTGTTCAAAGAAAGAAATGACAAACAAAAATTTTATAAATTTAAGATTCTGAGGTTATTCTAACCTAAATAATGTGATTCAAACGGAATGTTGAAGATATAAAATTAGTATAATCTCAAATGTATTATTCGATATTATCGAATAATTGCCTATATTATTCTAACTCAATTCTTATGAAGAATAAGAAAGTATTTTGCTGGGTAATGAAGCGAAATGGCGTAATGTCCAAGTTATAGAATGAGAAATTGAACCAGGCTTTAAATAATGTTCAAAAGGTAAGTGAACGTGTTCTGTCGTCAGTTTGTTATTTTGTAATATATATTTTTTCAGCATACTGAAGAAAAACCGTTATATTCAGAATTTACATCGAACCTAACCTTCAATTGAAGAAAATCATATATTTTCTGAAAAATTCAAAATCTCCAAATGTACCGTTTATATTTCATGATTTTTGTTGAAGATACTCACTTATATGATGTTGTTGTAGTCCAGTTTGCTTTTTATTTTCATTTCACATTATAAATTCACAAAAAACGAATTGAACATAAGTAAGATATAATATCAAATGATGTATTTACAGAGTCTAGATACTTTTAATGCTTCATATATATTTATATATGGTGTTTTATCAGGATATTAAATAACAAGACCTATCATGAGAAAATGCATGGAACATAAGGGAAAAGAGATCTGACTGCAATATTCAGAAGGGCTTGAGCAAATTCTAAGGGACTTATATTAAAGCTGAGCACTTCGAAAGACTTCTTCGAAGAAAAGTGAGAGAATTTTCTGTAAAACAAGTTAAGGAACATACTTCAGGTGAGTATCGAAAATATATGTCAAATTCTTGATTTGTTTTCTAACAGGATGTTAGAAAGTTGTAATTTTTCCCAAATTTTTCTGTCATTCCTATAAACTGTAGCATGGATTGGGGATGTACAAGAGAAGTCAGTTAGATATGAGTGCCAGACAAATATCTGAAACAATATCTATAAATTTGTTTCAATTCAAATTGAAATGTCAATAACTTAAAATTGGGCTTGAAAATGCTGATAATAATTTTATATTGTTTTTGTAGTGATAGGTAATCAATTTATATGTACAGCAAGTTAGCTTGGTAGCAGTGAAGTAATATTTAGGTTTCAACATTCAATTTTTCATAAATATGTAGGAAATTTCCTTTATCCATGACTGATTTAGGTTTTCTTCAATTCTTACTAGCTTAAATAATGAAATAGAAAAGGACAATTGAAAATAATATGTCAAATTTTTGATCTGTTCTCTCACAATATGTGAGAAAGTTTGATTTTTCCCATATTCTTCCGTCACTACTATAAACTACCTGTTTTGTCTTGAAAAAATTGTAGTCATTTAAGTATGTGGGAGTACTAATACGAGAAGAAGGTGATATGCATTATAAGATAATAAGATAATAGGATACCAAAATTATTTGTGAAGAAGAGAGAAATAAGTAACAGAACAAAAATATCCTTACTTCAGGCATTAATTGAATATATATATATATATATATATATATATATATATATATATATATATATATATATATATATATATATATATATATATATATATATATATATATATATATATATATATATATATATATATATATATATATATATATATATATATATATATATATATATATATATATATATATATATATATATATATATATATATATATCATCAGTAATATATATATATATATCAGGATCGCATTTTCACAATAATAGAGCAAATATATTATATATATATATATATATATATATATATATATATATATATATATATATATATATATATGATGAAGAATGATGTTCACCAAGATGTTTTTCTATTATTTCTCTCAGCTTGGTTTTTGAATTCTTTCATAAAGTAATCACTCTCAATAATGTGATTCCCTATATTTTCCACAGTTAATGTTGTGCCTTTTTTCTGTATAGGAACTATGCTAATGTTGAGAGATAATTATTGTATTCATCAATCACAGATTCAAGAATTATCTCTTCGACACTGATATAAGAAAGAAAAAACATGTTAAATTTTCCTCAGAATAATTCTTCTGCTTTCAAAATCAAATTTTAATTTTTTTCAGATATTTGGCAGCTCTTTAATAGTTCAGTAACTGAGAAACCTATGGTACGAGACCAGAAAATGAAATTTGGGATTTCCAGAACAAAGAGCAAATATTCTGCCATTTCGGAGTTACTTTTTTTTTGCATATACCTGTACATCATATATCAGTTTTAACATCAATTTCTAATGAATATTTTCTCAATTGGAATTTGTGTCAAGCATTTTGATGTATGTGAATTCTTTCACAAAAATATTTTCTGTATATTTCAATATCAATTTGAAATAAATTTTTAACCTTTCATCAGTTTTTCTTGCTTCTGTAAAGAATGTAGTTGGTTGTTTCTTTGAAAAAATTTCTTGAATTTGTTATCCATATTCATCTTCCATATCATGTATACTAAAGAGTTAAGAAAATTCTAACAAAGTCTATGTATTCAGAACTCTGAAAATAAGATATCTATTATCACATAGTTCTTGAATTCTTGATATAATTATTTAAAATATTCTTTATTAGTCATCAATATACAAGTTAAGAGTATTCATGACGAGTCACTCAAAAAATCGACTTTAATAGATTTTAACTTGAATTGAGACAAACATTGTGTGTACAGACTACATCCGAACAAAATGGCAAAAATACATCAATATAAACACAAAACAGTCAGAATAGGAGTAAAGCCAGAAACAATCAGAACATGATATAAATATAGAGACAATCAGACCGAGGTATCAATACAAAACGGTAAGGATAATATATTAAAAAGACAAAGTTTTTGTTTGTGATACAAATAACTACACTAATTCGCGAAATCACAAAATTGAATAGCAAACAAGATAACCTCTGCAATGATTGTCAATTTAGCAGTCTCCTGTAAAGACTATAAGCTTGTTGCAATTCTACATGACTGTCAGTTTTGATTCAAAAATGTTTTAGATTCACAAAAACATATTGTATCCTAATCTACAACAACTTTGGATGAGATTACAAAAATTGTTGTTTTATGTTACAATCTATTTCTCCAAAGCCTCAATTAGTTTTGCACCTTTAAATGTGAAATTGCATAGTGTGCTGAGTATTTACTGAAAATTAGTATTTGTTATATGTAGTTTGTAATTTACTAAGAAACTACTAATGAAACAATATGCAAGACAACAATAGAGCGGGAGGCGGAGGCCGGGCCGAGTAATTTTTACGAAACTAGGTAGTCGGTCGAAGGTGCGTGCGAAATCGGGAGGCCGCGGGACCCCGAACGGCGGAGATACGAATTTTCGAAAATTTTCGCGATATCGCCAGATCTCGAAAACGGAAAGAGTCGAGTGCCGGATTCCTTCGGTATCGGTAAATTTCGTCTTTCCGATGACGATTCGTGCGGCGATAATCTCGAAATTCCTCGAAAAACCTTTCGAAAACGCCGAAAAGAAAAAGGTCCACGAGTTTTTTGAAACGGTGGGGAGGAAATTATCGAAACGAGCAGGCTATACAAATTTGTTTCTTCGCCCAATCGGTCCCGCACTTTTTACCGAACGAAGCGTTCGTATTTCCTATCATGCTTCCTGATATTTTTATCGCGTATTTTCCACGGGAAAACGGGAAAATCTTCGATCGAACGAAGGTCTGTCGGCCGACTTCGCAAAATTTCGCTCTACTTTCCTCATTCCGAATATCTCTGACGGCCAGAAATTAAATAAATTAACGAACGTCGAGCTGTCAAAATACGGGTTTTTCTTTCATCTATCCTACTTAAACGGGGTCACCGGAAGAAAGGATTCGACCGTGGAACGATTCCTACACATCTCGAGATCGGGTCCAAGAAGAGAAATCGTCATTACAAGACTTAATTTGTGTAAAATATAATGCTCTCTCTCTTTCAAATGAAATTAGTGAGATGGAAACAGTTAGTTACTTCAGCGTTACCAACATAATTTTGGTACTAACAACATCTAGAAGATAATGTTCTCTCTCTTCTGAATGAAATATCCTGCGTCACAGACATCATAGTCGATATGTCAGATTTGAGAATTCCGAATTTTATGTCAATGAAAAGTTTAACGAAACTTAAAAGAAACTTTTGAAGGTAAGTTTACGTAATTTGAGGTTTATTTTGTCCATTTTATATATATTTTGTTCAAAGAAAGAAATGACAAACAAAAATTTTATAAATTTAAGATTCTGAGGTTATTCTAACCTAAATAATGTGATTCAAACGGAATGTTGAAGATATAAAATAAGTATAATCTCAAATGTATTATTCGATATTATCGAATAATTGCCTATATTATTCTAACTCAATTCTTATGAAGAATAAGAAAGTATTTTGCTGGGTAATGAAGCGAAATGGCGTAATGTCCAAGTTATAGAATGAGAAATTGAACCAGGCTTTAAATAATGTTCAAAAGGTAAGTGAACGTGTTCTGTCGTCAGTTTGTTATTTTGTAATATATATTTTATCAGCATACTGAAGAAAAACCGTTATATTCAGAATTTACATCGAACCTAACCTTCAATTGAAGAAAATCATATATTTTCTGAAAAATTCAAAATCTCCAAATGTACCGTTTATATTTCATGATTTTTGTTGAAGATACTCACTTATATGATGTTGTTGTAGTCCAGTTTGCTTTTTTATTTTCATTTCACATTATAAATTCACAAAAAACGAATTGAACATAAGTAAGATATAATATCAAATGATGTATATACAGAGTCTAGATACTTTTAATGCTTCATATATATTTATATATGGTGTTTTATCAGGATATATAATAACAAGACCTATCATGAGAAAATGCATGAAACATAAGGAAAAAGAGATCTGACTGCAATATTCAGAAGGGCTTGAGCAAATTCTAAGGAACTTATATTAAAGCTGAGCACTTCGAAAGACTTCTTCGAAGAAAAGTGAGAGAATTTTCTGTAAAACAAGTTAAGGAACATACTTCAGGTGAGTATCGAAAAATATATGTCAAATTCTTGATTTGTTTTCTAACAGGATGTTAGAAAGTTGTAATTTTTCCCAAATTTTTCTGTCATTCCTATAAACTGTAGCATGGATTGGGGATGTACAAGAGAAGTCAGTTAGATATGAGTGCCAGACAAATATCTGAAACAATATCTATAAATTTGTTTCAATTCAAATTGAAATGTCAATAACTTAAAATTGGGCTTGAAAATGCTGATAATAATTTTATATTGTTTTTGTAGTGATAGGTAATCAATTTATATGTACAGCAAGTTAGCTTGGTAGCAGTGAAGTAATATTTAGGTTTCAACATTCAATTTTTCATAAATATGTAGGAAATTTCCTTTATCCATGACTGATTTAGGTTTTACTTCAATTCTTACTAGCTTAAATAATGAAATAGAAAAGGACAATTGAAAATAATATGTCAAATTTTTGATCTGTTCTCTCACAATATGTGAGAAAGTTTGATTTTTCCCATATTCTTCCGTCACTACTATAAACTACCTGTTTTGTCTTGAAAAAATTGTAGTCATTCAAGTATGTAGGAGTACTAATACGAGAAGAAGGTGATATGCATTATAAGATAATAAGATAATAGGATACCAAAATTATTTGTGAAGAAGAGAGAAATAAGTAACAGAACAAAAATATCCTTACTTCAGGCATTAATTGAATATATATATATATATATATATATATATATATATATATATATATATATATATATATATATAATGTAATAGAAAAACATCTTGGTGAATATCATTCTTCATCAGTAATAGAGCAAATGTTCAGGATCGCATTTTTTATATATATATATATATATATATATATATATATATATATATATATATATATATATATATATATATATATATATATATATATATATGATGAAGAATGATGTTCACCAAGATGTTTTTCTATTATTTCTCTCAGCTTGGTTTTTGAATTCTTTCATAAAGTAATCACTCTCAATAATGTGATTCCCTATATTTTCCACAGTTAATGTTGTGCTTTTTTCTGTATAGGAACTATGCTAATGTTGAGAGATAATTATTGTATTCATCAATCACAGATTCAAGAATTATCTCTTCGACACTGATATAAGAAAGAAAAACATGTTAAATTTTCCTCAGAATAATTCTTCTGCTTTCAAAATCAAATTTTAATTTTTTTCATATATTTGGCAGCTCTTTAATAGTTCAGTAACTGAGAAACCTATGGTACGAGACCAGAAAATGAAATTTGGGATTTCCAGAACAAAGAGCAAATATTCTGCCATTTCGAGTTACTTTTTTTGCATATACCTGTACATCATATATCAGTTTTAATATCAATTTCTAATGAATATTTTCTCAATTGGAATTTGTGTCAAGCATTTTGATGTATGTGAATTCTTTCACAAAATTTTTTCTGTATATTTCAATATCAATTTGAAATAAATTTTTAACCTTTCATCAGTTTTTCTTGCTTCTGTAAAGAATGTAGTTGGTTGTTTCTTTGAAAAATTTCTTGAATTTGTTATCCATATTCATCTTCCATATCATGTATACTAAAGAGTTAAGAAAATTCTAACAAAGTCTATGTATTCAGAACTCTGAAAATAAGATATCTATTATCACATAGTTCTTGAATTCTTGATATAATTATTTAAAATATTCTTTATTAGTCATCAATATACAAGTTAAGAGTATTCATGACGAGTCACTCAAAAAATCGACATTAATAGATTTTAACTTGAATTGAGACAAACATTGTGTGTATAGACTACATCCGAACAAAATGGCAAAAATACATCAATATAAACACAAAACAGTCGGAATAGGAGTAAATGCCAGAAACAATCAGAACATGATATAAATATAGAGACAATCAGACCGAGGTATCAATACAAAACGGTAAGGATAATATATTAAAAAAGACAGTTCGAGACATAAAAAGTTTCCATTATCAGCATATCATTCACTTAAAGTATCTAGAATTCCTATTATTATGAACTCATTAACTTTTTGGGTTTCATTTTGAAATTTGCTTCACTATGAAAATTTCTTCAAACATTTAAGATTCAAAATATCTGCTCCAGGAAGAAAGGTCTAAACACATTCCAGATCGAATAGCGTTCAGTGCTCTTTGTGTTCAACAAACGACCTGCAGCAACATAAAATTAATGGAAACCATATTAAACTATGTTTATTTGTATTACCTCTGATGTCTTTCTCGATGGTATTTTCCTGCATCACTTCATCTCAGTTTGCCATTATTTTGAAGATTGTAGTTGTTCAGAACTTTGATGATTCAATTGATGTGAAGCCCAGTTTTGAATTTTGCCTTTGTCAAATGTTCAAGTGTCTATTTTTGTAGTTCATATTGAACACTTATTATTCTTTCCCTCGGTTCTGACAACTTCAACTTTCAAAATTGAACAGGGCTTGGTTTTAGACCGCCTCGGTAGCTGCACGGTTAGTGAGCAAGTATGTAGGAATATGCTTAGCCGAGGTGCCTGGTTCGAATCCGGGTTCAAGTCATGGATGTTGTCCTTGAACAAAAAAAGTGAATTTGACAAAGACGTACATAGAGATTGGATACATAACCATAGTTGTTGAGTCCATAACCTCTGAAGGCCAGATAACTTGTAATCCTGAGAGGTGGCAGTTATCATTGCACGGTCTAGGTGAGTGGTTCGGAGTCCACTATAAACTGTAGGTCCATAGAAAAAACAAACAAAACAGGGCTTGGTTGTCTTTACGTCCAAGAAATTACTTATAGCAATATATCAATGGTACCTGTCTTCTAAGTATGCTTATTTCACTTATCTCAGATGTCTTTCTCTATTGTATATGTCTTTATGCATTACTTCATTTTAAATCTTTCATTAATCTTTGCGAATACAAAGCAAAACAACTTCAATTTTATATAGGTTATGTTATAAACAGTCGCAAAGATGATTTATATACTCTATACTTCGTGTATGATAGTCGTCAGTTTGATCTTCTTCTTTCTTCGACTTTTACTTGGCTCTTGGTAACTTTTACCTACTCTATGGAGGAATACGGAATGGGCTCAGCTTTCGACCCAGACTCTGTTGTCTGCATTTGTCAATTTGAAATTCAATAATGCTTACATCGAAACGGTAACTCCGTCTTTAACACGACCTTAGTAGCTAAGACCATTTCGGCAGGCTTCCAAATCATTTCCAGATCACACCAAATTCTTGAAATGGTTTGATTTCATCCACCAGTTAATATGACGTTTGGCCACAACTTATCGGGTCGTTTTCGAAGTTTCGAACTTGATTTTCGAGATTCACACGTGACAGGTTAGTTTGAAGTTTTTCAATAGAAAACAAAGGTAAATCGAGGGTTCGCCTGAGGGCAACCTGGGTACGAGCGTAAAATTGTTTATAACGCAAGGTTAGTTGGAGTAACGTATGAAATTGTTATTCCGAACTCCCCTGATTCAATCCTTTGCTTTATATTTATACTATTCGATCAATGATCAGTTATAAAAGAGACTTTTATCCTCGATACAAATTGAGGTACATCCCATCCGGAAATTACCGATCGAGTTACATCCATTACAGAGATAGTACAGCATAAGTAACTTATTGTCGATGCATTCATAGCCCACGAACTGTAAAGATGATAATGTGTTGCGTCGGTCTATTCTTTTAGAAGTTTTCCTTCAGAATTATTTAAAGAGATAACAAAAAAATCTCAGCATTTCTTATTAAAGACATTTTACACGATTGAGTTCCCAAATAAGTATGTGTAAAAGTTTTTGAAATTGTGCCAAGAAACTCACAACATTTTAGACGGATATAATTCCAAAGCCCTTTGAAGAAAGCCTTCGCGTAGTATATAAAATTAAAATCCATAAAGGCACTCATCACACACACACCCTACTCTGAGTGTATTTGGGCAGAATTAATAAATTATTTTGTGATATTGAACATATTGAAATTGCATACCAAAAAAGTCCAAAGAAAATGTTATATCATTCATTACACAAGATATAAATTGAAATATATATATATATATATTTATATATAGGTATATATATATATATATATATATATATATATATATATATATATATATATATATATATATATATATATATATATATATATATATATATATATATATATATATATATATATATATATATATATATATATATATTATTATATTATTTTGAGTGCCAAATGAACTTTTTCGGTCGTCTAGGCGCACACCGTGCCTGTATTTTTAGGGCGCCTGAGCATTTTAGGCGCCAAGTTGACGACAGCATTTTCAGTTGCTAGGTGATTCGAGACGACGGATGATGGAACGTTCAAGGAGCTTAGGCGTTTGAGGATTCTAGGAACTCTGACGCCGGGAGAGTCGGGGTGCCCAGTTGTTCGAAGCGCAAGGTTGGTTTTGGGCACTAGGTGTTCAAGGCGTCTGGACGTTCGGAGGGTCTGACCGATCGAGGCGCAGGGTGGTTCGAAGGGTCCGAGTTTTAGGCACAAGACAGTGTGGGGCGCTTGAGCGTAGTTCTGGGTGCAAGGTGGTTTGCGTCGTGTGGATGTTCGGACGCAAGATAGTTCTGGACGTTTGAAGGCGTAAAATAATTCAGGGGGTTTATGCGCGAGGTATTACGGGGCGCGTAGGCGTTTGGGGATGAGAGGTACATCTGCCTGCCTAGGCGTTTAAATTGCACGGTAGATCTGCCCAGATCTGCCCGCCTAGGCGTTTAAATTGCACGGTAGATCTGCCCAGATCTGCCCGCCTAGGCGTTTGATATACAAGGTAGATCTTCCTGCCTAGGCGTTTAATATACAAGGTAGATCTGCCCGCCTAGGCGTTTGATATAGAAGGTAGATCTGCCCGCCTAGGCGTTTTGGGTGCAAGGTAGATCTGCCCGTCTGGGCGTTTGATATACAAGGTAGATCTGCCCGGATAGGCATTTGAAATACAAGGTAGATCTGCCCGCCTGCTAGTGTATATATACTTAACGCGTAAGGCACTTTTCCGTCAAAATGGAGGGGATGGAATTTGGTTGAACCGGAACGGGGATTTTTCGAATAGCTCTCGATCGGGAGGCGGAGGCCGGGCCGAGTAATTTGTTTACGAAACTAGGTAGTCGGTCGAAGGTGCGTGCGAAATCGGGAGGCCGCGGGACCCCGAACGGCGGAGATACGAATTTTCGAAAATTTTCGCGATATCGCCAGATCTCGAAAAGGGAAAGAGTCGAGTGCCGGATTCCTTCGGTATCGGTAAATTTCGTCTTTCCCCGAAAAACCTTTCGAAAACGCCGAAAAGAAAAAGGTTAGATTAGGTTAGATATTTTTATCGCGTATTTTCCACGGGAAACCTTATAAATCCGCGTCAGAAAAGACGTCCATTTTCAGACGCGGAAGATATTTCCACATTTTCGAAAAAACGGACACGCCCATCGAAAGTCGTTGCCGAAAACGCTTCGGTTCGAGGTTTAAAACTATCGGCAAAAGAGGGGAAATACCACGAAATCCGAGAAGAAAGACGAAATTTTATTCTCACGTCTTTCTTTTTCGCGAAAAGGGCTTTCCAGTATTTTTAATTAATTCCGGAAAAACGACAAATTTGCTCGATACCCCTGCCGTCCTCATTTCCTTTTCTTGCAATAGGAAACGAAACACGTCGGGAACACGACGATTATCGAGCGTCGACGTTGACGTTGACGTTTCTCAAACTCAAATTCTAGGGTTTGGATCGTGGAATAACATCTTATTTAAGAAATATATCAATCATTTCATCAATAAAGGTACATCGACATAATCTCGAAACCTATCCGGTTACGTAGAACGTAAAAGGTTTCGATTCGATCGCGAGAAAAACGTCGTATTTGGAACGAATAGGGGAGAACTCCTTCGAAACGTAAGTAAACATTACGTATTTGGTTCGTTTTTCACGAAAATTCATATATTCTCACGAAACAAACGTTTCAAACGATGCGTTAATTCGTCTAAATTTTCAGTTACGTCGTATTTTTACCTATTTACTGGATTAAAATACGTATTTTCTTCTATTTCCATGCACACAGCGTTCGTGATGAAAGTTGAAGTAGGTTGTTTACATTCCAGTCAGTCGGCCATATTGTCCGACGTTCTCGAAAGGGACGCTTGAAAACGAAAATGAACTTCGAAAATGGATTTGTACATTTATTTTCGCTACGAGTGAAGGCCTATTGTTATTACCAACGATACCAATTCCAGCGATATAAACCATCCGTATTTTCCAATGTTATCAGAAAAATAAGCTAACCGAAAAGTAAGTATTTACAGCACGATCTTTTTCGTGAATAATAACACGAAAATTTTCAGCTTATTCCACTCTGTAGAACGGAGAAATGTGCAATACAGAACGGAACAAGTTTTAATATGCACGCGAAACTGAATATCTCAAGAGGTTAAGCCAACCGAGAATATAATTTGGTATCTGAAGGTACGTTATTTGTCGTTTTCTCCGAAGACGAATCATCTCGATATTCTCAATGAAATCAGTAATGTACAGCTTATCGAAGGCAATCTAACGAATACCTAATGTGTTTTTTCAGGCTAAAGTGTTCACAAGTGCAAGGTCAAAAAACTTCTTTATTTTGTGGTAACAGGCTCTATTTTGAAGGTAGAAGAGTGCACGGGTCTAAGAAAAACAATGAACAGAAACCAGCTTTTAAGTCCTAACATTACATAAATGAAATTGGTTATTCAAAAGATGCAATAGTAACAGAACCAGATGTATCCTGTTTGCCTTTATATTGTAATATGATAATATTGAATAGTACTCAGCAATATATCAGGTTGGTACATTCTTTTTTTCTCACAATTACATATCATCTCTCTATTGCATGTAGTAATCGTAGCAAACCATTAATCTAACATTATGAATATTTTGCAGATATATATGAGCTATGTTTATCGAAACCTCACTAACAACGTCTATGCAACAGTCTTACTGCTGTTTCTTGATGAGTGGAATAAATTTCAACAACTTAATTTTCGAGCAGGAGGAATGGGCCTATTTTATATTAAGGTTAGTAAGGTTTTGTTTTTTATGAAAGTGAGAAGAATATGCTTGATAATAAGTGCTCATTGAGATACGTTATGACTCTTACATTACTCATTGGTTTTAATTTTTCACAGCAACAATTTCTGAGGAGTGATTTGATATTTACCAAGAAAATTTGTTGAACACATTTCATCGTACAAAAATGCAACGTTTATCATTACAAGATGAGATAAAATTTTGTCAAGGAATGAAAACTTAACGGGTAAGCGCTGAAATATGTACCTCAATGGAATTTGAAATGTTAGTAGTAGTATTGGCTTTATTTATTTTCACATTGTACAAGCATTGATAAAAATGTGTTTATTCATCTTGAAACTGTTTCGTAATTGTCACGGGGTGAGAATTTCGTGCATGTTTAAGATTAAATTTCTTATTCAACATTTCTCAATTTTAACTCTATTTCGCAACACCGATAAGGAAACTTGAAATGCTCTGAATGTTGGGAGATAATTATTGTATCCATCAATTACAGATTCAAGAATTATCTCTTCGACACTGATATAAGAAAGAAAAATCATGTTAAAATTTCCACAGAATAATTCTTCTGCTTTCAAAATGAAATTTTAATTTTTTTCAGATTTTTGGCAGCTCTTTAATAGTTCAATAACAGAGAAACCTATGGTACGAGACCAGAAAATGAAATTTGGGATTTCCAGAACAAAGAGCAAATATTCAGCCATTTCGCAGGTACTTTTTTTTGCATATACCTGTACATCATATATCAGTTTTAATATAAATTTCTAATGAATATTTTCTCAATTGGAAGTTGTGTCAAGCATTTTGATGTAGTATGTGAATTCTTTCACAAAAATTTTTCTGTATATTTCAATATCAATTTGAAATAAATTTTTAACATTTCATCTGTTTTTCTTGCTTCTGTAAAGAATGTAGTTGGTTGTTTCTTTGAAAAATTTCTTGAATTTGTTATCCATATTCATCTTCCATATCATGTATACTAAATAATTAAGGAAATTCTAACAAAGTCTATGTATTCAGAATTCTCAAAATAAGATATCTTTCATCACATAGTTCTTGAATTCTTGATATAATTAATTAATATATTCTTTATTAGTCATCAATATACAAGTTAAGAGTATTCATGACACGTCACTCAAAAAATCGACATTAATAGATTTAAACTTGAACTGACACAAACACTGTGTATAGACTACATCCGAACATAATGGCAAACATACATCAATATAAACACAAAACAGTCAGAATAGGGGTAAAAGCCAGAACCAATCAGAACAAGATATAAATATAGAGACAATCAGATTGAGGTATCAATACAAAACTGTAAGGATAATATATTAAAAAAGACAGTTCGAAACATAAAAACTTTCCATTATCGGCATATCATTCACTTAAAGTATCTATGAACTCATTAACTTTTTGGGTTTCATTTTGAAATTTGCTTCACTATGAAAATTTCTTCAAACATTTAAGATTCAAAATAACTGCTCCAGGAAGAAAGGTCTAAAGACATTCCAGATCGAATAGCATTCAGTGCTCTTTGTGTTCAACAAACGACCTGCAGCAACATAAAATTAATGGAAACCATATTAAACTATGTTTATTTGTATTACCTCTGATGTCTTTCTCGATAGTATTTTCCTGCATCACTTCATCTCAGTTTGCCATTATTTTGAAGATTGTAGTTATTCAGAACTTTGATGATTATATTGATGTGAAGCCCAGTTTTGAATTTTGCCTTTGTCAAATGTTCAAGTGTCTTTCCCTCGGTTTTGACAACTTCAACTTTCAAAATTGAACAGGGCTTGGTTGCCTTTACGTCCAAGAAATTACTTATAGCAATATATCAATGGTACCTGTCTTCTAAGTATGCTTATTTCACTTATCTCTGATGTCTTTCTCTATTGTATATGTCTTTATGCATTACTTCATCTTAAATCTTTCATTAATCTTTGCGAATACAAAGCAAAACAACTTCAATTTTATATAGGATATGTCATAAACAGTCGTCAATTTGATCTACTTCTTTCTTCGAATTTTACTTGGCCCTTGGTAACTTTCACCTACTCTATGGAGGAATACGGAATAGGCTCAGCTTTCGAGCATTCCACCCAGACTCTGTTGTCGGAATTTGTCAATTTGAAATTCAATAATGCTTACATCGAAACGGTAACTCCGTCTTCAACACGACCTTAGTAGCTAAGACCATTTCGGCAGGCTTCCAAATCATTTCCAGATCACACCAAATTCTTGAAATGGTTTGATTTCATCAACCAGTTAATATGACGTTTGGCCACAACTTATCGGGTCGTTTTCGAAGTTTCGAACGTGATTTTCGACATTCACACGTGACAGGTTAGTTTGAAGTTTTTCAATAGAAAACAAAGGTAAATCGAGGGTTTGCCTGAGGGCAACCTGGGTACGAGCGTAAAATTGTTTATAACGCAAGTTTAGTTGGAGTAAAGTTACGTGGAGGACGGAAATACATGAAATTGTCATTCCAACTCCCCTGATTCAATCCTTTGCTTTATATTTATACTATTCGATCAATGATCAGTTATAAAAGAGACTTCTATCCTCGATACAAGTTGAGGTACATCCCATCCGGAAATTACCGATCGAGTTACATCCATTACAGAGATAGTACAGCATAAGTTACTTATTGTCGATGCATTCATGCCCACGAACTGTAAAGATGATAATGTGTTGCGTCGGTCTATTCTATTTTAAAGTTTTCCTTTAGAATTATTTAAAGAGATAACGAAAAAATCTCAGCATTTCTTATTAAAGACATTTTACACGATTGAGTTCCCAAATAAGTTCGTGTAAAAGTTTTTGAAATTGTGCCAAGAAACTCACAACATTTTAGACGGGTAAAATTCCAAAGCCCTTTGAAGAAAGCCTTCGCGTAGTATATAAAATTAAAATCTATAAAGGCACCCATCACACACACACACACCCTACTCTGAGTGTATTTGGGCAGAATTAATAAATTATTTTGTGATATTGAACATATTGAAATTGCATAAATTTATGCATTTGAACACATCTACACACAAACACACAAATATAACTATTATTATATTATCTGAATTAATAATGACTGAAGACGAACCAAAGCTTACCAAAAAAGTCCAAAGAAAATTTTTAGGTATATATATATATATATATATATATATATATATATATATATATATATATATATATATATATATATATATATATAATATTATATTATTTTGAGTGCCAAATGAACTTTTTCTGTCGTCTAGGCGCCCACCGTGCCTGTATTTTCAGGGCGCCTGAGCATTTTAGGCGCCAAGTTGACGACAGCATTTTCAGTTGTTAGGTAATTCGAGACGACGGAGACGGATGATGGAACGTTCAAGGAGCTTAGGCGTTTGAGGATTCTAGGAACTCTGAGCCGGGAGAGTCGGAGTGCCCAGTTGTTCGAAGCACAAGGTTGGTTTTGGGCACTAGGTGTTCAAAGCGTCTGGACGTTCAGAGGGTCTGACCGATCGAGGCGCAGGGTGGTTCGAAGGGTCCGAGTTTTAGGCGCAAGACAGTGTGGGGCGCATGAGCGTTTATAACAAGGTAGTTCTGGGTGCAAGGTGGTTTGCGTCATGTGGATGTTCGGACGCATGATAGTTCTGGACGTTTGAAGGCGTAAAATATTTCAGGGAGTTTATGCGCGAGGTATTACGGGGCGCGTTGGCGTTTGGGGATGAGAGGTACATCTGCCTGCCTAGGCGTTTAAATTGCAAGGTAGATCTGCCCAGATCTGCCCGCCAAAGCGTTTGATATACAAGGTAGATCTTCCCGCCTGGGCGTTTAATATACAAGGTAGATCTGCCCGCCTGGGCGTTTGATATACAAGGTAGATCTGCCCGCCTAGGCGTTTTGGGTGCAAGGTAGATCTGCCCGTCTGGGCGTTCGATATATAAGGTAGATCTGCCCGGCTAGGCGTTCGATATACAAGGTAGATCTGCCCGGATAGGCGTTTGATATACAAGGTAGATCTGCCCGCCTGCTAGTGTATATATACTAAACGCGTAAGGCACTTTTCCGTCAAAATGGAGAGGATGGAATGTGGTTGAACCGGGACGGTGATTTTTCGAATAGCTCTCGAGCGGGAGGCGGAGGCCGGGCCGAGTAATTTTTTTACGAAACTAGGTAGCCGGTCTAAGGTGCGTGTGAAATCGGGAGGCCGCGGGACCCCGAACGGTGGAGATACGAATTTTTGAAAATTTTCTCGATATCGCCAGATCTCGAAAACGGAAAGAGTCGAGTGCCGGATTCCTTTGGTATCGGTAAATTTCGTCTTTCGGAAGACGATTCGTGCGGCGATAATCTCGAAATTCCCCGAAAAACCTTTCGAAAACGCCAAAAAAAAAGGTCCACGATTTTTTCGAAACCGTGGGGAGGAAATTACCCAAACGAGCAAGCTATACAAATTTTTTCCTTCGCGTAATCGGTCCCGCACTTTTTACCGAACGAAGCGTTCGTCTTTCCCATCATGCTTCCTGATATTTTTATCGCGTATTTTCCACGGCAAAACGGGAAGTCTTCGATCGAACGAAGGTCTATCGGCCGACTTTTGCAAAATTTCGCTCTACTTTCCTCATTCCGAATGTCTCTGACGGCCAGAAATTAAATAAATTAACGAACGTCTAGCTGTCAAAATACCGGTTTTTCTTTCATCTATCCTACTTAATCGGGGTCACCGGAAGAAAGGATTCGACCGTGGAACGATTCCTACATATCTCGAAGAATAAGAAAGTATTTTGCTGGATAATGAAGCGAAATGGCGTAATGTGAATTTGTTCAAGTTATAGATTGAGAAATTGAACCAGGCTTTAAATAATGTTTGAAAGGTAAGTGAACGAGTTCTGTCGTCAGTTTGTTATTTTGTAATATATATTTTTTCAGCATACTGAAGAAAAACCGATATATTCAGTATTTACATCGAACCAAACCTTCAATTGAAGAAAATCACATTTTTCTGAAAAATTCAAAATCTCCAAAAGTGCAGTTTATATTTCATGATTTTTGTTGAAGATACTCACTTATATGATGTTGTTGTAGTCCAGTTTGCTCCTTTTATTTTCATTTCTCATTATTAATTCACCAAATCACGAATTGAATATAATTAAGATATAATATCAAATTATGTATATACAGAGTCTAGATACTTTCAATGCTTCATGTATATTTATATATGGTGTTTTACCAGGATATATAATAACAAGACCTATCATGAGAAAATGCATGAAACATAAGGGAAGAAGAGATCTGACTGCAATATTCATAAGGGCTTGAGCAAATCCTAAGGGACTTATATTAATGCTGAACACTTCGAAAGACTTCTTCGAAGAAAAGTGAGAGAATTTAAGTAAAACAACTTAAGGAACACACTTCGGGTGAGTATCGAAAAATATATGTCAAATTCTTGATTTGTTTTCTAACAGGATGTTTGAAAGTTTGAATTTTTCCCAAATTTTTCTGTCATTACTATAAACTAGCGTGGATTGGGGATGTACAAGAGAAGTTAGTTAGATATGAGTGCCAGACAAATATTTGAAACAATATCTATAAATTTGTTTCAATTCAAATTGAAATGTCGATAACTTAAAATTGGGCTTAAAAGTGCTCATAATGATTTTTATATTGTTATTGTAGTGATAGGTAATCAATTTATATGTACAGCAAGTTAGCTTGGTGGCAGTGAAGTAATATTTAGGTTTCAACATTCAATTTTTTATAAACATGTAGGAAATTTTCTTTATCCATGACTGATTTGTTTTTCTTCAATTCTTACTAGCTTGAATAATGGAATAGAAAAGGACAATTGAAAATAATATGTCAAATTTTGATTTGTTTTTCATAGTATGTGAGTGAGTTTGATTTTTTCCTATATTTTTCTCACTACTCTAAACCACCTAACCTAACCTGTTTTGTCTTGAAAAATTGCAGTCATTCAAGTATTTAGGAGTACTAACACGAGAACATGGTGATATGCATTATAAGACAATAGGATACCAAAATCATTTGTGAAGAAGAGAGAAATAAGTAACAGGACAAAAATATCCTTACTTATATATATATTTTTCTGTATGAGAACTATGCTAATGTTGAGAGATAATTATTGTATCCACCAATTACAGATTCAAGAATTATCTCTTCGACACTGATATAAGAAAGGAAAAACATGTTAAATTTTTCTCTGAATAATACTTCTCCTTTCAAAATAAAATTTTAATTTTTTCAGATTTTTGGCAGCTCTTTAATAGTTCAATAACAGAGAAACCTATGGTACGAGACCAGAAAATGAAATTTGGGATTTCCAGAACAAAGAGCAAAATTCGTATGTGAATTCTGTCACAAAATATTTTTTGTATATTTCAATATCAGTTTGAAATAAATTTTTCAACTTTTCATCAGTTTTTCTTGCTTCTGTAAAGAATGTAGTTGATTGTTTCTTTGAAAAATTGCTTGAATTTATTATCCATATTCACCTTTCATATCATGTACACTTAATAATTAAGGAAATTCTAACAAAGTCTATGTATTCAGAACTCTCAAAATAAGATATCTATTATCACATAGTTCTTGAATTCTTGATATAATTAATAAATATATTCTGTATTAGTCATCAATATACAAGTTGAAGAGTATTCATGACAAGACACTCAAAAAATTGAGATTAATAGATTTGAACTTGAATTGAGACAAACACTGTGTGTATAGACTAACTACATCCGAACAAAAATGACAAACATACATCAATATAAACACAAAACAGTCAGAATAGGAGTAACAACCAAAACAATCAGAACAGGATATAAATATAGAGACAATCAGACCGAGGTATCAATACAAAACGGTAAGAATATATTAAAAAAAACAGATCGAAACATAAAAACTTTCCGTTATCAGCATATAATTCACTTAGAGTATCTAGAATTCCTATTACTATGAACTCATTAATTTTTGGGGTTTAATTTTGAAATTTGCTCCACTATAAAAATTTCTTCAAACATTTTAGATTCAAAATAACTGCTCCAGGAAGAAAGGTCTAAAGACATTCCTGATCGAATAGCGTTCAGTGCTCTTTGTGTCCAACAAATGACCTGCAGCAACATAAAATTAATGGAAACCATATTAAACTATGTTTATTTGTATTACCTCTGATGTCTTTCTCGATGGTATTCTTCCTGCATCACTTCATCTCAGTTTGCCGTTATTTTGAAGATTGTGGATGTTCAGAACTTTGATGATTAAATTGATGAGAAGCCCAGTTTTCAATTTTGCCTTAGTCAAATGTTTAATTGTCTCTTTTTGTAGTTCATATTGAACACTTACAATTCTTTTCCTCGGTTCTGACAACTTTCAAAATTGCACAGGGCTTGGTTGTCTTTACGTCCAAGAAATTACTTATAGCAAAATATTAATGGTACCTATCTTCAAGTATGTTTAGTTCACTTATCTCTGATGTCTTTCTCGATTGTATATGTCTTTAAGAATCACTTCATCTTACATTGCTATCATCTTAAATCTTTCATTAATCTTTGCGGATACAAAGCAAAACAACTTCAATTTTATATAGGTTTTGTCATGAACAGTCGTCAATTTGATCTTCTTCTTTCTTAGACTTTCACTTGGCTCTTGGTAACTTTTACCTACTCTATCGAGGAATACGGAAAGGGCTCAGCTTTCGAGCATTTTACCCAGACTCTGTTGTCGGAATTTGTCAATTTGAAATTCAATAATGCTTACATCGGAACTGTAACTTTCTAACGGTCTTTAACACGACCTTAGTAGCTAAGACCATTCCGGCAGGCTTCCAAATCATTCCCAGATCACACCAAATTCTTGAAATGGTTTGATTTCATCAACCAGTTAATATGGCATTTTGCCACTACTTATCGGGTCGTTTTCGAAGTTTCGAACGTGATTTTCGACATTCACACGTGACAGGTTAGTTTGAAGTGTTTCAATAAAAAACAAAAGTCAATCGAGGATTTGCCTGAGGGCAACGTGGGTACGAGCGTAAAATTGTTTATAACGCAAGTTTAGTTGGAGTAAAGTTACGTGGAGGACGGAAATACATGAAATTGTTATAGCAACTCCCCTGATTCAATCCATTGCTTTATATTTATACTATTCGATCAATGATCAGTTATAAAAGAGACTTCTACCCTCGATACAAGTTGAGGTACATCCCATCCGGAAATTACCGATCGAGTTACATCTATTACAGAGATAGACAGCATAAGTAACTTATTGTCAATGCATTCGTAGCCCACGAACTGTAAAGATGATAGTGTGTTGCGTCGGTCTATTATATTTAAAAGAAAAATTGTGCCAAGAAACACACAACATTTTGGACGGGTATAATTCCAAAGCCCTTTGAAGAAAGCCATCGCGTAGTATATAAAATTAAAATCCATAAAGGCATTCCTGACCGAAATTCTCAATAGAAGGGCCGAAGGATTGGTCGAATTTGCACACATTCCCACCCCTAGACAGAATAGTAGAATATTCTATTATTATGGTTTTTTCAGTGGCATGTGACTTATTTTTCAGAACTTAATAAGAATGAAGTGAATTATATAAACTTCTAACGATTATTCTTAACAAAAGAGAAAATAATAATGTTATTCAGATGATATACCCGAATATGGCATCGAAGGATAGCGTTAATGGTTCCAGGGTGGAAACACAGAAGCAATGTACAGTCCGAAAAGGGTTATAGAGCAACGCCTCCTTCAGAATGTTTTATTGCCTTTTTCTGTGTATGGAAATATGGAAACAATCGAATTCCCGCTAAAATTATCGAGTGAAGATGACTATTCCTTTCAGCCGAGGCCTCTTTGAAAAAGGTTGTTTGTATTAGTGACTGTGAGCTCTGGGTGTAATTGGGTCGAATTTGTAAGTTATTTTGTGATATTGAACATATCGAAATTGCATAAATTTATGCATTTGAACACATCTACACACAAACACACACACACTCATATAACTATTATTATATTATATTTACTTAAAAATGACTGAAGACGAACCAAAGATTACCTAAAAAAGCCCAAAGAAAGATTGTTATAGCCTTCATTATGAGCCATATGTTATGTTACATACAAGATATAAATTGCAAGGTATCTTTATATTTGAATATGTTGAGATGTTTCAGGACGACCGATGATGTATATATATTCATAATATTATTTAGAGTGCCAAATGAACTTTTTCGGTCGTCTAGGCGCCCACCGTGCCTGACGCCGGGAGAGTCGGAGTGCCCAGTTGTTCGATGCGCAAGGTTGGTTTTAGGCACTAGCCGTTCAAGGCGTCTGGACGTTCGGAGGGTCTGACCGATCGAGGCGCAGGGTGGTTCGAAGGGTCCGAGTTTTAGGCGCAAGACAGTGTGGGGCGCTTGAGCGTTTATAACAAGGTTGTTCTGGGTGATAGGTGGTTTGCGTCGTGTGGATGTTCGGACACAAGATAGTTCTGGACGTTTGAAGGCGTAAGATAGTTCAGGGAGTTTATGCGCGAGGTATTTCGGGGCGCGTAGGTGTTCGGGGATGAGAGGTACATCTACCTGCCTAGGAGTTTAAATTGCAAGGTAGATCTGCCTACCTAGGCGTTTTGGGTGAAAGATAGATCTGCCCACCTAGGCGTTTGATATACAAGGTAGACCTGCCCGCCTAGGCGTTTAATATACAAGGTAGATCTTCCCGCCTAGGCGTTCAATATACAAGGTAGATCTGCCGGCTAGGCGTTTGATAACAAGGTAGATCTGCCCGGCTAGGCGTTTGATATACAAGGTAGATCTGCCCGCCTGCTAGTACTTTTCTAAAAAGAGAACATCATCATGGTGAAATTATCATTTTCAATATTTGTATGAACAAATCGTAGTGATATTTTCATCGGTGGGTTATTCGGATGTGAGGAGAGCGCTATCGATGTTAACATTATTATTCCACATTGCCGATGTTTCTAAGGAATCTTAATTTAGGTTTTGTGATCACAAAAATGAGGGGAAGTCATCTTCTTTGTCAAATTCATATTTTGGTGTCTGAACAGATTTTAAATGAATCCTGCATGTCTGAAACAGTTGTGAATTGTTAGACATTGTTGCATCCATCATTGACCATAAGAATTGCATCTAATACCATTATTTTTGTATATAATTTCTCTTCATTAATATCAAGGCCATGAATCATTTTAAATTCAATATGAAGTGAGCTTTGAGTGACGTTATTATTCCTTGATTTATTGGCTGTAACACAGAAGTATTCGGCGAAAGAAGCCCAAGTATTATAGACTTTCATCTCTAACTTCTGTCTTCTTCACCAGAATGCGATGGTAGCCCAAGCTTTCGATTGATAACATAATCGAAAAAATCCTCTTCTAAATCATCTTGGTATTTGTGACATTCACATAAGGAGCAATTTCTTTCTCCTGCGCCTCTCATATTTGCTGCTACACCACAAACTATTAGAATTCTGTCCGGCATAAATTTGTAAAAAATTTCAGTTTCATCTAAATTTGGAAGACTGACGACTATTCTTCGAGAGACTGTTGACTAGCGAGGAAATATTATGGTTTCTGCGGGAATATTTTCAAGGACTAATAGAAATAATTGACGCATAATAATCTTCGGATTTGAAGCAGGCACATGTACACATCATTTTATGAAATTCTATATAGAAACGAATGGAAGTGTGGGTAACGGTGAAATCGCAGGATAGAAACTGTTCCTGCCATAATTGATGACATTTTATTTCATCATATCATCTTATCCGAAGTTCAGGATAATGTTCGAAGAATTAACATTTGTCGCCTTAAATAGTGCCTTCAAGTAAAAGGTTATAGAGAATCCGTACACCATCCGTACATTGAAGGTCTGATACAGATTCAACCATTTCAGGTTGTATGCGCTATTTCAAGTGAGAAAAATGATGTGACTCGAATAATGATCCCAAATTTTGACAATGAAAAATAAACACCCAGTATAATTTTGCTATCATCCGTTTTATTTTTTTCTAAAGCTCTGATCCTTAGGATAGTTTAGGTATCTCGGTGAATAATTCCTGATAATCCTGAAAAGTGCAGGAAGAGTTTTAAAAGAAGTCAAACTTTTACTAAGTCTCGTACAATTCAAAAACCGTTAGCCTCAGGTATAAAAGTTTCATAGAAAGCTCACATTATTTCAGTATGAGAAATCTGAAAATTATTAGGTGCGCAACTAAATTCCCGCTGGCTCCAGCAGTAAGTGCTGGTCGATTTTTTCATATCAAGAACTACTCGAACAAAGCTTAGACATATGGTGAACAAACCACTGTCACACATTAGTGATTTTGTTTTTGCGTCATATACTTTTAGTTGTGAGTAAATGTTTGATTTCGTGCCAAATAATCGTCATTTGCGAAAAGTGTTGATTTTCTCCTTTTATTCGGAGAAAACAGCGGCTGAATCTCATGGATGAGCTCCAAAAAGTTTACAGAGATGCTGCTCTAAGTGAAACAACGTACCGGGATTGTTTCCGTAGCTTCAAAAACGGTGATTTCGATGTGGACGACGTTTGCTTTAGCCTTAGGAATTACCCGCCAGGCCATTTCCAAGCAATTGCATGCGTTGGGAATGATTCAAAAGCAAGGAACTTGGGTTCCTTATGATTTGAAGCCAAGAGACATTGAGCGCCGTTTTTTCGCCCGTGAAAAACTGTTCCAGTGGCAAAGAAGAAAGGATTTTCTTCATCGCATCGTAACGGGTGATGAAAAACGGATTTACTACAGCAATCCAAAGACTGCCCGGTCATGCTTCTTCGTCATCGCCTCGGCCGAATATTCACGCTGCGTAAGTTATGCTATGTATTTGGTGGGACCTAGTCGGTGTTATTTATTATGAGCTGTTGAAACCAAACGAAAACATCCCTGGGGAACGTTATCGAACTCAATTGATGCGATTGAGTAGAGCACTGCATGAAAAACGGCCATAATACGAGCAGAGACACAAAAATGTAATTCTCCAGCATTACAACGCTAGCTCTCACGTTGCCAAACCCGCTAAAACGCTCAAATAGGAAGTCCTACCCCACTCGCCATATTCCCCAGATATTGCACTATCCGATTATTACTTGTTCTGTTCCATGGTACATGGCTTGGCTGATCAGCAGTTTCACTCATATGAAGAGCTCGAAAAGTGGCTTGATATCCTCAAAAAACGAACACTTCTACCGTCACGGTACTCAAGGTCTGCCAGAAAGATGGGAAAAAATTATAGCCAGCGATGGGCAATATCTTGAATGATTCATTTGTAATCATTTTTCACAATAAAGTTGTATTTTCATGAAAAAAAACAGCGAGAACTTAGTTGCGGATCTAATAAAAATTATGCATTCCATTAAAGAAAACATTATTTTGATATAAATTTCTAGAACGGCACACTAGTTTATTCGAAAATAACTTTGAAATATTCAACGGTTTCAAATTCACCTAGCTTCCATTCAAATCTTTTTGATACAATGTACAGTTTTGAAGCTATCGAATAAACACGCACAAAATGATAACGCGATATACAAATATAGGTGTTGAGATTACATGTTCCCCCAAAGCGTTCTGATTCTTAGTTCTGAGGCCATGGACACAATAACATAATGACCATACTCAACTCAGTTTCGGACTCGGCTATAAACCTGGTGGGGTCCTGCCGGACCAGTAGAGTATGGTATGTTGGTCATATGTCTGTTGGTGAAGAGACAACTTTGGAATACTTGTGAAATTGATGAAAAGCTCTTATACAATCAATTCATAGTGGTAGACCAAGGTCAGGTTGCAGTTCTCTTATTTCATTGGGTTCCTATTCTAAGAAGTTTCTGTTTATTCACATTCATTTTTCCCCAAAGTCTTATCGTGGTCCTCATGAATATGTTATATCATCATTATATATAGAGGCCCAGCAAGCATACGAAAGAGGTGTCGATCTTCAGGTTTCGGTGACTGCTAGAGACGCTTGAATATGTACCTTGTAGTTGAACCAGTTTGTCCAGTCCGAGAAAAAATAGCCTAGCCGCATATGTTACGAGTAGTTTGATTACTATTAAGTAGAGCGTCACGGTATTCGAGGTCTGCCAGAAAGATGGGAAAAAGTTGTAGCCAGCGATGGGCAATATTTTGAATGATTCATTTGTAATCATTTCTCACAATAAAGTTGTATTTTCATGAAAAAAAAAAAATAGCGAGAACTTATTTGCGGACCTAATAAAAATTATGCATTCCATTGAAGAAAACATTAATTTGATATAAATTTCTAGAACGGCACACTAGTCTATAATACTAAAGCAGTAAGCCTTATTTCGAGGAAAGTGGAGGGGACGGTTGGAGTTTGAACCGGGTGGGAAGAAAGGGTCGGCGCGGAAAAGCGGGGTCCGTAGGCCCCCGCGAATAATTTTTTTCCGGTAGAGAAACGTCTGAGGAAGATCCGAGCGAAATTCGGAGTCCCTAGCTCGAACGACGGAGGTGCGACGATTTTTCGAAAAATTTCGCCGGAACGTCGAAACGGCGAGATTTTTTCGGAATCGATAACTCGGATTTTTCGGAGGGCGATCGGAGAGGTCGATCTGGCGAAAATTCCGGAAAAAAGTTCCGAAAAAGCGAAAATAAAATACAACTCCGAAATCTCCGGGATGGAGGGGATAATTTCTATGGACTTTTGCAGCTATACAAAATATTTCTATCGCCTTCGATCGCTACGAAACCTGGACGACGAAAAAGCCTCGAGTTTCGCATTTCGCGCCGCCATAGTTAGATTCTCATAAAACCACGGGAAAACGGAAAAATCTTCCATCGAACGGAGGGCTATCGGCCGACTTTCGCAAATTTTCGCTCTACTTTCCATATTCCGAAAATCTCCGTCGGCCAGAAATTCGCGAAATAAACAAACCTCGAGCTGTCAAAATACGGGTTTTTGTTTTAACCATCCTACTTAAACGGAGTCACCGGGAGAAAGGATTCGACCTTCGAACGATTCCTACATATCTCGAAATCGGGTCCCCGGCGAGAAAACGTCATTTCAGGACTTAATTTTCGAATTTGGGAGGGTTTTTGAGACCTACATTTTCGAAGAATAGAACGGAAACACGGGGGCGGAGCCAATCACCCTCCCTTACTCTCCTTAAACCGCCGTTTCTCAATCTGAAAAGGCAAACAAGAAGAAGTTTTAAAGAGGACCGTACCCGGAAACATAGGTGAAAAGAGTAGACGGGATATAAACGAACACTTATATCTCCTCTATTCTCTCACTAAACGATCGAATATCCGTCCCGTACGACGGACATCGTCGTGTACGGCGGTCTTTGAATCGTTGAACATCGGTTTCATCGTAGCAAGGCCCATAACAAGAAAGGAAGAAGAAGAATATTGTTATTGTTTACATTAAATTAATAAGACGTCAAATAATCATTCCAAGGTAAGTGAACGTAATTTAACGAACATTTAATGCATCATAATGTATATTTTTTTCAGCATAATGAAGAATCCACATATTTCATATTCACATTCGGTGTTCTAACCTATGTATTCCAATGAAAGAAAACAATAATAAATAAGGTATTTCAAACTGAATTTTGTATTCATCTCTATTGAATTTTTGTTTCAGTTTATTAACGATGAAGTATGTTAATTATCCTAATGAAAATGTAAATGGAATTCAATGTATTTGAAGTAAAGTTATTCAAGTTGAAATGTATGAAAGTGAGTTTTACTTTGTGTGCATATAAGTAGTTTCTTTTTATTGAAATATTCATTGTTAGATTTCAATCCACCTGATAACAAGAAAGAATTAATCGGATCCACTGTAAAGAGGTTGGAAAATTAAATAAAAAATAAGCAAAGTCAATATTACGCAATAACAAGAAAGTTTCAAGTAAATATAAATGTAATACATCTCTGTTCTCTGATAATAATCTTCGTAGATATTTTTGTGTTAGTAAACCAGTCTGATTAATAATAGTTACAATAGAGTCAGATTTCTAACTCTGAAGGAAAGAGATCAAGTAAATTACCTGCAATTCTTAACTTCAAAATTTATTCATTGAACAATTCTTCATATAGCTTGTCAGGATATTCCAATATTTACATAACACATAAGGTGCATGTTTTGAGCTACTTCCGTTCATAACACATTCTTCTGTACTTCAAGAAATTTATTCAAAGCTGTTCACTGAATAACAGGTAGTCTATACGATAAACAGAGAACGTCTAAATTACATGATATTGTTGTTGCTTCAGATTATAATCTTACACCTCTGAACTTGACAATGCAAAAGGTAGATTTTGATATATTTGATGATAATTCTATAAGAGAAAGTTGGTTGCAGAAGGAATTACACGGAAAGCACCCTAAAGAATTGAAAAATGATTATATTGATGAAATCGCATCGAATAAATGGTTAGTATCTGGAGAATTGTTTGCTGAAACAGAAGGCTTGGCAATTGCGATCCACGATCAGGTTGTTTTCACGAGGAATTATAGAAAACACATCATCAAAGAAAATATAGATG
Source organism: Cryptolaemus montrouzieri (assembly GCA_013387265.2). Classification (NCBI taxonomy): domain Eukaryota; kingdom Metazoa; phylum Arthropoda; class Insecta; order Coleoptera; family Coccinellidae; genus Cryptolaemus; species Cryptolaemus montrouzieri. Next base: position 58,591,092 of record JABFTP020000185.1, read on the forward strand.
ATTCTTGCTGTACATGTTTCTGTTCTTCAGAAACAGGTTTTCATATATTATCATCTTGCTCAGTCTTTGCTCCAACAGATTATTTAGAAAGACATAATGCCGTCGCTAATATTATTCATTTTGATCTAGGAATTAAACATGACCTAATTCCCAAAAGAAAAAAATTTCACAAATATGAACCTGAGATTATTTGTGAAAATGACAAATATAAACTTTATTTTGATAAAACAATTCTTTGCAACAGAGCCTTAAAACACAATAGACCAGATATCATTCTTAATGCTAAACAGAATCGAATAACATATATAATTGATATTGCTATACCCGACACACATAATATACAAAATAAATACAATGAAAAAATTTCTAAATATATGATGCTTGGCGACGAGATTGAAAAAATGTGGAAAATGAAGAAAATATTTATTCTACCGATTATTATTTCCACAACAGGTGTTATTACTAGAAATCTTCACCAAAGTATTGAGATTTTGGGTCTGAAGAAAAATTTGTTTGAACAGTTACAAAAGATAACAGTCATCAAATCTTGTAATATTCTTCGTAGGTTTCTTTCCGAAAATAATAATGAGGTAGAGTCATAGGTTTTCTCTTTAGTTTATACTGCTCAGAATCTCATTTCATATTTTATTTATTGGTTTATATAAATGTAATATAATTAACTGATAATTTTGTCGTATTTATATTCAGAGCAGTATCCTATTCGATCGTTCACCACTTCACACAAAGGAAACTATTAATGATTAACATTCAGTGTTACTTGACTAAGGTCCGTACACTGGATTTTTCCGGGGAGAAAGCCTCTGACACTACTCGTTGGTACATTGATATCATTGTCTGATGATGCTGTAGTATGTATATATTCTGGTAGATTGATATATTCTCATAACATTCAACGTTATCCTAATATATAATTATTCCAGGATATGTTTTGATTATAATCATTGCCTGGCAGTGGTATTAATTACCGGGTGGTGGATTTATATTTTTTCATGAAATCAGTTTGATTGCATGAACAGATATATGGGCAACTCGTCGGGGTAAAACCTCCTATATATATATATATATATATATATATATATATATATATATATATATATATATATATATATATATATATATATATATCTGCAATATCCAGAAGGGCTTGAGAAAGTTTCACAGCTCATAATGATTGACATTTGAAAAACAATACTGTAAAAAAAGGCTGCAGAAACTGAGAAAATTCTGAAGGACTTACATTATTGCCAAACTCTTCGAAAGACTTCTTCGAAGAAAAGTGAGAAAATAATATGTAAAATAACTTGAGAAATACACACTTCATATGAGGAAGAAGTGTATTCAGGATCTTATTTTCACAACCGACTGAATATATGACTGAAAATATTTATGATCTTCCCTCATCTGGAGAAGGCTTTTGACAGAACACTGAGTAGAGTAGTATAAGAGTCTCAGGAAAAAAGGAGTTATTTATGAACATAGAAAGAGTAGCGAAAGCTTTATAATGTACAACAGTATGTGAGAAAGTTTCACTTCATCCCAAATTTTTCTGTCATCAATATAAAGTACCTGTTTGTCTTTGAATTAGAGAAATAATTGAAAACAACATGGAAAACACTTCAAGAAAGGAAGAAGTGTTCAGGATTACATTTTCACCATTGACTAATAATTGAAGAAGAACAGACTTAAGGGCATAATATAATTATTATAGGTTTTCTCTGATCTGGGAAAGGCTTTCAACAGAGAACTGAGAAGAACACTATGGGAGAGTTGGGAGAGTCTGAAGAAAATAGCAGTGAATTATAAACTGTGAACATTTTCAAGGTAGATTTCAGTCCTGTTCTCATTTATGATGGCAACACTTTGGAAAATGTGCCAGCTCATAACAATTACAGGTTTGACATTATAATTCCAATACTAAATAGAGGAAACAACAGTAAAAGAGCAAATCTTAGGAGATATACTTATTGCAAAAGAATTCTTGGAACCAAACTGAGAGAATTAATTGAAAAAGATTTTAAGAAACACACTTTTCAGGGATACAAGAAGTTTTTGAGTGTGTACTGTGTGTACTGAGTGTAGACTGAAGGACAAAAAACTATGAATGGCTTTCCTTGATGTGGAGGAAGCTTTTGGCAGAATGTTGAACATAGTAGTAGGGGAGAGTCTAAGAAAAAGAGGTGTGACTTATGAACTGAAGAAGTATATCAAAAGCCTATATAAAGCAGAGAAAAATCATAAAACGACTGGAAATTCGATAATGGACTCATTTTTAGTAAGAACTCAGGCAGGGTGGAGTGTTGAGTAAATTATTATTTCTTATTGTTATAGATGTTATCCACAAAGTAATGGAGAAACATCACACATGATACAAAAGCCAAGAATCAATTGGAATTTGTAAATTATGTGATGGTATGTTCTAAGAACAAAACGAGACTGCACGATAATTTGCAAGTATGGACAATAGAGTTGGAAAAAAAATGGGAAAAAACCGGTATATACTGCAATAGTTGAAACAAAACTGGATCAAGAGAGAATATAATTGGATAGGAAATGCTTCTTAGGTGCATTTTTCAATTGCAAACTCATTTATGAGAAACAGGAAGATGAGTAATAGAACGAAAATATTTTAATTGAAGAAGGCATTAATTAGATCTGTTATCGCATGCGGTAGTGAAAGCTGGCTTCTGAGTTTGGCACATAACTACAGGTTATCAAAATGAAGTACCTGCAAAGAGTAAAGTGAGTGACACAAAAAAGGGACTGACTGAAGAAGGAAGATATAAGAAATGAACTGGAAGTATAATCTTTCTTGGAATGATATGGTTGAACATTTGGTGAGAATGAGAAGGGGGACCAGTGAAACGCATATAGCAAACATAAGTCCGGAACTGCTGGGTGAATGGACGACATCGAATGACGAATAACATTCTACAATTATAGAAGAAAGGCACAAATTGGAATGAAGCCAAACCGTTTGCTAAAAATAGATTACGAAGATTATATATATATATATATATATATATATATATATATATATATATATATATATATATATATATATATATATATATATATATATATATATATGAGACATCGAGTTTGGGAAATTTTGGCGCAAAGACAAATAGGACACAAGCTTCTAAGTGCACTAGAAAGCTTATATACTGTATGCAGGAACGTGGTAAGAGAAAGAGGGATAGAATCTGAAGAGTTTGTCACCGAACAAGGCTTGAGATAGGGTAGCGTATTGAGTCCCCTTCTGTTTATAGTGATCATGGATGAAATTATAAAAGAGGCGAGAACTAAAGTCAGAAGTCGAGTTTGGTAAATTTTGGCACAAAGACAAATAGGACACAATCTTCTAAGTGCACTTAAAAGCTTATATGCTGTATGCAGGAACGTGGTAAGTGTTAGAGGGATAGAATCTGAAGAGTCACCGAACAAGGCTTGAGATACGGTAGCATATTGAGTCCCTTTCTGTTTATAGTGGTCATAGATGAAATTATCAAAGAGGCGAGAACTAAAGTCAGAAAACTCCACTTGGGTTTCAAAAATCTTTATCCAATTGAAATCACTGTGTGCGCCTCTGCTGATGATTTGCCAATTTTTGCCAGAAATGAAAATGACCTCCAGTACAATATGGATGTTTGGATTAACTGCCTTACGAGAAGATCCCTAAAAATGAACGAAAGAAAAACGAAAATTATAGTTATATAGAATAAAAGAAATAACCCGAAGGTGACACTCAACAACAAAATCATAGAGAGAGTAGAAAATTCAAATATTTGGGGTGTATAGTGGAGGAAAAGGGTAAACAGGATTTAGAGATGACAGAAGCGAAGAGGATGGCACACAATAGGAACAGTGGCGAAAAAAATATATATATATATATATATATATATATATATATATATATATATATATATATATATATATATATATATATATATATATATATATATATATATATATATATATATATATATATATATATATATATATATATATATATTTTTCGCCACTGTTCCCTATTGTAGCTATTAAGCGATTTTGTTGCAGTTCTCTTATTTCATTGGGTTCCTATTAAGAAGTTTCTGTTTATTCACATTCATTTTTCCCCAAAGTCTTATCGTGGTCCTCATGAATATGTTATATCATCATTATATATAGAGGCCCAGCAAGCATACGAAAGAGGTGTCGATCTTCAGGTTTCGGTGACTGCTAGAGACGCTTGCATATGTACCTTGTAGTTGAACCAGTTTGTCCAGTCCGAGAAAAAATAGCCTAGCCGCATATGTTACGAGTAGTTTGATTACTATTAAGTAGAACGTCACGGTATTCGAGGTCTGCCAGAAAGATGGGAAAAAGTTGTAGCTAGCGATGGGCAATATTTTGAATGATTCATTTGTAATCATTTTTCACAATAAAGTTGTATTTTCATGAAAAAAAAATTGCGAGAACTTATTTGCGGATCTAATAAAATTATGCATTCCATTGAAGAAAACATTAATTTGATAGATATTTCTAGAACGGCACACTAGTCTATAATACTAAAGCAGTAAGCCTTATTTCGAGGAAAGTGGAGGGGACGGTTGGAGTTTGAACCGGGCGGGAAGAAAGGGTCGGCGCGGAAAAGCGGGGTCCGTAGGCCCCCGCGAATAATTTTTTCCGGTATAGAAACGTCTGAGGAAGATCCGAGCGAAATTCGGAGTCCCTAGCTCGAACGACGGAGGCGCTGCGATTTTTCGAAAAATTTCGCCGAAACGTCGCCCCGGGCGAACGGAACGTCTAAACGGCGAGATCTCTTCGGAATCGATAACTCGGATCTTTCGGAGGGCGATCGGAGAGGTCGATCGCGCGAAAATTCCGGGGAAAAATTCCGAAAAAGCGAGAATAAAATACGTCTCCGAAATCTCCGCAATGAAAGGGATAATTTCTATGGACTTTTGCAGCTATACGAAATATTTATATCGCCTTCGATCGCTACGAAACCTGGACGACGAAAAAGCCTCGAGTTTCGCATTTTGCGCCGCCATAGATAGATTCTCATAAAACCACGGGAAAACGGAAAAATCTTCCATCGAACGGAGGGCTATCGGCCGACTTTCGTAAATTTTCGCTCTACTTTCCATAGTCCGAAAATCTCCGACGGCCAGAAATTCGCGAAATAAACAAACCTCAAGCTGTCAAAATACGGGTTTTCGTTTTAACCATCCTACTTAAACGGGCTCACCGGGAGAAAGGATTCGACCTTCGAACGATTCCTACATATCTCGAGATCGGGTCCCCGACTAGAAATCGTCATGTCACGACTTAATTTTCGAATTTGGGACGGTTTTTGAGACATAAATTATCGAAGAATAGAACGGAAATACGGGGGTGGAGCCAGTCACCGCTCCTTCTGCCCCTTATATCGCTATTCAATGTCGGAAGTGAGCGTTACCAACGTGTAAAATGTAATGCTCTCTCTCTCTTCCGAACGAAAATAGTGAGATGGAAATAGTTAGTAACTTTGATTTTTACCAACATAATTTCGGTACTAATAACATCTAGAATACAGTGCTCTCTCTCTTCTGAGTGACAATCGAATCTAACCTTATTTCAATTAGTCTTATATTCGGTCTGTCAAAACAAGTGATTCCGAAATTTATTTGTATGAAAAGTTTGACGAAACTTGAAATAAACTTTAAGAGGTAAGTGATCGTAGTTTGATGTTCATTTTATCCATGTTAATGTATAATTTGTTCAAGGAAAGAAACGATAGACTTTCAAAATTCATAAATTTAACACTCTGTGGTTATTCTAACCTAAACAATATGATTCAAATGAAATGTTATAATACAAAGGAATTGAAGAGACTTATAATAATGTTTGAATGGTAAGTGAATGTAATTTGAGGTTTATTCATGTAATTTAATGTATATTTTTTAGGCATGCTCAAGAAATGTACTCAGAATTCACATATTTCATTTTTCTTTCATGGTTATTTTAACCTCTATGCATTGAAAAATTTCCTGAAATTACTAGGATTTTTAACGAATCAATTGGAGGATCTTACAAAATGATGGGAGATATCCTTCGAGTTGCTATTACTAGGTATTGAGCTCTTTTATATAATAATATTTTTTCTGGAAGGAATTCAATAAAGTTTTCGTTAGGTCATTTAGAGTATGTATCATATGAATATTGAAAGCTATCCACTTGAGGCTATATGTGTATTAAAATATTTCAAGCTGGATGTCAATATAACCGTGCCATTTCTAATTGAATTTTCGTTTCAGTTTATTCAAGTGGAAGCAAGTTTCTATTCTACAATTATTCCAATGTAAAAGTTAATGAGATTTAATGTGTTTTGACAATGTTCAAGTTTGAACCAAAGAAAATAAGATCTCAAATTTGCACAAAAGGTAATTATTGTGAGTTCCTTCCATTCATAACTCGTAGTTACTGTTTCTCAGGAAATTTTATCAAGGTTGTTGAATGAATGACAGGAATTCCTCATTGATTTGAAGTTGAAAGTTTCTTTGTTGTAGGTGTCTAATAGTGAGAAACATGATGTTCAAAAATGTAGAAGTAGCATATGAAGTTTCATTTTGTACAACTACAACTTTCAATCCAAGATTTATGAAAGTCACAGGAAACATGCTGCTACTTATGCGACTCATATTTTGAAAAAATTCAAGTACTACTTGGAGAATGCTGAGCAGTTTGACAATTTTAGTAATGGGTAGTTAAACTTTAGGTATTTCATATAATTGTCTAAAATGAGTATGCTCATCAACATAAAGAACTATTGAGTAAATATATGAATAATGAAGTGAAAATAATAAGGTGTTCATTATAGATAGAGTTGGATATAAAAAGGCGTTGAATATATTACGCGTTTAGTATATCGGCTATTTAAATATAAAAGACAATCTTAATGGGCTCACTAGCCCATATAATACTAAAGGAGTAAGGCTTATTTAGAGGAAAGTGGAGGGGACGGTTGGAGTTTGAACCGGGCGGGAAGAAAGGGTCGGCGCAAAAAAACGGGGTCCGTAGGCCCCCGCGAATAATTTTTTTCCGGTAGAGAAACGTCTGAAGAAGATTCGAGCGAAATTCGGAGTCCCTAGCCCGAACGACGGAGGCGCGACGATTTTTCGAAAAATTTCGCCGAAACGTCGCTCCGGGCGAACAGAACGTCGAAACGGCGAGATTCCTTCGGAATCGTTAACTTGATTGGAGAGGTCGATCGGGCGAAAATTCCGGGAAAAAAATCCAAAAAAGCGAAAATAAAATACTTCTCCGAAATCTCCGAGATGGAGGTTATATTTTCTATGGACTTTTGTAGCTATACAAAAGATTTCTATCGCCTTCGATCGCTACGAAACCTGGACAACAAAAAAGCCCCGAGTTTCACATTTCGCGCCGCAATTGTTAGATTCTCCCAAAAACCACGGGGAAACGGAAAAATCTTCCATCGAACGAAGGGCTATCGGCCGACTTTCGAAAATTTTCGGTCTACATTCCTTATTCCGAAAATCTCCAACGTCCAGAAATTCGCGAAATTAACAAACCTCGAGCTGTTAAGATACGGGTTTTTGTTTTAACCATCCTACTTAAACGGGGTCAACGGGAGAGAGGATTCGACCTTCGAACGATTCCTACATATCTCGAGATCGGGTCCGCGAAGAGAAATTGTCATGTCACGACTTAATTTTCGAATTTGGGACGGTTTTTGAGACCTACATTTTCGAAGAATAGATCGGAAACACGGGGGTGGAGCCAGTCACCGCTCCTTCTGCCCCTTATATCGCTATTCAATGTCGGAAGTGGGCGTTACCAACGTGTAAAATTTAATGCTCTCTCTCTTCTGAACGAAAATAGTGAGATGGAAACAGTTAGTAACTTTAGTTTCCACCAACATAATTTTGGTACTAACAGCATCTAGAATATAGTGCTCTCTCTTCTGAGTGACAATCGAATCTAACCCTATTTCTATTAGTCTTATATTCGATCTGTCAAAATGAGTGATTTCGAATTTTATTTGAATGAAAAAGTCGACGAAACTTGAAATAAACTTTTAGAGGTTAGTGATCGTTGTTTGATGTTTATTTTATCCATGTTAATGTATATTTTGTTCAAGGAAAGAAACTATATACTTTCAAAATTCATAAATTCAACATTTTGTGGTTATTCTAACCTAAACAATATGATTCATACGGAATGTTATAATAAAAAGGAATTATGGAGACTTACAATAATGTTTGAAAGGTAAGTGAATGTAATTTGAGGTTTATTCATGTATTTTAATGTATATTTCTTTAGGCATGCTCAAGAAATGTACTCAGAATCTACATATTTCATTTTTCTTTCATGGTTATTTTAACCTCTATGCATAGAAAATGTTCTGGAATCAATTGGAGGATCTTACAAAATGTAGCGATATCCTTTGAGTTGCTATTAATAGGTATTGAGCTCTTTTGTATGATGATATTTTTTCTGGAAAGGACTCGATAAAGTTTTCGTTAGGTAATTTAGAGTATGTATTATATGAATATTTAAAGCTACCCACTTAAGGCTATATCTGTTTTGAAATATTTGAAGCTGGATGGCAATATGACCGTGTCGTTTCAAATTGAATTTTCGTTTCAGTTTATTCAAGAGGAAGTACGTTTCTACAATTATTCCAATGTAAAAGTTCATGAGATTCAATGTGTTTGACAATGTTCAAGTTTGAACCAAAGAAAATAAGATCTCACATTTGCACAAAAGGTTATTATAGTGAGTTCCTTCTATTCATAACTCATAGTTACTGCTTCTCAGGAAATTTTATCAAGGTTGTTGAATGAATTACAGCAATTCCTCATTGATTTGAAGTTGAAAAGTTCTCTGTTATAGGGGTCTGATAGTGGGAAACATGATGATTAAATATGTAGAAGTTGCATATGAAGTTTTATTTTGTACAACCACAACTTTCAAGGTTTATGAAAGCCACAGGAAACATGCTGCTGCTTATGTGAATCATATTTTGGAAAAAATTCAACTACTACTTGGAGAAAGCTATACAATTTAACAATTTTTGTAATAGGTGGTTGTACTATAGGTATGTTGTATAATTGTGTGAAATGTTCATCACGTAATACGGAAATATGAAGTTGTTTTGATGCAATTTCTTCCTTTCATATTCATTTCATAGTATATTATAAAGTTTCACAAAAAAATGAATTGAAGAGAAGTAAAATTGACGATTAGAAATTTCACTTATTAGAGAGGAAGTTTATAAGAAGCTGACTTCCCCAATCCAACCGCCAACTCGACAGTTAAGGATCTAGGAAATTAACAGTCACAAGAAACAGTTTCACTGAAACTGATATATAATTAACATCGTTGTATTGTATATGAGGTTCCATAATGTAAACAAATTGTGTCAATTTTGTTCAATTTGAATTTTTACAAATAGTTACGTATAGGGCAATCACATACGGTGAAATTACTATGTATTCAGTAGTGTTCCTTTATTTGATTACTAATTTCTCGCTGTGTCTTTTGGATACTCCCAAGAAATTTTAATTTGAAAAGAACTCTTATTTTCTATTTCGTTAATATACTTGAGAAGTAATTCTTCTATCTTGCTGTTTTAAGCTCATATTTGTTTTTATTATAATTCATGAATCTTATTGGATTCTTATCTGATCTAATACAAATAAGAACTGTTGAGTAAAAATTTAAAATTTGAAACTATAGATCTTCATATATTGATCTTTCTTAAGTATATATTTAATACTTAACTAAAAATTTGGAATATTGTGAATTAATTTTTGAGTTGTTGATGATTGGGTGGTTGAACAATTTGTTTTTTGAATCAATGTTGAAATGTTTTAATTTCATCTTATGCTAGCTCAATTGGAGAAAGTTGAAATTTTCAAATTTAATGTTTCCTTTTGAATTGGGATAGTAGTGAATAGTGGTGAAATTTGTGTGGTTGATGAGTCAGTATTCATAAAACCATACTGGAAGTTGCAATACCCTAAGGATGACTGAGGTAATATATGACAGATTTCCATCTAACATGAAGAACTATTAAGTAAAAATATAAATAATGAAGTGAATATAATAAGGAGTTCAGTATAGATAGAGTTTGATATAAAAGACGTTCAGTATATTAGGCGTTTAGTATATTAGCTATTATTAGCTATTTTGATATAAAAGGCGATCTTAATGGGCTCACTAGTGTAAATATACTAAACGCGTAAGGCACTTTTCCGTCAAAATGGAAGGGATGGAATGTGGTTGAACCGGGACGGGGATTTTTCGAATAGCTCTCGAACGGGAGGCGGAGGCCGGGCCGAGTAATTTTTTTACGAAACTAGGTAGTCGGTCGAAGGTGAGTGCGAAATCGAGAGGCCGCGGGACCATGAACGGCGGAGATACGAATTTTCGAAAATTTTCGCGAAATCGCCAGATCTCGAAAACGGAAAGGGTCGAGTGTCGGATTCCTTCGGTATCGGTAAATTTCGTCTTTCGGAAGACGATTCGTGAGGCGATAATCTCGAAATTCTTCCAAAAACCTTTCGAAAACGTCAAAAAGAAAAAGGTCCACGATTTTTTTCGAAACGGTGAGGAGGAAATTATCCAAACGAGCAGGCTATACAAATTTTTTCCTTCGCCCAATCGGTCCCGCACATTTTACCGAACGAAGCGTTCGTCTTTCCCATCATGCTTCCTGATATCTTTATCGCGTATTTTCCACGGGAAAACGGAAAAATCTTCGATCGAACGAAGGTCTATCGGCCAACTTTCGCAAAATTTCGCTCTACTTTCCTCGTTCCGATATCTCTGACGGCCAGAAATTAAATAAATTAACGAACGTCGAGCTGTCAAAATACGGGTTTTTCTTTCATCTATGCTACTTAAACGGGGTCACTGGAAGAAAGGATTCGACCGTGGAACGATTCCTACATATCTCGAGATCGGGTCCCCGAAGGGAAATCGTTATTACAAGACTTAATTTTCGAATTTGAGACTGTTTTTGAGACCTAGATTTTCGAGTAAAAGATCGGAAACACAGGGGCGGAGCCAGTCACCGCTCTTACCGTCCCTTAGACCGCTATTCAAGCTTGGTCGACAGTCAACCTAATTTACGGGCCAAAGTCGATGTCCGTCGCCGGCACAGCTGCTTATTTCTTCGGACTTTGTTTCACCGGTAGTCGGCCTTACCAACGTGTAAAATTTAATGCTCTCTCCCTTTCGAATGAAAATAGTGAGATGGAAACAGTTAGTTACTTCAGCGTTACCAACATAATTTTGGTACTAACAACATCTAGAAGATAATGCTCTCTCTCTTCTGAATGAAATATCCTGCGTCACAAACATCATTTCTTTCAGTCTCATAGTGGATATGTCAGATTTGAGAATTCCGAATTTTATGTCAATGAAAAGTTTAACGAAGGAAAGTTTAAGTATTTTGAGGTTTATTTTGTCCATATATATATATATATATATATATATATATATATATATATATATATATATATATATATATATATATATATATATTGTTTAAAGAAAAAATGACAAACTTTCGAATTTTATAAATTTAAGATTCTGAGGTTATTCTAACCTAAATAATGTGATTCAAACCGAATGTTGAAGATATAAAAATTAGTATAATCTCAACTGTATTATTCGAGTTTATCGAATAATTGTCTATATAATTCCAACTCAATTCTTATGAAGAATAAGAAAGTATTTTGCTGGATAATGAAGCGAAATGGCGTAATGTGAATTTGTTCAAGTTATAGATTGAGAAATTGAACCAGGCTTTAAATAATGTTTGAAAGGTAAGTGAACGTGTTCAGTATATATATATATATATATATATATATATATATATATATATATATATATATATATATATATATATATATATATATATATATATATATATATATATATATATATATATATATATATATATATATATATATATGCACAAAAGTGCATTGAAATTTTATAAAACTTCTTTCCGCCTCTATTCAAATTTTTTGGCATCCGCTTCACTTCAATGTGAAGTCTTGTCAATGAATTGTTCAACCGTAGGAGTGAAAACCTCCAGCTTACCGAATAACTGAAAAAAAATGTTCCAATGGGTCCTGATTGAAACGATTCGTTAACAAATATTCCACGTTTTCACTTTTCTGTTTTATAGACTGCCAAAGATACAAAATGCCTACAAATATTCCAATTGATTTAAATTTTGAAATAAGGGTTATCAGTGTGGTTTTTATTTCACCTCCCGCCATATTTCCAGAAACGACGAAATAACTTAACGGAATTTTGTAATACGCATAAAGTCCTCGAATCATAAAAACAAGAACGTGATTTCCAAAATTTTGTTGTCGACCGACTTCTCCATAATCTGAAACTAATCAATTTAGAATTGTAACTAATACTCATCTTTATTCCGATTTCATCAAAAAGTATAATACGGTTTTTTTCTGCTTCGGTAGAACCGTCAAATTTCAAACGCACATGTTCCAAAGTAAACGCTATCAAGGAAACCCGTCTCTAATTTAATCGAATTGAACAAATTCAAGATTGTGCCTTTATGCGGGAGAGTGAATACCTGACGAAATCGAAGGAAATTTTATATTCCCGGGCTTCTATAAAAAATTGTGGGAGCAAATTTTTTTTCTTCTTCTGAATACTCTGTATGCGGCTTATGTTTCGTTTGGAGATCTATGAACGTTTTGACACTTCGTAATGGTTGCTTCACTCTTTTGTGTTCTTTCAGAATGATCTGGTCTATGGCGCGCCCGCGACTTAATCGACGATTATTTTGACGAAGGACAACAATACATTTCCTTAATTTATCGATTTGTTTTTGTTTCGCAGCTAATTTACGTTTGAATTGAAAAATTCCGCGGGAGGAACATGAAGAATCTAAGTGCCGTAGAGGAGAAATATGTCGATAGTGGACTTCCGTGTTCATCAAACAGTAGTTTTCCAGTCACTTCAGCTTCACAGGGGATACGTAATTATGTTTTTCTTTTTATCAGAAGCAGCGCCGAAATCCATAAAATCGAGTTGCAGAGTTGGTACTGCATGAGAGCGTAAATAACGTTTCGAATGATCAGTAAAACACGAATCCGCATAGTGTATGCTACCAATTCTTTTGTACCTGATGTCTTTACGCGGAACAAATGAAATTAAATCCCGCCGATCGATTGCCCGAGGCCTATCACCTTGTCGGGAGTCCAACGGAAATCTGAAAAATGAACCATTTGAATTCCCCCCTCGGCGATATTTATTTTCACAATATTTCACTGATCACCTATACACGATTGCTTGGATGTTATTGCATTTTTTACCATCGCCATGACTGGTAAAGCTCTTTCAGTAAATTCAGTAACAAAAATTTTCAATCGACAGCGACCCTATATAAAATAAACCTGCTCTAGGCAAAATCAATCAAATAGAAACAAACATTTACCCAAAAGTCTGACCAAATGTTAATTCCCGTTTCAAACTACAAGAAATATACGAACTCTTAAAAAGTGACATCTCACTTCTCAATGTACATCCTACCCATTGAAATGTAGATGGAAAATCCAGAAGACACAGGATAATTTTATTGGTTCGATTCAGTTGTATATGAATGCTATGGTTTTCGGTAGACAAGGTTGCCAGATTGTGATCTATCCCTAATGAGTAAGAGAATACGGAACCAAAGAACATTAATTTATTAATAAATCAAAATATACAGGGTCATTGACAGAAATTGTTCATAATTTTATGATCAGAGTTTCGATAATTCAAATTAAGAACTTGCAGTAGATTTAACGAAATATACTCAAATATATAATCAATCAATCATCAGTCCAAAATTTTAAAGAATAAAGTTAAATTTTTAACTTATTGAAAATAGGATACTGAATATTGTGAATCGAAGTACATAACAAGTGATGCATGAGACTAAAATAATGTTTAAAATTGCACGTAATGAAAATTCGATAAAATTATTCAAAAATATTCAAACTTCCTCCCATCATTTTCTAAACAGTTCTCTCTCAGGGTATTCAACAACTTCACTCTCGTACGTTACTTTTCAGAAGAATTTAAATGTTGAGGGAATTGACGTATTTTTTTTTTACCACAAATGTATGTTGTGATTTCGGAAATTCGAGCATAGATGATTGCAGGATATATCCCGACTTCTATTTTTTCAGTTCCTATTCTAACAATACTTGGTTCTCCTTCCATTCCATTCTTGGTGAAATTGATTTTTTTCCAAATTGAGACAAAAACATGGAAAATTTAATAGAAATTATCTTGATTTAAAAAGAATTCAATAATCAATTATTTCATCACGTCTTGGAACTCAAATGGTTTTCCATAAAATAATCCAAAGGGGGCTACCGAAAGCCGAAAGTATAAAATCGTATGAAAGCTCCAATCTATTTTATTAATAAACGATATGATGAAACGTGCATTTTCAGGTACGTAACTCTGAAATCTTAATGGCTTCGAATTATTCACAAAATTTTCCATTCTCGTATTCCATATAATATGAAATTTGAAAGGAAACATATATCTACGTTGAAGATTGCACTTCACTAATTTTCTTCATCTATAAAATAATTGATATTTTCTATCCATAATCAATCTGACAACACTGTGTGTTTAGTTTGACGCCTCTGGCGGTGCCCGAAAGCGGGCACCAGCAGCAAAGTTACGGACAACAATCATCGTTCGCCGGTCGCCGGGTTGGCGTGGTGATTCTATAGATTGTAGAAAGAAAACAAACACTAAAAACTCTCTGTTGTTCAAGTGGGCAAAATATTGGGCTTACCAAGATTTGCTTCAATACAGGGAATCATGACCACAGTTTTTTAGGGTTAACCGTTTCGAAGGGTTGTTTTAATGAATAATTTTATGGATTTGAAGTAGTTTACAGTTCAGAAACTGAAATTATATCTTATGAGAACCTAGAAGATCACAACACTCTCGTAGGTATTTAATAAATATTTCGATGGAGAACTATTCATTGCATGTTACTTTTCCTATATCAAAATTGTCTTGTAGTTATTGTTTCAAATGCTATAAAAATTCCGATTTAGATTGTTGGTGGTACTTATCAACGATATAATGCTCCCATCATCGCCAGCATATCTCTTCTCAAGTAAAAAATGTCTCAATCAAAGATGATTTATATACTCTAGATGAGGAACCCACTTCAACGTAAAATTTTCACATAGGATAGACCAAGTATATCCAGAATCGCGATCCTGGCTGGTTAGGATAGTTCAGGACATAGACCAAGTATAAAAGTAGACAAAGCACCCCATAGAATAAAATGAAGCTTATTCGCCAGCCAGAATCGTGATCCTGGCTGGTTAGGATACGTCAGGATTGAAAGATATCGATGAGGTTCATAGATGGTCCATAGATGGCTCTTGATAAAACAGAATACTTTAATTTTTTATTTTCAGTTACTACTATCAGATGGCTGCTAAAAATTTCAAAGTTATCTTAGAATGATAATCCATGGGCGTACTTTTTCTTATACAGTAGATAGAAGAGATTACTATTAGTGAATAGTTAGATTCTTATTACAGAAATAGAGATACGACTTTTTAAGAAAATTATAACAATACATTTTTAGAAGTCAACTCTAAAAAATTCAAAATAGTTTCATTATGAGGATTGCGAATATTACTACGTAAAAATATCACTGTCTAAGATGGAAAAGTTTATTCAACGTTATAACTAATTCGAGCTTTCGTTTATCATCAGACAAGTAGCGAATTCATTTATCATTGCCAAATCTTTTTCACATTCCACGATATACAACAATTTAGTACATATCCCGTATTTTTGATGGAAGAGTTTCTAGACCAATATTCATATGAACTCTCTATCCTCAATTCACTGAAAGTATTAGCTCCTGATATTTGGTTACATATTTAAAGAACACTTGTATATCTTCGAAAAACTTAAATTCTATATTGCGTTCATTATTAAAAATACATTCTAAACTGATTCGAACTTCGTAGACAAACTCCAGAACATCATAGAATATATAATTTCTGGGAAAAACTATTACTTGAATGTCTTTGCTTATTGCTACAGAGCCTGCAACCAAAGGCAACCAGTGTTTTTGAAGAATTAAGATTTTCGGACCTTTTCATAGTATCCTAAAGATGGGATATTTTTTACTTGAGAAAAGATATGCTAGCGATGATGGGAGCACTATATCGTTGATAAGTACCACCAAAAATCTAAATCGGAATTTTTATAGCATTTGAAACAATAACTACAAGACAATTTTGATATAGGGAAAGTAACATGCAATGAATAGCTTTCCATCGAAATATTTATTGAATACCTACGAGAGTGTTGTGATCTTCTAGGTTTTCATAAGATGTAATTTCAGTTTCTGAACAGTAAACTACTTCAAATGCATAAAATTATTCATTAAAACAACCCTTCGAAAGGGTTAACCCTAAAAAACTGTGGCCATGATTCCCTGTATTGAAGCAAATCTTGGTAAGCCCAATATTTCGCCTACTTGAACAACAGAGACTTTGTTGTGTTTGTTTTCTTTCTACAATCTATAGTGTTACCACGCCAACCCAGTGCAATGAGGAGGAGGTTTACTTCCTCTGGATAAAAAAAGCGGCGGCGACCGGCGAACGATGGTTGTTGTCCGTATCTCTGCTGCTGGTGCCTCCTTTCGGGCACCGCCAGAGGCATCAGACTAAACACACAGTGTTGTCAGATTGATTATGGATAGAAAATGTCAATTATTTTATAGATGAAGAAAATTAGTGAAGTGCAATCTTCAACGTAGATATATGTTTCCTTCCAAATTTCATATTATATGGAAAAGCCATAAAGATTTCAAAGTTAAGTACCTGAAAATGCACGTTTCATCATATCGTTTGTTAATGAAATAGATTGAAGCTTTCATACGATTTTATTCTTAAGATTACAATGAATACGACAACACATAGTGTAGGCGAATACATATGTGTTCATAGTAAATAATAAACGAATATACCTTTCGTTCCAAGTCTTGAATATACAATTTATTTCCTCTCGAGATTTTTATGGCTGGTGGAAATATCCAATCGACCTTAAGTCTTAGTAATAGTGGTTGAATGAGACTTTTCTTCATCAAGGTTTTCGGTAGCCCCCTCTGGATTATTTTGAAGAAAACCATTTGAGTTTCAAGATGTGATGAAATAATTGATTATTGAATTCTTTTTAAATCAAGATAATTTCTATTAAATTTTCCATGTTTTCGTCTCAATTTGGAAAAAAATCAATTTCACCAAGAATGGAATGGAAGGAGAACAAAGTATTGTTAGAATAGGAACTGAAAAAATAGTAGTCGGGACATATCCTGCAATCCTACGATTATCATAGGATCATCTATGCTCAAATTTCCGAAATCACAACATACATTTGTGGTAACAAAAAAATACGTAAATTCCCTCAACATTTAAATTCTTCTGAAAAGTAACGTACAAGAGTAAAGTTGTTGAATACCCTGAGAGCTTCGGAATGTAGAGTTCGCAGATCTTAAATAAATTAAGATCCTAACATGCTGAAAAAGCAACGATCAAAGATTATTTTTCCGAATTGAGAACTGTTTAGAAAATGATGGGAGGAAGTTTGAATATTTGTGAATAATTTTATCGAATTTTCATTACGTGCAATTTCAGACATTATTTTATTCTCATGCATCATTTGTTATGTACTTCGATTCACAATAATCAGTATCCAATTTTCCATAAGTTACAAAATTTAACTGTATTCTTTTAAAATTTGGACTGCTGATTGGTTGATTATATATTTGAGTATATGTCGTTAAATTTACTGCAATATCTTAATTTGAATTATCGACACTCTGATCATAAAATTATGAATAAATTCTGTCAATGACCTGTACATTTTGATTTAATAATTTATTAATAAATTAATGTTCTTTGGTTCCGTATTCCCTTACTCGTTAGGGATAGATCACAATATGGCAACCTTGTTTACCGAAAACCCTAGCATTCATATGCAACTGAATCGAACCAATAAAATTATCCTGTGTCTTCTGGATTTTCCATCTATATTTCAATGGGTAGGGTAGGATGTACATTGAGAAGAGGGATGTCACTTTTTAAGAGTTCGTATATTTCTTGTAGTTTGATATGTATATATGTATATATATATATATATATATATATATATATATATATATATATATATATATATATATATTCTTCTTCTTTTTCTCTTCCTGATTCTAGCAGTTTTAATAAATTTCCATCGAAGTCATTTCAGAAAGTTTTTCATTGCGTGACTAATCAAGATTCCGGGAATTTTTCCATCATTTGTTTCATTGGCCCAACATATTCAATCGAGTACTGATACATGTTTGTTTGGATTCACGATATTCATACTCTCTATATATATATATATATATATATATATATATATATATATATATATATATATATATATATATATATATATATATATATATATATATATATATACGTATATTCATTAGGCAACCATAAGATTCAAATTTTTAACAAATCACATCATGCGAACATCCTTCCTTTGAATTGTTCTTATTCTATATACACTCACACCATTCGTTTCATCAGACACACCTTTCATATTTTATCACTTTCACTTCACGTATTACTCACAATACGCACAATATAAACTTACAATTGCATACCAACATTCGACATTTTCACATCAATATTTCCATGTTCGTATCACATTCCTTAATTTTGTCACAGACCATGACTCTTACCTTCCATATAATTTTTCTTTCGAACCCATTTCCTGTCCAATTAACCCCTCCTCAACCATGAGAGGAACTGTTAAACCTCTACATATCGCGTCTCCTGTTGGCGGATAGGAGAGTGTTTTTTATAGGTAAAAGAATTGCTGATAAAGTTCATTATTATAGAATTCATATTTGATTTTAGCAAGTAATTAGCTTTACCTATAGAGAACAGGAGGAATATTATTCCTCCGGCGGACCAAACAGACATGAAACACCACCAATACATGCAGACTTTTTTTGTATATTAGTTATTTCGTTCAGATAGGGAAACTTCTAACGTTTTTACCTGATTTAGCAAAATCTTAAGAGATTATCAATAAAAATTAAAGTTTTAGAAAACCTTTTGTTGCAGTGAGTGCGATATTGTTAGAGCTCAATATCAGAATACCTTTTTTGTTTGAAATGTTGAAATGTATTTGTTCCAGGCTTGTATCTAAACAAGATTGAAAGACTTGTATTCGATGAATCATTTGTTTATTTCTATGGATGATTTTTTAAATGGTTCCATTCGCGACCTCATTCTCGAAATACACTACCCTCACTACGAAGGATATGGTTAACAACTGAACAGCATTACTACGTCTAAGGTAATTAAATCTATGGAAACAAACATAACCCTGATGATTTGTGCAAGTACGTAGAGTACAAACAGCTTAGATGCTGGATTGATTACTTCTTGGAATCAAGACACAAGAAGTATTTTAAATGTTTCATTACGTAATCGACGCCAACATTTCGTGACAGCAACAACACTCTTCATCTCTCCGCGTATATTGCCGAATTTTCCGTAGACGCAACGAGTTTTCGAGTATAAATTCAGTACGTGCTCGTTATAAGTTCGTTTTCGAAATGTGAACTGACTTAATAATTTCGATATCTCCAAAAATTTGTTATTGGGACAAAACGAAAAATTGGTTGAATTCTATAACAAAAGAACAATACTGCTATTAGGGTCATAATAAACATAAACATAATTATTGCCGTTGACAAGGCTATTGTTGTTGGATGTGGTGCCCATTGGTAGAGATCCTTCAGGGTAGGTATTTCTTCTAGTTGAAGCTTCTTTTCTGGTATTCCTTGGATTGTGGTCATGTTAAGAGGTAATAACTCAATGATTCTTCTGAGTTCAACAGTGTTGATTGGGTAGATACTCTTCTGTGAGTTTGTAATCATACATGAGCTTTTTAATATACTCATTGTAGATACTTTAAGTCTTTTCACAAAATCTTGACAGTGTTCGTATATCCATGTGTTATTTTGACTAACGATGGAACTATTCTCTAATTGGTATAAGTCGGTTACCATAACTGTTGGAACTCTAGAACAATTTTCTTCCAGTTTCTTGAACAAATATTCTAGGCATCTGGAGCTTGGTGTCAAGTTTTCTTGTTTTGCGATGTAGATTGGGTAGATTTCTCGTAATTCCCATTTTATTACTTTTTCCTGTACAAGTACATAAGGTTATATGGAAGGAATGGAGGTACTTCGGAAAGAAAGGTTATATAAATGGAACAAGTCATATTCCTTGAAGTTGAGTGTAGGTACTGTGACTAAGAACAGTAATTGATCCTTTCCAATAATTACTTTGGTTGGACAGAGGGAGTAAAAATCTGTTATGTGTTTGAAAGGTTTCCAATTGTTACTGGATAAGACATAAGTCAAGTTTTTGAGTGGTATTATATCTTCGTGTAACAGATGTAATCTAGCAAAGCTTATTGCGTTTTCTAGTTTATTGAGGGTCATTTCAATTTCTTGGGATTGTAAAATTATTAGATGTAACATAAGAAGTGAATCACTAGTAGTTTTGATATTTTCAAATTTTTCAATTAAGTGATTTATCTTATCAACATATTCTTTTGCATGTTATTAATAACATGTAAAATTTTGTTTTGATTTATTTGAACGACTTCTTCATTTGCTTGAATAGCTTTAAAATAATTTTTATATGTTTCTTCATCATCGGCATCTAAGGTTCCGAAAAGAAATTTAGCTATTGAGCCTCCAAGATTTATAAGTCCTCGTTTAGTTTCATTTCTATACATCCTGTTTTGATATGTACGATTATTATTTTCAATTATTCGTACGGCTACCTTATAGTATTGCTGTGCAGGCTCGGTGAACTTATTATTTTTCTTAAGTTGAGTGATACTTTTATTTTGTAAGATTAGAAGTTTAGGAGAGATGTTTAGCTAGTGTAGCAATATAGGTTTTTCCTAAATATATTGGTACTAAATTATGTTTTAATTCAGTTACTTCAATAGATAGTAGGAAAGGTAGGAAAAGTAGAGGAATCCATTTCGAAAATTCCATTTGTAAATTGAATGAAATTAATAAGATTTTCTTTGTTTTATTCTGCTTTTGTGATAAATATGCTTAGTTTGAGGATTCTGTACTTTAATTTCACTGATAATATGAATTGGTGTCTTTTTGAACAAAGGGTCCATTTTTGCTTGTGCAGGCGATTTCAAATAAATGTCTTTGTTTTCATTTATTCGTTAATCTGCTTGGCGACCAATATTGAGTTTTTCGCTGCGTTGTGCGGCTTTATCTGTGGAACGTTGCACTACTTCGTTTATCTCGTTCATGTTTACACGATAGGTTTTCACGTAATCAGTTATTTTTTCATCAGCAGTTTTCTCTAAAGGTATCGAATAACTTTAATTATTTGCATGGGAGTATAATTTAGAGATGAGTGAATAGAATTATTGTAAGTTAAACTGCACGTGCTAATCTAACCGTTAAATGCAATTTTTCTTCCGATGAGCATCTTAATTGTTCCATCAAAGAAGAATGAAATATTTCAATAAGAGCGTTGAAATTCGGGTTATAATTCGTTGTATAATGAAGATTGATTTTATGCGTCTCAGCAAATTCTTGTAAAACTTTGTTTTTGAATTCCGTTCCTTTATCGCAAGTTATTTTTTCTGGTATACCATGGTTACTCATGAATTGAACTAATTTGTTCATGATTTCCATTGCAGATTTTTGAAGTAAGGGGTAACACTGCGCGAATCTGGAAAATGAATCTATTATCGTTAAACATGTAGATTTTCTATAGTAAACGTATCTACATATAGATGTGAGAAGGGTTTATCTCCTACTGGATTGATTTTGAATATTAATTTATTCGGAGTACGCTCGTATTTGTTTCTTTGACAAATTTCGCAACTGTTAATAAATTGTTGGACTGATTTTTCTAAATTTGGCCAATAAAATTTGCGTTTTATGGCATTGATATTTTCATTTATGCCTCTATGTCCTGATTTATTTATGTGATACATTTGTAATTTTTCCTGTTGATCAGTTAGTTCAAAAACGCCTTCTAGAAAAGTATTACATATTCTAAGATTAAAACTTTATGCTTTAAAATTCATTTGCAAAAGTTGAATAAAAGGTTTTTCTAGGTTCTTGTGTCTGAAATGTATAGAATACAATGTTTTTGGTTGTTAATATTGTTTAATAAATTTTATAAAATCGTCACTCTTTTAAATAGCTTTGCTGTCATAAGATTTTGTTTTCAAGGTATAATATGCCTTGGTAGTAGGAAAAAAAGATAATTTGATTCTTTGCACAATTTACAGGGTGTTCTGAATAGGGTATCTCTAATATTGGATTTTCTTCACTACTGTGGACAGTTTGAGTATCCGATGGTGGATTATCATTTTCGTCATTTATACGTTTTATTAACTCCTGTAATTCTTGTTGATTGATTTCTAAATCTTCAGCACTAACTTGTGGTATTACTGACCAAATTTCGTCTTCTAAGGCATTCATGTCTTCTGAATCTATTTTTAATCTAGATAATGCATCCGCGTTGTTATTTGAACCTTTTTTATATTTGATTTTATAGTTAAACTCTTCGAGTATTAATTTCCATTTCATCAAACGAGAGTTTGGCTCTTTTAATGAATTCAGCCATACAAGGGGTTTATGGTCAGAATAGATAGTAAACTTTGCGCCAAAACGATAAGGGCGGAAATGTTTCGTTGCCCAGACTATAGCAAGAAGTTCTTTTTCAATTGTTGAATATCGAGTTTCTGCATCATTCAAAGTTCTGCTGGCATATGCAATAGTTAGGTCATTCGGTGGTGTACCCTGACATAAAATAGCTCCTAACGCATATTCTGAAGTGTCTGTTCTTAAACAAAAAGGTTTATTAAAATCAGGATGAATCAAAATAGGGTGATTTATTAGTAAATTATTATTGATTTGAAAAGCTTCTTTATATTCTTGGTCATCTAACTTCATTTTAGCATCTTTACGTAAATATTTGGTCATTGGTTTCGTGATTTTAGCAAAATTCGGTATGAATTTGCGATAATATCCTAACAAACCTAAATAAGATTTAATCTCTTTAGCATTTTTCGAAAGAGGGATTTCTTAATAATTCCGATTTTTCTAGGATTAGGTTAAATTCCATGAAGTGTTACAAAATGACCTAAAAATTTGATTTCAGTCTTAAAAATTCGCATTTATCTAACTGAATCTTTAAATTTTCATCTGCAATTTTAATAACAAAGTATGTATATCTGCTAGATGTTGTTCTTCAGATTTTGAAAATATAATTATGTCATCCATATGGACATAGCATATTTTACCGATATAATCTTTCAAAATGTTATTCATTAATCGTTGAAAAGTCGCTGGTGCGTTTATTAGACCAAACGGCATTCGTAGAAATTCGTAATGTCCGTTCTCAACTGTAAATGCAGTTTTTTCAATTGATTCATCGTCCAATTGTATTTGATGGTATTCGCTTGCTAAATCAAGTATAGTGAAATATTTGACACTTTTAAGTTTATCTAGAATAGAATCTATTTGAGGTAGTGGATATTTGTCATCTATTGTTTTGTAATTTAATGGTCTATAATCGATAGCCATTCTCCATTTTTGAATTCCGGATTCATCAAGTTTTTTCTTAACCATTACGCCAGAGAAAGACCATGGAGAGATACTTGGTCTAATTATTTTCTTTTTTAACATGTCTTCAATTTGCATTTCAATTTCTGCCCGGTGTTTCTCTGGGCATTTATAAATTTTTGAATGAATTGGAATTTCACCTTTTGTTCTGATATTATGTTTAATTCTATTAGAAAATTCTAAGGGTTGATTTGGAAGTTGTAAAACTTTTTCCGTCGCATTGAATATTTTTATTAATTGATTTCGAATTTTTGATGTTGAATGTTTTAAATCGATAGGATAATGATCTCTATGCGTTACAACCTTTGGAAAAATATTGGGATTTCACAATTCTCATCAATTCATAATCTTCTTTGTAAATTTATTACAAAACCATTTCCTTCAAGAAATTCAAATCCAATAAGCCCATCATAAAGGGTATGGAACTTATATAAGACAAAAGGATAAGTTGCATTCATACCAAAATTATTTGAAGGCATTTCCACTTTTTCGTTACTCATTTCTGAGCAATGTGGGGTACATAAAGAAGTATTTTCTGAATACATTTGATTTGGAAAATATTGATATGCTAATCGTGGGTCCATCAAACAGACTGAACAGCCACTATCGATTAAAAATTTTCGCTTTGGGTTTTCTAATATAATATAGGGTAAATGGGATGACTTGATTAATTGGGAATCATTATCTTCATTTAATTCGGCATCGAAATAATTATCAATCTCTTCATTATATTTTTCGAGGGGGTTTTCTTGACATTCCTTTTCTTGTATGTTAGTTAATTCCTCTGAGATAAAATTAGGAGGTTGCGTTGATTTGAAAAATTTATGATTTGTCCTCATTTTATTCGGATTCTGAATAGTTTGAGTAGACATTTCATAAGGTCTTTTCTCGGGATAGTTTCTATGGGTTTGTGTTGACATAGAGGGTGTTGAATTCCCTGGTTTGAATACATTTGTAGGCTTCGGTTCATTAACAAATACCTGTTTGTTTGTAGGATAATGTGGAATAGATTGTTTATTCCTTTATGTCATTTGAATTGGTTGTGAGGGAAAATATTGACTTTGTTGTTTATTGTGATTTTTAAATTGATTTCGAACAAGATCTAATTGTTTCTTTCTGCATTAAATAGTTTTCTACCATCTGAACTGAAAGTCGAAATTTAAATTAGGGGTTGTTAGCATAGATATTTGTAATTCTATGGGAACGTTACTTGTAAGGACAATTTTAGCTAATCCTTCAACTAATTGTTTGTGAAGCATTTTACTTTCTGGGGTAAAAGTAACTTCAGCGTCTATCCTATAGTTTATCCGTATTTTGTAGGCCTTAATTCGCTCTATAAAATAAAATCGAACTTATTTTCGTGAAATAATTTTTTTAAGAACTGGAAGTCGTTCTTTAGTACTTCTAAACTAACTCTATCGCCGAATTTGTTTATTAACAATTCTTTTAAAGCGATCCACGTGTCAGCTACATCAGAAGAGTAAAACTCATCTGCTGCTTTGTTTATTAATTTTTTTTAATTATTTCTAAACAATATGTTTCTAAACGATATATTTCAATGATAGCATCACCTGAATTGAATCGTGTTAAAAATTGGTCGCAACTTTTTATGAAGGAATTGAGTCTTTTACAATCTCCATTAAATTGAGACAAAAGTGCGCCGAATTTTGATGCGAGTTCTGTGTTATTATTGTTTCCAGATGTTGTCATTTTGTCTTGTTCTTTTGAACTTTCGGATCGATTAATCTTCAAGTTAGACAGTTTTTCTACTGAAAAGTCGATTTTGTAGATGCTTGCTTGTTTGGTTTGTTTGGTTCGGTAATCTACTTTGTCCGGGTTAGGAAAAAGGGATTTTAAGTTTCAGGCTAGAAAACTGTGAAACTAAGAACTTAAGTACTTGTACTCACGGTTTTTTTTTAATTGTTCCAAACGGGATCTGGTTCGCTACGCCTAGATGTGCCGCCTGTTCGAATTCTTCCTCTGTGGGTGGTTACTAAGAGTTGGGGTGATAATTTGTTCCGCACGTTTACACCACTGTAACTGCAGAGTAAGCTTTTGTGTTCTGGTTCTGGTTATTCTCCAAAGAATTAAAATTCAGTAAACTGCTTTTGCACTAAATGAGGATATCCATCCACGTCGCCATTTATGTTTTTCGAACACTCAGAATTCTTTTTAAAAACAGTCTTTATTCTGACTACGAGGTACAAGGATTATTGCTTTATGCTCTAACTATTACTTAATGTTACATTTACGAAGGATACGCGTCTATTTATACGTTCGTATCTCGTGGATTCCATTTCCGTCGCAGCATTTCTTCAGAATGGTGATTATTCTGAACTCGAATATATATATATATATATATATATATATATATATATATATATATATATATATATATATATATATATATATATATATATATATATATATATATATATATATATATATATATATATATATATATATATATATATATATATATATATATATATATATATATATATATATATAATGTTTTACGTTCGTATCTTCGTGGGTCCGATTTCCGTCTTGTCAACATTTCTTCAGAATGGTGATTATTCTGGAACTCGTAATTATATATATAGGGGTTGCACCCCGACGAGTTGCCCATATATCTGTTCATGCAATCAAACTGATTTCATGAAAAATATAAGTCCACCACCCGGTAATCGATACCATTGCCAGGCAATGATTATAATCAAAACATATCCTGGAATAATTATATATTAGGATAACGTTAAATGTTATGAGAATATATCAATCTACTATATATATATATATATATATATATATATATATATATATATATATATATATATATATATATATATATATATAATAATGTTTTGATGAGGAATTTAATTTTTTTGAAATGTAATATCTCATGTTTGTTACCTAAAATATTTCATCTCATTTTTATATTCATATCTTACTCTATAAACGTTTTAATTTAATCTTTTGTTCAATTAATATTTGAAATCTATTAATAGAAGTATATTTATGTAAATACCTACGTGTATAATAAATCAAACGTCTATTGCCAATTTTTATTTTACGCTATGAACTTGATCATTTGCACAAGTTAATTTGATACGCTTTACCACTTAATGAATTTCTACGAGCACAAAAAAATTATTGGCCATAATTTTCAATTATGTAATCATAATAAATCTGATATATTATATACATATTAACGATAAATATAATTAGATTTTCAGTTTTTTTGACCTAAATTTTAAGACAAATATTTCAAATTTTTCATCATTCAAATAATAATAATGATAATAAAACCCATAATTGATAAACAGTACCCTGAGCGAAGTTAATTTTAAGGCAATGCGTCTTTTGTTTTGACGGCTTTTCGAGACACAGACGAGTTTACTGGAATTTTTTCCCTGTTTCCTTTGAGAGGCCACCGTCCGACAGAAATCATCTAGACATTTCGTGCTGAACCTTGGCCATTATACGCTTTCAACTTGTATTCGAAAATAGAAATTAATTCTCAGCTTCACTTGTAACAGTGTAGTGAGTTGTTTGGATAATATTTAATTAGAAATTATTGCGGGTGGACTTATTGAAACCCAGTTTTTTCAATAAATCGTAAAAACTTAAACTTCGACTAGAGTGACAGAAATCCATGTTATTCATCAACTCATTTCCACCAGAATTTACCGAACTAATCACATTTTTTGACGAATTCAATAATCTGTAACGTTTTCGCAATAGCTTCTTATTAAATAGATTCAAAAATATCCATAATTTTTCGTGACTCATTCTCTTTTTGATTTCCTTTTTCATGAAAAGCTTCTTATGAGTTAGTTACAGTCTGGAAGAGTAACTTTGAAGGCATCATGTCTTTCATAGTTGTACAGAAATATTTCTTCATCAAATTTCCCCTGTTTTGAGAATTTTCGCTCTTCCGAAAACTCAAATTTTTTTGAAATTTACCCTTTTATAACGTATCATTTTAGTGTTGATCCCAGGGAAAACTGACAAATCTTCGATTCAACGAAGAGCTATCGGCGGACATTTGAAAAATTTCTTTTTTCCATCCTACTTATACAGGAGAAAGGGGTGTCAAACGATTCCTACATCTCTGGAGATCGGGTCCGCAAAGAAAAATCGTTACTCTACGACTTTATTCTCGAATTTGGGACGATTTGAGAACCTAGATTTTCGAGAAAAAGACCGGAAACACGGTGACACAGCAAGTCACCACTCCTATCTCCCCCACGATCGCTATTCAAGGTCAGAAGTTCGTTGGAGTCAGTATTCTGAAAGTCAGTTTTACCAACGTTTAAAATTTAATGTTCTGTCTCTTCGAAATGAAAATAGTAAGATGGAAATAATTATTAATTTTCAGTTTTACCAACATATTTTCGGTACTACCAACATCTATCATATAGTGCTTTCTCTCTTCTGAATGACAATATGAGACGGAATGAAATATCCATGTATACCGACCTAATTTCAATTAGTCTTATACTCGATCTGTCAAAATAAATAATTCCGAATTTTATTTGAATGAGAAATTTGATGATACTTGAAATAAACTTTCAAAGATAAGTGAACAAAGTTTGATGTTTATTTTATCCATCATAATGTGAAGTTTGTTTAAGGAAAGAAATTACAAACTTTCAAAATTCATAAATTCAATATGTCGAGCTTATTGCAACCTAAATAATGTGATTCAAACTGAATATTATGATAAAAAAAGAAGAAAGAAGAAGAAGAAAAGGAGACACACAATAATATTTGAAAGGTAGTTTATTTATGTATTTTAATGTATATTTTTTTCAGCATGCTCAAGAAATGACTCAGAATTTACATTCTTCATTTTTCTTTCATGGTTATTCTAATCTTTACGCGTCGGAAAAGTACCTGGAATTACTAGGATTCTTAATAGAGTCAATTGAGACTATCTTACAGAATGATGGGATATATTTTGAGTTGCTATTAATAGGTATTTTGTATTATAATATTTTTCTGAAAAGAACTCGATCAAGTTTTCGTTGTCATTTAGAGCATGTATCATATAAATATTGTAAGCTATTCACTAAGGGCTATATCTGTATTAAGATATTTCAAACTTAATATTGATAAGACATGTCCATTTCAAATTGAAATTTCGTTTCAGTTTATTCAAGAGGAAGTACCCCAAATGTTAAAGTGAATGAGATTCTATGTGTTCGACAATATTCAAGTTTGAACAAAGATGATTTATATCAAAGATGATTTATATACTCTAGATGAGGAACCCACTTCAACGAAAAATTTTCACACAGTATAGTGAATTTGACGTACAGAACAGTCCGTCTGCTGGCGCCCTCTTTGATAATAGACTATATGTGCGGTACTATATCTATAGGTGCAGTGTTCTGCACTAATACGACAAAATAATGAGTCAATTATTCTGATATGGCACATAGATGACGCGTGAAATTGAAAGATCCTATGATATTCAGCTGACATGAGCGTGAAATGAATAGGAAAAAGGGTTTTACTCATTTTTACATTTCGTAATCTAGGATTGAATGAGAAATGCAGAAAAGGAGAATATGTTCAATTATTTATCAATAGCTTTCAATATATGTTTTCACAAACTCATATATACTTAAACACAAAATATTATAAATATCCATCCTACTTTAGCATCTCTTTTCAGAGAGATGCAGACAATCTATGAATGTTTAATTTTCAAATCGCAGGAAAGAAGAACAGACATCTATTATATGACTCCATTACAAGTTACAAGCGTTTTAATTTAAATTTATGAAAGAGTGTAGCACGCTTTTTTCAAAATAGGAATGTAAAATTGAAAATTCGAATTCAGACCCAAAAGTTTGCTTTGAGAATAATTTTCAGTTTCGAAAATGCAATGCCCGACTTTACCTCCAGAAAATTGTATTAGAACATCAAGAATAATCATATCATTAGTTAAGTGCATTTTCGATGAGAATGATTAATTTTGTTTAAATAAAACAACTTTTGAAGTAATTCAATACATAATTGTAATATTTTTTAAATAATTATTTAAAGTTGTTGTATTATTATGATATCATCTATACATTATGAAAAAGAATAAATTGCAGATATTGTATCAGTTAGGTATTCACTGTGTATTAGAGTAATGGCAAATGCAATTTCGACAACATTCTTGACAAGAAGTAATCGGTAATTCAATGTAACAAATATAAGGCGAAAGACGAAATATCTAGTAAAAAAAGTCTATTCGATTCATAACAATTCCGAAACAAAACATCAATTCATTTATCCATAAATAAATCTGTACAGAGACGAAAATAGACAAACAATTTGACGCTATCATGTTCTATGTTCGCACTCTCCATTTTCTACCAGTCAGTGTCGCAAAGCATGCAATAGTGCTTACGATGTACAAAAAACTAAGAAAAAATTGAATTTTTAACTCATTGCAAGGGGTTGAAGTTTTAATTTTTTGCAGAATTTATTGTCGAAGCCAACTGGCCATTAAATTGAAAATGCAGATTGATTAGAAGAAATTGCAGTTTCCCAGCTATTTTAACAGAATTATTAAAAGTTTTGTAAGCATTCACCAGTTATCAGGATCGTCTGAATACGTTCATTTTTGGTATATGTGTGCGTTCCGCTATTTATAATGAGCAAAATTATAAATATAAGGAACATAGGGTTGAACTGAAAACTAATTAATAATAGTATTTTCATGAGTAGTAACCAACTGTGAAATTTCTAAAATTAGGTTCCAATTCCTCTAAGAGACTACAAATGAACACAAAGCTAGGAATGACGATAATGTGTAGGGTTGAAAATTTCCTGCAACTGAAGTTCTTGGCATTCATTTGTGGGTCTAAATTCGTATTTACAATCTTAATCAATTATTAGATTATTCCATAAAAAGATTTCGGATAAGTAACTATATTATATTCCACAATGGGATTATATCTTAGCAAATTTTTGGGCGGTTTCCATAGTTGATATCAGTTTGGAATCGATTGGTTTCGAGTTCCAATGTTGGCAATTTCTATCATAGGAAAAATTTTACTGCATCATCTTCCGAAGATAATGCTTCGGAATGATAACGGTAAATTTCAAAAAAAGTTTTCGGAAGAGCGAAAATTCTCAAAACAGGTGAAATTTGGTGTAGAAATATTTTTGTACAACTATGAAAGAAATGATGCCATCAAAGTTACTCTTTCACACTGTAACTAACTCATAAAAAGCTTTTCATGAAAAAGGAAATCAAAAAGAGAAAGAGTCCCGGAAAATTATGGATATTTTTGAATCTATTTAATAAGAAGCTATTGCGAAAACGTTACAGATTATTGAATTCGTCAAAAAATGTGATTAGTTCGATAAATTCTGGTGGAAATGAGTTGATGAATAGCATGGATTTCTGTCACTCTAGTCGAAGTTTTTACGATTTATTGAGAAAACTGGGTTTCAATAAGTCCACCCGCAATGATTTCTAATATAATATTATCCAAACAACTCACTACACTGTTACAAGTGAAGCTGAGAATTAATTTCTATTTTCGAATACAAGTTGAAAGCGCATAACGGCCGATGTTCAGCACGAAATGTCTAGCTGATTTCTGTCGGACGGTGGCCTCTCAAAGAAACAGCGACAAACTCCAGTAAACTAGTCTGTGTCTCGAGAAGCCGTCAAAACAAAAGACGCATTGCCTTAAAATTAACTTCGCTCAGGGTACTGTTTATCAATTAGGGGTTTTATCATCATTATTATTATTTGAATGATGAAAAATTTGAAATATTTGTCTTAAAATTTAGGTCAAAAAAACTGAAAATCTAATTATATTTATCGTTAATATATATATAATATATCAGATTTATTATGATTACATAATTGAAAATAATGGCCAATAAGTGTATCAAATTAATTTATGCAAATGATCAAGTTCATAACGAGAAATAAAAAAATTGACAACAGACGTTTGTTTTATTACACACGTAGATATCTACATAAATATACTTCTATTAATAGATTTCAAATGTTAATTGATAACAAAAAAAATAAATTAAAACGTTTATTGAGTTAGATGTGAATATAAAAATAAGATGAAATATTTTAGGTAACATACATGAGATATTACATTTCAAAGGAAATTAAATTCCTCATCAAACATATATATATATATATATATATATATATATATATATATATATATATATATATATATATATATATATGTCACGCAATGAAAAACTTTCTGAAATTACTTCGATGGAAATTTATTAAAACTAGAAACTAGAACCAGGAATAGAAAAAAGAAATATATATATATATATATATATATATATATATATATATATATATATATATATATATATATATATATATATATATATATATATATATATATATATATATATATATATATAGGGGTTTTACCCCGACGAGTTGCCCATATATCTGTTCATGCAATCAAACTGATTTCATGAAAAAATATAAAACCACCACCCGGTAATTAATACCATCGCCAGGCAATGATTATAATCAAAACATATCCTGGAATAATTATATAATAGGATAACGTTAAATGTTATGAGAATATATCAATCTACCAGAATATATACATACTATAGCATCATCAGACAATGATATCAATGTACCAACGAGTAGTGTCAGAGGCTTTCTCCCCGGAAAAATCCAGTGTACGGACCTTAGTCAAGTAACACTGAATCTTACTCATGAATAGTTTCCTTTGTGTGAAGTGGTGAACGATCGAATAGAATACTGCTCTGAATATAAATATGACAAAATTGTCAGTTAATTATATTACATTTATATTAACAAATAAATAAAATATGAAATGAGATTCTGAGCATTATAAACTAAAGAGAAAACTTATGACTATACCTCATTATTATTTTCGGAAAGAAACCTCCGAAGAATATTACAAGATTTGATGACTGTTATCTTTTGTAACTGTTCAAACAAATTTTTCTTCAGACCCAAAATCTCAATACTTTTGTGAAGATTTCTAGGAATAACACCTGTTGTGGAAATAATAATCGGTAGAATAAATATTTTCTTCATTTTCCACATTTATTTAATTTCGTCGCCAAGCATCATATATTTAGAAATTTTTTCATTGTATTTATTTTGTATATTATGTGTGTCGGGTATAGCAATATAATTTATATATGTTATTTGATTTTGTTTATCATTAAGAATGATATCTGGTCTATTGTGTTTTACAGCTCTGTTGCAAAGAATTGTTTTATCAAAATAAAGTTTATATTTGTCATTTTCACAAATAATTTCAGGTTCATATTTGTGAAATTTTTTTCTTTTGGGAATTAGGTCATGTTTAATTCCTAGATTGAAATGAATAATATTAGCGACGGCATTATGTCTTTCTAAATAATCATTTGAAGCAAGGACTGAGCAAGATGATAATATATGAAAAACTGTTTCTGAAGAACAGAAACATCTACGGCAAGAATCATCTATATTTTAATTGATGATGTGTTTTCTATAATTCCTCGTGAAAACAACCTGATCCTGGATCGCAATTGCCAAGCCTTCTGTTTCAGCAAACAATTCTCCAGATACTAATCATTTATTCGATGCGATTTCATCAATATAATCATTTTCAATTCTTTAGGTGCTTTCCGTGTAATTTCTTCTGCATCCAACTTTCTCTTTCAGAATTATCATCAAATATATCAAAATTTACCTTTTGCATTGTCAAGTTCAGAGGTGTAAGATTATAATCTGAAGCAACAACAATATCATGTAATTTAGACGTTCTCTGTTTATCATGAAAATGGGAACGTAGATGAAAAATCTGTTTACTATGAAGATTATTCAAATCAGTTAATCCACGACCTCCAAGATGTCCAGGTAGTGTAACTCTCTGAACAGCTGACTTTGGGTGGTGCTTATGATATTTACAGAGCATTTTCCTCGTTTGACATTGTAATTCAATTAGATCAGTTTTAGACCATTTAATAATTCCAAAAGAAGATGTAAGAATAGGAACTGCATAGGAGTTGATAGCTCTGAAAAGGTTTTTACTAGTTAAATGACTCTTGATGATAATATTCTTCTAATATTTTCTTTAGTGCTGCTATGGTTAATTGTCTTCTCTTGACAAAATCCAAGATATTTATATGTATCTCCTTGATGCATTGGCTCGATTTCTATATTGGAAATCTTTATATAATCAGAGGTGATCTTTCCTTTTTCAATAGAAAGATTTTTACATTTTGGAAGCCCAAATTTCATATGAATATCATTGGAATAGTTGACAGTAATCTCAAGTAGACTTTTTAAATGTGATCTGGTTCCGGCATATAATTTAATATCATCTAAATAAATTAAGTGACTTAATTTGAATTCAGTTGATAGACTCTTTATTTTGAAGCCGAAACTAGTAGCATTTAATTCATGAGATAATGGATTAAGGCAAAGACAGAACCAAAGAGCACTTAAAGAATCACCTTGAAAAATGCCTCTTTTGATTGGAATTACTTCGGATTTTAACGATTGTTTTGAAATATTTAAATGGAGATTGGTTCTCCAATTTTTCATTACAAATTCAAGAAAAAGACGAAGTGTCTTATCAATTTTATAAATTTCCAAAATTTCTTGAAGCCATGAATGGGGAGAACTATCAAAAGCCTTTTGGTAATCAATGAAGGCTGTATGAATATTTATCTTCTTAATTTGAGCTTGATTCAAAGCAACAGAATCAATTACAAGTTGCTCTTTAGTACCAAGGTGTTTTTTTCTACATCCTTTTTGTTGTTCGGAAAGAATATTATAATTCTCCAAATATGCATAAATTTTTTGGGTAATACATGCAGTTAGAATTTTATATATTGTTGGAAGGCAAGTAATTGGTCTATATCGAGACGGATCAATAGTATTATCACTTTTCGGTTTTGAATAAGTAATTCCTTGTGTGAAAAATAAAGGAGTAGCTGAGGGGTTCTTTATTATAAATGAAAAATATTCAGCCAATTTTTCATGACAGCAAGAGAATTTCTTGAACCAAAAGTTATGAATACCATCAACACCTAGAGATTTCCAATTTTTTGTGTGTTTAATAACTGATGTTATATCTTCGTTTGAAATTTTTTCAAATTGCATGCATTCTATTTTAGAAAATCGAGACCTTTCATTTAAAATCCAACTTGCATTGGAATTGTGTTGCCTTGGCACTGCCCAAATTGAAGACCAATAATCAGTTAGAATATCAATTTTAGGAACTCCATTTCCAGAAATATTTTCATTTGAACCTGAATGTTTTTCATTATTTTTGAATAGTTTGTTTTGGAATTTTCTATCTGAATTTATTTTATATTCACGAAGTCTAATGGAGTATACTGAAAGTTTTTGTTTTAAAGTATCGATGTATTCTATCAGTTGTCCATTACCTATCTCATTATTTATATATATATATATATATATATATATATATATATATATATATATATATATATATATATATATATATATATATATATTTATATGCACAAAAGTGCATTGAAATTTTATAAAATTTCTTTCCGCCTCTATTCAAATTTTTTGGCATCCGCTTCACTTCAATGTGAAGTCTTGTCAATGAATTGTTCAACCGTAGGAGTGAAAACCTCCAGCTTACCGAATGACTGAAAAAAATGTTCCAATGGGTCCTGATTGAAACGATTCGTTAATAAATATCCCACGTTTTCACTTTCCTGTTTTATAGACTCCCAAAGATACAAAATGCCTACTAATATTTCAATTGGTTTAAATTTTGAAATAAGGGTTATCAGTATGGTTTTTATTTCATCTCCCGCCATATTTCCAGAAACGACGAAATAACTTAACGGAATTTTCTAATACGCATAAAGTCCACGAATCATAAAAACAAGAACGTGATTTCCAAAATTTTGTTGTCGACCGAATTCTCCATAATCTGAAACTAATTAATTTAGAATTGTAACTAATACTCCTCTTTATTCCGATTTCATCAAAAAGTATAACACAGTTTTTTTCTGCTTCGGTAGAACCGTCAAATTTCAAACGCACATGTTCTAAAGTAAACGCTATCAAGGAAACCCGTCTCTAATTTAATCGAATTGAACCAATTCGAGATTGTGCCTTTATGCGGGAGAGTGAATC
Source organism: Cryptolaemus montrouzieri (assembly GCA_013387265.2). Lineage (NCBI taxonomy): Eukaryota > Metazoa > Arthropoda > Insecta > Coleoptera > Coccinellidae > Cryptolaemus > Cryptolaemus montrouzieri. Next base: position 58,627,034 of record JABFTP020000185.1, read on the forward strand.
CCCGACGAACTCGAAGGAAATTTTATATTCCCGGGCTTCTGTAAAAAATTGTGGGAGCAAATTTTTTTTCTTCTGAATACTCTGTATGCGGCTTATGTTCCGTTTGGAGATCTATGAACGTTTTGACACTTCGTAATGGTTGCATCACTCTTTTATGTTCTTTCAAAATGATCTGGTCTTTGGCGCGCCCACGACGTAATCGACGATTATTCTGACGGACATCAATACATTTCCTTAATTCATCGATTTGTTTTTGTTTCGCAGCTAATTTACGTTTGAATTGAAAAATTCCGCGGGAGGAACATGAAGAATCTAAGTTTGCCGTAGAGGAGAAATATGTCGATAGTGGACTTCCGTGTTCGTCAAAAAGTAGTTTTCCAGTCACTTCAGTCTCACAGAGGATACGTAATTATGTTTTTATTTTTATCAGAATCAGCGCCGAAATCCATAAAATCGAGTTGCAGAGTTGGTACTGCATGAGAGCGTAAATAACGTTTTGAATGATCAGTAAAACACGAATCCGCAAAGTGTATGCTACCAATTCTTTTGTACCTGATGTCTTTATGCGGAACAAATGAAATTAAATCCCGCCGATCGATTGCCCGAGGCCAATCACCTTGTCGTGAGTCCAACGGAAATCTGAAAAATGAAACATTTGAAACCCCCACGGCGATATTTATTTTCACAATATTTCACTGAACACCTATACACGATTGCTTGGATGTTATTGGATTTTTTACCATCGCCATTACTGGGAAAGCTCTTTCAGTAAATTCAGTAACAAAAATTTTCAATCGACAGCGACCCTATATAAAATAAACGTGCTCTAGGCAAAATCAATCAAATAGAAACATTCACCCAAAAGTCAGACCAAATATTAATTCTCGTTTCAAACTACAAGAAATATACGAACTCTTAAAAAGTGACATCCCCCTTCTCAATGTACATCCTACCCATTGAAATATAGATGGAAAATCCAGAAGACACAGGATAATTTTATTGGTTCGATTCAGTTGCATATGAATGCTAGGGTTTTCGGTAAACAAGGTTGCCATATTGTGATAACTTGATTGGAGAGGTCGATCGGGCGAAAATTCCGGGAAAAAATCCAAAAAAGCGAAAATAAAATACTTCTCCGAAATCTCCGAGATGGAGGGGATATTTTCTATGGACTTTTGTAGCTATACAAAAGATTTCTATCGCCTTCGATCGCTACGAAACCTGGACAACAAAAAAGCCCCGAGTTTCGCCTTTCGCGCCGCAATTGTTAGATTCTCCCAAAAACCACGGGGAAACGGAAAAATCTTCCATCGAACGAAGGACTATCGGCCGACTTTCAAAAATTTTCGGTCTACATTCCTTATTCCGAAAATCTCCAACGTCCAGAAATTCGCGAAATTAACAAACCTCGAGCTGTTAAGATACGGGTTTTTGTTTTAACCATCCTACTTAAACGGGGTCAACAGGAGAGAGGATTCGACCTTCGAACGATTCCTACATATCTCGAGATCGGGTCCGCGAAGAGAAATTGTCATGTCACGACTTAATTTTCGAATTTGGGACGGTTTTTGAGACCTACATTTTCGAAGAATAGATCGGAAACACGGGGGTGGAGCCAGTCACCGCTCCTTCTGCCCCTTATATCGCTATTCAATGTCGGAAGTGGGCGTTACCAACGTGTAAAATTTAAATCTCTCTCTCTCTCTCTTCTGAACGAAAATAGTGAGATGGAAATAGTTAGTAACTTTGATTTTCACCAACATAATTTCGGTACTAACAACATCTAGAATATAGTGCTCTCTCTCTTCTGAGTGACAATCGAATCTAACCTTATTTCAATTAGTCTTATATTCGGTCTGTCAAAACAAGTAATTCCGAATTTTATTTGTATGAAAAGTTTGACGAAACTTGAAATAAACTTTTAGAGGTAAGTGATCGTAGTTTGATGTTTATTTCATCCATGTTAATGTATAATTTGTTTAAGGAAAGAAACGATAGACTTTCAAAATTCATAAATTTAACATTCTGTGGTTATTCTAACCTAAACAATATGATTCAAACGAAATGTTATAATAAAAGGAATTAAGGAGACTTACAATAATGTTTGAAAGGTAAGTGAATGTAATTTGAGGTTTATTCATGTAATTTAATGTATATTTTTTGGCATGCTCAAGAAATGTACTCAGAATTCACATATTTCATTTTTCTTTCATGGTTATTTTAACCTCTATGCATTGAAAAAAAATGTCCTGGAATTACTAGGATTTTTAACGAATCAATTGGAGGATCTTACAGAATGATGGGAGATATCCTTCGAGTTGCTATTACTAGGTATTGAGCTCTTTTATATAATAATATTTTTCTGGAAGGAATTCAATAAAGTTTTCGTTAGGTCATTTAGAGTATGTATCATATGAATATTGAAAGCTATCCACTTAAGGCTATATGTGTATTGAAATATTTCAAGCTGGATGTCAATATGACCGTGCCATTTCAAATTGAATTTTCGTTTCAGTTTATTCAAGTGGAAGTAAGTTTCTATTCTACAATTATTCCAATGTAAAAGTTAATGAGATTCAATGTGTTTTGCAATGTTCAAGTTTGGACCGAAGAAAATAAGATGTCAAATTTGCACAAAAGATAATTATTGTGAGTTCCTTCCATTCATAACTCATAGTTACTGTTTCTCAGGAAATCTTATTTGGGTTGTTGAATGAATGACAGGAATTTCTCATTGATTTGAAGTTGAAAGTTTCTCGGTTATAGGTGTCTGATAGTGGGAAACATGATGTTCAAAAATGTAGATGTAGCATATGAAGTTTCATTTTGTACAACTACAACTTTCAATCCAAGATTTATGAAAGTCACAGGAAACATGCTGCTACTTATGCGACTCATATTTTGGAAAAAAATTCAACTACTACTTGGAGAATGCTAAGCAATGTGACAATTTTTGTAATGGGTAGTTGTACTATAGGTATTTCATATAATTGTGTAAAATGAGTATACTTATCACGTAATATGGAAATATGAATTTGTTTTAATGCAATTTTTCTTTTCCTTTTCATTTCATAGTATATTATAAAGATTCACAAGAAAATGAATTGAAGAGAAGTAATATTGAAGAATAGAAATTTCAATAATTATAGAGCAAGTTTATAAGAAGCTGACTGCTCGAAACCAACTGCCTATTCGACAGTTAAGGATCTAGGAAATTGACAGTTACAAGAAACAGTGAAATTGTTATATAGTTAATATCATTGTATTGTATATGAGGGTCCATAATGTTATTTACAAATTTGTGGATCTCATTTCTGCTTTCCTTAAGATCACTTCAATTCAGAAGATGATTGTTATTTCTGGTAAGCAAATTGTTTGAATTTTGCTCAATTTAACTTTATACAAAATAGTTACATATAAGGCAATCACATAAGGTGAAATTTCTATGTGTTAAGTAGTATCGAGTAGCAGAGTTGGTACTGCATGAGAGCGTAAATAACGTTTTGAATGATCAGTAAAACACGAATCCGCAAAGTGTATGCTACCAATTCTTTTGTACCTGATGTCTTTATGCGGAACAAATGAAATTAAATCCCGCCGATCGATTGCCCGAGGCCAATCACTTTGTCGTGAGTCCAACGGAAATCTGAAAAATGAAACATTCGAAACCCCCCCACGGCGATATTTATTTTCACAATATTTCACTGAACACCTATACACGATTGCTTGGATGTTATTGGATTTTTTACCATCGCCATTACTGGGAAAGCTCTTTCAGTAAATTCAGTAACAAAAATTTTCAATCGACAGCGACCCTATATAAAATAAACCTGCTCTAGGCAAAATCAATCAAATAGAAACATTCACCCAAAAGTCAGACCAAATATTAATTCTCGTTTCAAACTACAAGAAATATACGAACTCTTAAAAAGTGACATCCCCCTTCTCAATGTACATCCTACCCATTGAAATATAGATGGAAAATCCAGAAGACACAGGATAATTTTATTGGTTCGATTCAGTTGCATATGAATGCTATGGTTTTCGGTAAACAAGGTTGCCAGATTGTGATCTATCCCTAACGAGTAAGAGAATACGGAACCTAAGAATATTAATTTATTAATGAATCAAAATATACAGGGTCATTGACAGAAATTATTCATAATTTTATGATCAGAGTGTCGATAATTCGAATTAAGAATCAGCAGTCAAAATTTAAAAGAATACAGTTAAATTTTTCAACCTATGGAAAATATGATACTGAATATTGTGAATCGAAGTACATAACAAATGATGCATGAGAATAAAATAATGTCTAAAATTGCAAGTAATGAAAATTCGATAAAATTATCCACAAATATTCAAACTTCCTCCCATCATTTTCTAAACAGTTCTCTCTCAGGGTATTCAACAACTTCACTCTCGTACGTTACTTTTCAGAAGAATTTAAATGTTGAGGGAATTGACGTATTTTTTTTACCACAAATGTATGTTGTGATTTCGGAAATTCGAGCATAGATGATCCTACGATAATCGTAGGATTGCAGGATATATCCCGACTTCTATTTTTTCAGTTCCTATTCTAACAATACTTTGTTCTCCTTCCATTCCATTCTTGGTGAAATTGATTTTTTTCCAAATTGAGACAAAAACATGGAAAATTTAATAGAAATTATCTTGATTTAAAAAGAATTCAATAATCAATTATTTCATCACGTCTTGGAACTCAAATGGTTTTCTTCAAAATAATCCAGAGGGGGCTACCGAAAACCGAAAGTATAAAATCGTATGAAAGCTAGAATCTATTTTATTAATAAACGATATGATGAAACGTGCATTTTCAGGTACGTAACTTTGAAATCTTATTCACAATTTTCCATTTTCGTATTCCATATAATATGAAATTTGAAAGGAAACATATATCTACGTTGAAGATTGCACTTCACTAATTTTCTTCATCTATAAAATAATTGATATTTTCTATCCATAATCAATCTGACAACACTGTGTGTTTAGTCTGACGCCTCTGGCGGTGCCCGAAAGCAGGCACCAGCAGCAAAGTTACGGACAACAATCATCGTTCGCCGGTCGCCGGGTTGGCGTGGTGACACTAGATTGTAGAAAGAAAACAAACACTAAAAACTCTCTGTTGTTCAAGTGGGCGAAGTATTGGGCTTACCAAGATTTGCTTCAATACAGGGAATCATGGCCACAGTTTTTTAGGGTTAACTGTTTCGAAGGGTTGTTTTAATGAATAATTTTATGCATTTGAAGTAGTTTACAGTTCAGAAACTGAAATTATATCTTATGAGAACCTAGACATCACAACACTCTCGTAGGTATTTAATAAATATTTCGATGGAAAACTATTCATTGCATGTTACTTTTCCTATATCAAAATTGTCTTGTAGTTATTGTTTCAAATGCTATAAAAATTCCGATTTGGATTGTTGGTGGTACTTATCAACGATATAATGCTCCCATCATCGCCAGAATATCTTTTCTCAAGTGAAAAATATCCCATCTTTAGAATGCTATGAAAAAAGTCCGAAAATCTTAATTCTTCAAAAACACTGGTTGCCTTTGGTTGCAGGCTCTGTAGCAATAAGCAAAGACATTCAAGTAATAGTTTTTCCCAGAAATTATATATTCTATGATGTTCTGGAGTTTGTCTACGAAGTTCGAATCAGTTTAGAATGTATTTTTAATAATGAACGCAATATAGAATTTGAGTTTTTCGAAGATATATAAGTGTTCTTTAAATATGTAACCAAACATCAGGAGCTAATACTTTCAGTGAATTAAGGATACAGAGTTCATATGAATATTGGTCTAGAAACTCTTCCATCAAAAATACGGCATATGTACTAAATTGTTATATACCGTGGAATTTGAAAAAAATGGCAATGATAAATGAATTCGCTACTTGTCTGATGATAAACGAAAGATCGAATTAGTTATAACGTTGAATAAACTTTCCCATCTTAAACAGTGATATTTTTTACGTAGTAATATTCGCAATCCTCATAATGACACTATTTTGAATTTTTTAGAGTTGACTTCTAAAAATGTATTGTTATAATTTTCTTAAAAAGTCATATCTCTATTTCTGTAATGAGAATCTAACTATTCACTAATAGTAATCTCTTCTATCCACTGTATAAGAAAAAAAACGCCCGTGGATTGTCATTCTAAGATAACTTTGAAATTTTTAGCGGCCATCTGATAGTAGTAGCTGAAAATAAAAAATTATAGTATTCTGTTTTATCAAGAGCCATCTTATGGACCATCTATGAACCTCATCTCAATCTTACAATCCTGACCTATCCTAGCCAGCCAGGATCGCGATTCTGGCGAAAAAGCTTCATTTTATTCTATGGGGTGCTTTGTCTTCTTCTATACTTGGTCTATGTTTATATACTATATTAGTCTATGGTCTGAAGCAGAGATTATTTATATACTCTAAAATGAGGAACCCACTTCAACGTAAAAATTTTCTTCAGTATAGTGAATTTGACGTACAAAAAAGTCCGTCTGCTGGCGCCCTCTTTGATAATAGACTATATGTGCGGTACTATATCTATAAGTGCAGTGTTCTGCACTAATACGACAAAATAATGAGTGAATTATTCTGATATGGCACATAGATGACGCGTGAAATCGAAATAACCTATGAGATTCAGCTGACATGAGCGTAGACATGAATAGGAAAAAAGGGTTTTACTCATTTTTCACATAACGTAGTCTAGGATTGAATGAGAAATGCAGAAAAGGAGAATATGTTCAATTATTTATCAATAGCTTTCAATATATGTTTTCACAAACCCATATATACTTAAACACAAAATATTATAAATATCCATCCTACTTTGGCATCTCTTTTCAGAGAGATGCACACAATCTATGAATGTTTAATTTTTAAATCGGAGGAAAGAACAACAGACATCTATAATATGACTCCATTACAAGTTACACGCATTTTAATCTAAATTTATGAAGAGTGTAGCACGCTTTTTTCAAAATAGGAATGTAAACTTGAAAATAAGAATTCAGACCCAAACGTTTGCTTTGAGAATAATTTTCAGTTTCTAAAGTGCAATGCCCGACTTTACCTCCAGAAAATTATATTAAAACCACAAGAATATTCATATCATTAGTTAAGTGCATTTTCGATTAGAAAATTATATTAAAACGACAAGAATATTCATATCATTAGTTAAGTGCATTTTCGATTAGAATGATTAATTTTTTAAATAAAACAACTTTTGAAGTAATTCAATACATAATTGTGATATTTTTTTAGATAATTGTTTAAAGGTGATGTATTATTATATCATCTATACATTATGAAAATGAATAATTGCAGATATTGTATCAGTTAGGTATTTACTGTGCATTATAATAATGGTAAATGAAATTTCGACAACATTCTTGACAAGAAGTAATCGGTAAACCAATGTAACAAATATAAAGTGAAAGACGAAATATCTAGTGAAAAAAGTCCTATTTGATATCAGTTTGGAATCGATTAGTTTCTAGTTCCAATGTTGGCAATTTCTATCATAGGAAAAATTTTACTGCGGTATCTTCCGAAGATAGTACTTCGGAATGATGACGGAGAAATTTATGAAATACAAACTTTTGAAAGAACGATACATGACTATAGGTATTATTGGAATGGTTTTTCATATATAGTCATAATATCATCGTGAATTTCAGAAATCGTTATGAAATATACTGTATATTTTAGAAATTGAAACTTAATCAACACTAAAATGAAACGTTATAAAAGGGTAAATTTCAAAAAAGTTTTTGGAAGAGCGAAAATTCTCAAAACAGGGAAATTTGATGAAGAAATATTTCTGTACAACTATGAAAGACATGATGCCTTCAAAGTTACTCTTCCACACTGTAATTAACTCATAAGAAGCTTTTCATGAAAAAGGAAATCAAAAGAGAATGAGTCACGAAAAATTATGGATATTTTTGAATCTATTTAATAAGAAGCTATTGCGGAAACGTTACAGATTATTGAATTCCCGCAATAATTTCTATTTAAATATTATCCATACAACTCACTACACTGTTACAAGTGAAGCTGAGAACTAATTTCTATTTTCGAATACAAGTTGAAAGCGTATAACAGGGAAAAATCTCCAGCAAACTCGTCTGTGTCTCGAAAAGCCGTCAAAACAAAAGACGCATTGCCTTAAAATTAACTTCGATCAGGGTACTGTTTATCAATTATGGGTTTTATTATCATTATTATTATTTGAATGATGAAAATTTGAAATATTTGTCTTAAAATTTAGGTCAAAAAAACTGAAAATCTAATTATATTTATCGTTAATATGTATATAATATATCAGATTTATTATGATTACATAATTGAAAATTATGGCCAATAATTATTTTTTTTGTGCTCGTAGAAATTCATTAAGTGGTAAAGTGTATCAAATTAACTTGTGCAAATGATCAAGTTCATAGCGAAAAATAAAAATTGGCAATAGACGTTTGTTTTATTATACACGTAGGTATTTACATAAATATACTTCTATTAATAGATTTCAAATATTAATTGAACAAAAGATTAAATTAAAACGTTTATAGAGTAAGAGATATGAATATAAAAATGAGATGAAATATTTTAGGTAACATATATGAGATATTACATTTCAAAAGAAATTAAATTCCTCATCAAAACATTATATATATATATATATATATATATATATATATATATATATATATATATATATATATATATATATATATATATATATATATATATCATTGTCTGATGATGCTATAGTATGTATATATTCTGGTAGATTGATATATTCTCATAACATTTAACGTTATCCTAATATATAATTATTCCAGGATATGTTTTGATTATAATCATTGCCTGGCAATGGTATCGATTACCGGGTGGTGGATTTATATTTTTTCATGAAATCAGTTTGATTGCATGAACAGATATATGGGCAACTCGTCGGGGTGCAAACCCCTATATATATAATTTCACCATTCTGAAGAAATGTTGACAAGACGGAAATCGGACCCACGAAGATACGAACGTAAAACATTATTATTATATATTATATATATATATATATATATATATATATATATATATATATATATATATATATATATATATATATATATATAATTACGAGTTCAGAATAATCACCATTCTGAAGAAATGCTGAGACGGAAATGGAATCCACGAGATACGAACGTATAAATAGACGCGTATCCTTCGTAAATGTAACATTAATTAATAGTTAGAGCATAAAGCAATAATCCTTGTACCTCATAGTTAGAATAAAGACTGTTTTTAAAAAGAATTCTGAGTGTTCGAAAAACATAACTGGCGACGTGGATGGATATCCTCTTTTAGTGCAAAAGCAGTTTACTGAATTTTAATTCTTTGGAGAATAACCAGAACCAGAACACAAAAGCTTACTCTGCAGTTACAGTGGTGTAAACGTGCGGAACAAATTATCACCCCAACTCTTAGTAACCACCCACAGAGGAAGAATTCGAACAGGCGGCACATCTAGGCGTAGCGAACCAGATCCCGTTTGGAACAATTAAAAAAAAACAGTGAGTACAAGTACTTAAGTTCTTAGTTTCACAGTTTTCTAGCCTGAAACTTAAAATCCCTTTTTCCTAACCCGGACAAAGTAGATTACCGAACCAAACAAACCAAACAAGCAAACATCTACAAAATCGACTTTTCAGTAGAAAAACTGTCTAACTTGAAGATTAATCGATCCGAAAGTTCAAAAGAACACGACAAAATGACAACATCTGGAAACAATAATAACATAGAACTCGCATCAAAATTCGGCGCACTTTTGCCTCAATTTAATGGAGATTGTAAAGACTCAATTCCTTCATAAAAGTTGCGACCAATTTTAACACGATTTAATTCAGGTGATGCTATCATTAAAATATATCGTTTAGAAATAATTAAAAAAAATTAATAAACAAAGCAGCAGATGAGTTTTACTCTTCTGATGTAGCTGACACGTGGATCGCTTTAAAAGAATTGTTAATAAACAAATTCGGCGATAGAGTTAGTTTAGAAGTACTAAAGAACAAAGTCCAGTTCTTAAGAAAATTATTTCACGAAAATAAGTTCGATTTTATTTTATAGAGCGAATTAAGGCCTATAAAATATGGATAACCTATAGGATAGACGCTGAAGTTACTTTTACCCCAGAAAGTAAAATGCTTCACAAACAATTAGTTGAAGGATTAGCTAAAATTGTCCTTACAAGTAACGTTTCCATAGAATTACAAATATCTATGCTAACAACCCCTAATTTAAATTTCGACTTTCAGTTCAGATGGTAGAAAACTATTTAATGCAGAAAGAAACAATTAGATCTTGTTCGAAATCAATTTAAAAATCACAATAAACAACAAAGTCAATATTTTCCCTCACAACCAATTCAAATGACACAAAGAAATAAACAATCTATTCCACATTATCCTACAAACAAACAGGTATTTGTTAATCAACCGAAGCCTACAAATGTATTCAAACCAGGGAATTCAACACCCTCTATGTCAACACAAACCCATAGAAACTATCCCGAGAAAAGACCTTATGAAATGTCTACTCAAACTATTCAGAATCCGAATAAAATGAGGACAAATCATAAATTTTTCAAATCAACGCAACCTCCTAATTGTATCTCAGAGGAATTAACTAACATACAAGAAAAGGAATGTCAAGAAAACCCCCTAGATAAATATAATGAAGAGATTGATAATTATTTCGATGCCGAATTAAATGAGATAATGATTCCCAATTAATCAAGTCATCCCATATACCCTATATTATATTAGAAAACCCAAAGCGAAAATTTTAATCGATAGTGGCTGTTCAGTCTGTTTGATGGACCCACGATTAGCATATCAATATTTCCAAATCAAATTTATTCAGAAAATACTTCTTTATGTACCCCACATTGCTCAGAAATGAGTACCGAAAAAGTGGAAATGCCTTTAAATAATTTTGGTATGAATGCAACTTATCCTTTTGTCTTATATAAGTTCCATACCCTTTATGATGGGCTTATTGGATATGAATTTCTTGAAGGAAATGGTTTTGTAATAGATTTTCAAAGAAGATTATGAATTGATGAGAATTGTGAAATCCCAATATTTTTCCAAAATGTTGTAACGCATAGAGATCATTATCCTATCGATTTAAAACATTTAACATCAAAAATTCGAAATCAATTAATAAAAATATTCAATGCGACGGAAAAAGTTTTACAACTTCCAAATCAACCCTTAGAATTTTCTAATAGAATTAAACATAATATCAGAACAAAAGGTGAAATTCCAATTCATTCAAAATTTATAAATGCCCAGAGAAACACCGGGCAGAAATTGAAATGCAAATTGAAGACATGTTAAAAAGAAGATAATTAGACCAAGTATCTCTCCATGGTCGTAATGGTTAAGAAAAACTTGATGAATCCGGAATTCAAAAATGGAGAATGGCTATCGATTATAGACCATTAAATTACAAAACAATAGATGACAAATAGCCACTACCTCAAATAGATTCTATTCTAGATACACTTAAAAGTGTCAAATATTTCACTATACTTGATTTAGCATGCGAATACCATCAAATACAATTGGACGATGAATCAATTGAAAAAACTGCATTTACAGTTGAGAACGGACATTACGAATTTCTACGAATGCCGTTTGGTCTAAAAAACGCACCAGCGACTTTTCAACGATTAATGAATATCATTTTGAAAGATTATATCGGTAAAATATGCTATGTCCATATGGATGACATAATTATATTTTCAAAATCTGAAGAACAACATCTAGCAGATATACATACTTTGTTATTAAAAATTGCAGATGAAAATTTAAAGATTCAGTTAGATAAATGCGAATTTTTAAGACTGAAATCGAATTTTTAGGTCATTTTGTAACACTTCATGGAATTAAACCTAATCCTAGAAAAATCGGAATTATTAAGAAATCCCTCTTTCGAAAAATGCTAAAGAGATTAAATCTTATTTAGGTTTGTTAGGATATTATCGCAAATTCATACCGAATTTTGCTAAAATCGCGAAACCAATGACCAAATATTTACGTAAAGATGCTAAAATGAAGTTAGATGACCAAGAATATAAAGAAGCTTTTCAAATCAATAAAATTTACTAATAAATCACCCTATTTTGATTCATCCTGATTTTAATCAACCTTTTTGTTTAAGAACAGACACTTCAGAATATGCGTTAGGAGCTATTTTATGTCAGGGTACACCACCGAATGACCTAACTATTGCATATACCAGCAGAACTTTGAATGATGCAGAAACTCGATATTCAACAATTGAAAAAGAACTTCTTGCTATAGTCTGGGCAACGAAACATTTCCGCCCTTATCGTTTTGGCGCAAAGTTTACTATCTATTCTGACCATAAACCCCTTGTATGGCTGAATTCATTAAAAGAGCCAAGCTCTCGTTTGATGAGATGGAAATTAATACTCGAAGAGTTTAACTATAAAATCAAATATAAAAAAGGTTCAAATAACAACGCGGATGCATTATCTAGATTAAAAATAGATTCAGAAGACATGAATGCCTTAGAAGACGAAATTTGGTCAGTAATACCACAAGTTAGTGCTGAAGATTTAGAAATGAATCAACAAGAATTACACGAGTTAATAAACCGTATAAGTGACGAAAATGATAATCCACCATCGGATACTCAAACTGTCCACAGTAGTGAAGAAAATCCAATATTAGAGATACCCTATTCAGGACACCCTGTAAATTGTGCAAAGAATCAAATTATCTTTTTTTCCTACTACCAAGGCATATTATACCTTGAAAACAAAATCTTATGACAGCAAAACGCGTTATACCGTAGCTATTTAAAAGAGTGAATATTTTATAAAATTTATTAAACAATATTAACAACCAAAAACATTGTATTCTATACATTTCAGACACAAGAACCTAGAAAACCTTTTATTCAACTTTTGCAAATGAATTTTAAAGCATAAAGTTTTAATCTTAGAATATGTAATACTTTTCTAGAAGGCGTTTTTGAACTAACTGATCAACAGGAAAAATTACAAATGTATCACATAAATAAATCAGGACATAGAGGCCTAAATGAAAATATCAATGCCATAAAACGCAAATTTTATTGGCCAAATTTAGAAAAATCAGTCCAACAATTTATTAACAGTTGCGAAATTTGTCAAAGAAACAAATACGAGCGTACTCCGAATAAATTAATATTCAAAAACAATCCAGTAGGAGATAAACCCTTCTCACATCTATATGTAGATACGTTTACTATAGAAAATCTACATGTTGAACGATAATAGATTCATTTTCCAGATTCGCGCAGTGTTACCCCTTACTTCAGAAATCTGCAATGGAAATCATGAACAAATTAGTTCAATTCATGAGTAACCATGGTATACCAGAAAAAATAACTTGCGATAAAGGAACGGAATTCAAAAACAAAGTTTTACAAGAATTTGCTGAGACGCATAAAATCAATCTTCATTATACAACGAATTATAACCCGAATTTCAACGCTCTTATTGAAATATTTCATTCTTCTTTGATGGAACAATTAAGATGCTCATCGGAAGAAAAATTGCATTTAACGGTTAGATTAGCACGTGCAGTTTAACTTACAATAATTCTATTCACTGATCTCTAAATTATACTCCCATGCAAATAATTAAAGTTATTCGATACCTTTAGAGAAAACTGCTGATGAAAAAATAACTGATTACGTGAAAACCTATCGTGTAAACATGAACGAGATAAACGAAGTAGTGCAACGTTCCATAGATAAAGCCACACAACGCAGCGAAAAACTCAATATTGGTCGCCAAGCAGATTAACGAATAAATGAAAACAAAGACATTTATTTGAAATCGCCTGCACAAGCAAAAATGGATCCTTTGTTCAAAAAGATACCAATTCATATTATCAGTGAAATTAAAGTACAGAATCCTCAAATTAAGCATATTTATCACAAAAGCAGAATAAATCTTGGAGGCTCAATAGCTAAATTTCTTTTCGGAACCTTAGATGCCGATGACGAAGAAACATATAAAAATTATTTTAAAGCTATTCAAGCGAATGAAGAAGTCGTTCAAATAAATCAAAACAGAATTTTACATGTTATTAATAACATGCAAAAAGAATATGTTGATAAGATAAATCACTTAATTGAAAAATTTGAAAATATCAAAACTACTAGTGATTCACTTCTTATGTTACATCTAATAATTTTACAATCCCAAGAAATTGAAATGACCTCAATAAACTAGAAAACGCAATAAGCTTTGCTAGATTACATCTGTTACACGAAGATATAATACCACTCAAAAATTTGACTTATGTCTTATCCAGTAACAATTGGAAACCATTCAAACACATAACAGATTTTTACTCCCTCTGTCCAACCAAAGTAATTATTGGAAAGGATCAATTACTGTTCTTAGTCACAGTACCTACACTCAACTTCAAGGAATATGACTTGTTCCATTTACATAACCTTTCTTTCCGAAGTACCTCCATTCCTTCCATACAACCTTATGTACTTGTACAGGAAAAAATAATAAAATGGGAATTACGAGAAATGTACCCAATCTACATCGCAAAACAAGAAAACTTGACACCAAGCTCCAGATGCCTAGAATATTTGTTCAAGAAACTGGAAGAAAATTGTTCTAGAGTTCCAACAGTTATGGTAACCGACTTATACCAATTAGAGAATAGTTCCATCGTTAGTCAAAATAACACATGGATATACGAACACTGTCAAGACTTTGTGAAAAGACTTAAAGTACCTACAATGAGTATATTAAAAAGCTCATGTATGATTACCAACTCACAGAAGAGTATCTACCCAATCAACACTGTTGAACTCAGAAGAATCATTGAGTTATTACCACTTAACATGACCACAATCCAAAGAATACCAGAAAAGAAGCTTCAACTAGAAGAAATACCTACCCTGAAGGATCTCTACCAATGGGCACCACATCCAACAACAATAGCCTTGTCAACGGCAATAATTATGTTTATGTTGATTATGACCCTAATAGCAGTATTGTTCTTTTGTTATAGAATTCAACCAATTTTTCGTTTTGTCCCAATAACAAATTTTTGGAAATATCGAAATTATTATGTCAGTTCACATTTCGAAAACGAACTTATAACGAGCACGTACTGAATTTATACTCGAAAACTCGTTGCGTCTACGGAAAATTCGGCAATATACGCGGAGAGATGAAGAGTGTTGTTGCTGTCACGAAATGTTGGCGTCGATTACGTAATGAAACATTTGAAATACTTCTTGTGTCTTGATTCCAAGAAGTAATCAATCCAGCATCTAAGCTGTTTGTACTCTACGTACTTGCATAAATCATCAGGGTTATGTTTGTTTCCATAGATTTAATTACCTTAGACGTAGTAATGCTGTTCAGTTGTTAACCATATCCTTCGAAGTGAAGGGTAGTGTATTTCGAGAATGAGGTCGCGAATGGAACCATTTAAAAAATCATCCATAGAAATAAACAAATGATTCATCGAATACAAGTCTTTCAATCTTGTTTAGATACAAGCCTGGAACAAATACATTTCAAACAAAAAAAGGTATTCTGATATTGAGCTCTAACAATATCGCACTCACTGCAACAAAAGGTTTTCTAAAACTTTAATTTTTATTGATAATCTCTTAAGATTTTGCTAAATCAGGTAAAAACGTTAGAAGTTTCCCTATCTGAACGAAATAACTAATATCAAAAAAGTCTGCATGTATTGGTGGTGTTTCATGTCTGTTTGGACCGCCGGAGGAATAATATTCCTCCTGTTCTCTATAGGTAAAGCTAATTACTTGCTAAAATCAAATATGAATTCTATAATAATGAACTTTATCAGCAATTCTTTTACCTATAAAAAACACTCTCCTATCCGCCAACTGGAGACGCGATATGTAGAGGTTTAACAGTTCCTCTCATGGTTGAGGAGGGGTTAATTGGACAGGAAATGGGTTCGAAAGAAAAATTATATGGAAGGTAAGAGTCATGGTCTGTGACAAAATTAAGGAATGTGATACGAAGATGGAAATATTGATGTGAAAATGTCGAATGTTGGTATGCAATTGTAAGTTTATATTGTGCGTATTGTGAGTAATACGTGAAGTGAAAGTGATAAAATATGAAAGGTGTGTCTGATGAAACGAATGGTGTGAGTGTATATAGAATAAGAACAATTCAAATGAAGGATGTTCGCATGATATGATTTGTTAAAAATTGAATCTTATGGTTGCCTAATGAATATACGTATATATATATATATATATATATATATATATATATATATATATATATATATATATATATATATATATATATATATATATATATATATATATATATATATATATATATATATATATATATATATATATATATATATATATATATATATAGAGTATTGAATATCGTGAATCCAAACAAACATGTATCAGTACTCGGTTGAATATGTTGGGCCAATGAAACAAATGATGGAAAAATTCCGGAATCTTGATTAGTCACGCAATGAAAAACTTTCTGAAATGACTTCGATGGAAATTTATTAAGACTGCTAGAATCAGGAAGAGAAAAATAAGAAGAAAATATAATATATATATATATATATATATATATATATATATATATATATATATATATATATATATATATATATATATATACATATTAAACTACAAGAAATATACGAACTCTTAGAAAGTGACATCCCTCTCCTCAATGTACATCCTACCCATTGAAATATAGATGGAAAATCCAGAAGACACAGGATAATTTTATTGGTTCGATTCAGTTGCATATGAATGCTAGGGTTTTCGGTAAACAAGGTTGCCATATTGTGATCTATCCCTAACGAGTAAGGGAATACGGAACCAAAGAACATTAATTTATAAATAAATTAATAAATCAAAATATACAGGTCATTGACAGAACTTATTCATAATTTTATGATCAGAGTGTCGATAATTCAAATTAAGATATTGCAGTAGATTTAACGAAATATACTCAAATATATAATCAACCAATCAGCAGTCCAAATTTTAAAAGAATACAGTTAAATTTTGTAATTTATGGAAAATTGGATACTGATTATTGTGAATCGAAGTACATAACAAATGATGCATGAGAATAAAATAATGTCTGAAATTGCACGTAATGAAAATTCGATAAAATTATTCACAAATATTCAAACTTCCTCCCATCATTTTCTAAACAGTTCTCAATTCGGAAAAATAATCTTTGATCGTTGCTTTTTTCAGCATGTTAGGATCTTAATTTATTTAAGATCTGCGAACTCTACATTCCAAAGCTCTCAGGGTATTCAACAACTTTACTCTTGTACGTTACTTTTCAGAAGAATTTAAATGTTGAGGGAATTTACGTATTTTTTTGTTACCACAAATGTATGTTGTGATTTCGGAAATTTGAGCATAGATGATCCTATGATAATCGTAGGATTGCAGGATATGTCCCGACTACTATTTTTTCAGTTCCTATTCTAACAATACTTTGTTCTCCTTCAATTCCATTCTTGGTGAAATTGATTTTTTTCCAAATTGAGACGAAAACATGGAAAATTTAATAGAAATTATCTTGATTTAAAAAGAATTCAATAATCAATTATTTCATCACATCTTGAAACTCAAATGGTTTTCTTCAAAATAATCCAGAGGGGGCTACCGAAAACCTTGATGAAGAAAAGTCTCATTCAACCACTATTACTAAGACTTAAGGTCGATTGGATATTTCCACCAGCCATAAAAACCTCGAGAGGAAATAAATTGTATATTCAAGACTTGGAACGAAAGGTATATTCGTTTATTATTTACTATGAACACATATGTATTCGCCTACACTATGTGTTGTCGTATTCATTGTAATCTTAAGAATAAAATCGTATGAAAGCTTCAATCTATTTCATTAACAAACGATATGATGAAACGTGCATTTTCAGGTACTTAACTTTGAAATCTTTATGGCTTTTCCATATAATATGAAATTTGGAAGGAAACATATATCTACGTTGAAGATTGCACTTCACTAATTTTCTTCATCTATAAAATAATTGACATTTTCTATCCATAATCAATCTGACAACACTGTGTGTTTAGTCTGATGCCTCTGGCGGTGCCCGAAAGGAGGCAACAGCAGCAGAGATACGGACAACAACCATCGTTCGCCGGTCGCCGCCGCTTTTTTTATCCAGAGGAAGTAAACCTCCTCCTCATTGCACTGGGTTGGCGTTGTAACACTATAGATTGTAGAAAGAAAACAAACACAACAAAGTCTCTGTTGTTCAAGTAGGCGAAATATTGGGCTTACCAAGATTTGCTTCAATACAGGGAATCATGGCCACAGTTTTTTAGGGTTAACCCTTTCGAAGGGTTGTTTTAATGAATAATTTTATGCATTTGAAGTAGTTTACTGTTCAGAAACTGAAATTACATCTTATGAAAACCTAGAAGATCACAACACTCTCGTAGGTATTCAATAAATATTTCGATGGAAAGCTATTCATTGCATGTTACTTTCCCTATATCAAAATTGTCTTGTAGTTATTGTTTCAAATGCTATAAAAATTCCGATTTAGATTGTTGGTGGTACTTATCAACGATATAGTGCTCCCATCATCGCCAGCATATCTTTTCTCTAGTAAAAAATATCCCATCTTTAGAATACTATGAAAAGGTCCGAAAATCTTAATTCTTCAAAAACACTGGTTGCCTTTGGTTGCAGGCTCTGTAGCAATAAGCAAAGACATTCAAGTAATAGTTTCTCCCAGAAATTATATATTCTATGATGTTCTGGAGTTTGTCTACGAAGTTCGAATCAGTTTAGAATGTATTTTTAATAATGAACGCAATATAGAATTTAAGTTTTTCGAAGATATACAAGTGTTCTTTAAATATGTAACCAAACATCAGGAGCTAATACTTTCAGTGAATTGAGGATAGAGAGTTCATATGAATATTGGTCTAGAAACTCTTCCATCAAAAATACGGGATATGTACTAAATTGTTGTATATCGTAGAATGTGAAAAAGATTTGGCAATGATAAATGAATTTGCTACTTGTCTGATGATAAACGAAAGCTCGAATTAGTTATAACGTTGAATAAACTTTTCCATCTTAGACAGTGATATTTTTTACGTAGTAATATTCGCAATCCTCATAATGAAACTATTTTGAATTTTTTAGAGTTGACTTCTAAAAAATGTATTGTTATAATTTTCTTAAAAAAGTCATATCTCTATTTCTGTAATAAGAATCTAACTATTCACTAATAGTAATCTCTTCTATCTACTGTATAAGAAAAAGTACGCCCCTTCGGGGACCCGATCTCGAGATATGTAGGAATCGTTCCACGGTCGAATCCTTTCTTCCAGTGACCCCGTTTAAGTAGCATAGATGAAAGAAAAACCCGTATTTTGACAGCTCGACGTTCGTTAATTTATTTAATTTCTAGCCGTGAGATATTCGGAACGAGGAAAGTAGAGCGAAATTTTGCGAAAGTTGGCCGATAGACCTTCGTTCGATCGAAGATTTTCCCGTTTTCCCGTGGAAAATACGCGATAAAGATATCAGGAAGCATGATGGGAAAGACGAACGCTTCGTTTGGTAAAAAGTGCGGGACCGATTGGGCGAAGGAAAAAATTTGTATAGCCTGCTCGTTTGGATAATTTCCTCCCCACCGTTTCGAAAAAAAACGTGGACCTTTTTCTTTTTGACGTTTTCGAAAGGTTTTTGGAGGAATTTCGAGATTATCGCCGCTCGAATCGTCTTCCGAAAGACGAAATTTACCGATACCGAAGGAATCCGGCACTCGACCCTTTCCGTTTTCGAGATCTGGCGATTTCGCGATTATTTTCGAAAATTCGTATCTCCGCCGTTCATGGTCCCGCGGCCTCTCGATTTCGCACTCACCTTCGAGCGACTACCTAGTTTCGTAAAAAAATTACTCGGCCCGGCCTCCGCCTCCCGTTCGAGAGCTATTCGAAAAATCCCCGTCCCGGTTCAACCACATTCCATCCCCTCCATTTTGACGGAAAAGTGCCTTACGCGTTTAGTATATATACACTAGTGAGCTCATTAAGATCGCCTCATATACAAAAACGCCTAATATACAAAATCGCCTGATATACAAAAACGCCTCATAGACTAAACGCCTAATATACAAAAACTCCAACTCCTAATATACAAAAACGTCTAATATACAAAAATGCCGAATATACAAAAAAGCCTAATATACAAAAACGCCTAATAAACTAAACGCCTGATGTACTAAAAACCAAATATACTGAACGCCTTTTCATATCCAACTCTATCTATACGGAAAGCCTCATATATTCACTGATATTTATACTTAATAATTCTTTATTTTATATGGAACTCTCTCATATATTGCCTCATACATCCTTATGGTAACGCAGTTTTCAGTATTGTTTTATGTATACTGACTCATCAACCATACGAATGTCAACACTATTCACTACTATACAAACATATACAAAACATAATTTTACAATATTCGAAATAAAGAAAACTTAATCAAAAATCAAATAATGAAAATCAACTTAAATAATTTACATTCGAATTACTATTTCGCCAGTGTCCCCTATTTTGTGCCATTCTCTTCGCTTCTGTCATCTCTAAGTTTTGTCCCGCTAGTATCTTCGCTACCACCCCATTCCACGTTTCCCTCGGTCGTCCCCTTTTTCTCTTCGTCTTCGTTCGTGTATCCCAAATAGATTTACCTGTCTTGAACTATCAATTCTGCATAAATTTCCAAGCTGGTTTCGGCCAATTATCTTCACAATACTGTCTACTTCTAGCTGTTGTCTTATATCTTGATTTCTTAGTCTATCTCTCTTTGTCACTCCAACCACACCTCTCAGATACTTCATCTCCATCGAAACTATTTTGCTGTTATCCATTTTACTCAATGTCCAAGATTCAGAGCCAAAATAATCGGCGCGTATATTGACTTATAAACTTTCAATTTCGATTTTCGAAAACTTTTGCTGAATGTTCCATAAACTTTCGCAGCACTCTGAATCCTTTCTCCGATTTCCAAATCCAATTTACCCTTTTCCTCCACTATATACCCCTAATATTTGAAAGTTTCTACTCTTTCTATGATTTTTTTGTTGAGTGTCACCTTCGGATTATTTCTGTTATTCGATATAACTATAATTTTCGTTTTTCCTTCGTTGATTTTTAGGGATCATCTCGTAAGGCAGTTATTCCAAACATCTTGTACTGGAGATCATTTTCAATTTTGGCAAAAATCGCCAAATCATCAGCAAAGGCGCACTCAGTGATTTCAACTGGATAAAAATTTTTGAAACCAATGTGGAGTTTTCTGACATTAGTTCTCGCCTCTTTTATTCATGATCACTATAAACAGAAGGGGACTCAATACGTCTCAAGCCTTGTTCGGTGACAAACTCTTCAGATTCTATCCCTCTTACTCATACCACGTTCCTGCATACAGCATATAAGCTTTTTAGTGCCCTTAGAAAATTGTGTTCTATTTGTCGTTGTGCCAAAATTTCCCAAACTCGATGTCTCAATAATACCTCTGGATCAATAAACGCTATCCACACCTTGAGATCCTGAATGAGTATTTTCTCGGTGATCTGTTTTAGGCTGAAAATATTATCCTGGATACTGTACCCCTTCTGAAATCTGCTCTGTGAGTCAGCCAGTTGTTGTTCCACTTTCTGTAACAGTTTCCCTTCTAGCACTCTCTCATAAACTTTCGCAACAACACTTAGTAAAGAAACCCTCGATAGTTTTCAGTTCATAATATCATAATATATATATATATATATATATATATATATATATATATATATATATATATATATATATATATATATATATATATATATATATATATATAATTGTTCTTCATATTCAATTTTTAGCAAACTGTTTGGTTTCATTCCAATTTGTGCCTTTCTTCTATAATTCTAGAATGTCATTCGATGTCTCCTTAAGTTTTCCACTCACCCTGACTTATGTTTGCTATATGCGTTTCTCTGGTCCCCCATCTCATTCTCACCAAATGTTCAACCATATCAACAGATGCCTTTTGATACATTCCAAGAAAGATTCTACTTCCAGTTCATTTCTCATATCTTCCTTTTTCAGTCAGTCTCTTTTTTGTGTCACTCACATTACTCTTTGCAGGTACTTCATTTTTATAACCTGTAGTATGCTCTTTTGTGCCAAACTCAAAAGCCTGCTTTCACTACCGCATGCGATAACAGATCTAATTAATGCCTTCTTCAATTGAAATATTTTTGTTCAATTACTCATCTTCCTGTTTCTCATAAATTAGTTTGCTATTGAAGAATGCAGCTCAGAAGCATTTCCTATCCTCTTATATTCTCTCTCGATCAAGTTTTATTTCGACTATTGCCATATATACCTGTTTGTGATTCCTTTCCATGACCATCATTTTTCTTTTGTTCCAATCATATCTCATTTTTTTCCAACTCTATTGTCCATACTTGCAAATTATCGTGCAGTCCCGTTTTGTTCTTAGGACATACCATCACATAATTTACAAATTCCAATTGATTCCAGGCTTCGTATCATGTATGATGTTTCTCCATTACTTCGTGGATAACATCTATAACAATAAGAAATAATAATTTACTCAACACTCCACCCTGCCTGAGTTCTCAGTAAAAATTAGTCCAATATGGAATTTTTAGTCTTTATATGATTTTTATCAGCTGTATATAGGCTTCTGATATACTTCCTCAGTTCATAAGTCATTCCTTTTTTTCTTAGACTCTCCCCTACTACTATTTTCAACATTCTGCCAAGAGCTTCCTCCAGATCAAGGAAAGCCATTCATATTTTTTTGTCTTTCAGTCTACACTTCCTTATAACTGGTTGATGGTTAAGATGAAATCCCAATAACTTCTTGCATCCCTGAAAAGTGTGTTTCTCAAGTTGTTTTTCAATTAATCCTCTCAGTTTGGTTTCAAGAAATCTTGTGCAATAAAGTATATCCCCTAAAATTTGCTCTTTGACTTTTGTCTCCTCTATTCAGTATTGGAATTATAATGTCAATCCTTCAATTGTTATGAGCTGGCACATTTTCCAAAGTGTTGCCATCATAAGTGGGGACAGGACTGAAATCTACCTTAAACACGTTCACAGTTAATAATTCACTCCTCTTTTCCTTAGAATCTCCCAATGCTCCCATAGTGTTCTTCTCAGTTCTTTGTTGAAAGCCTATACCAGATCAGAGAAAACCTATAATAATCATATTATGTCCTTAAGTCTGTTCTTCTCTATTTGCTAGTCAATGGTGAAAATGCAATCTTGAACACTTCTTCCTTTCTGGAAGTGTTTTCCATATTGTTTTCAATTATTTCTCTAATTCAAAGACAAACATGTAGTTTATATTGATCACAAAAAAATTTAGGAAGAAGTCAAACTTTCTCACAGATGAGGGAAACCCATAAATATGAGTGGGGAGTGTTTCCTATGTTGTTTTTCAATTATATCCCTATTTGGTCTTTACAATTCTTTCTCTAATTCAAAGACAAACAGGTAGTTTATATTGATGACAGAAAAATTTGGGAAGAAGTCAAACTTTCTCACGTACTGTTCTACATTATAAAGCTTTTGCTACTCTTTCTTCGTTTATAAATAACTCCTTTTTTCCTGAGACTCTCATAATACTCTTCTCAGTGTACTGTCAAAAGCCTTCTACAGATGTAGAATCCTGTTGAGTTTGTATCAATAAATAAATTTTCAGTCATATATCCAGTCTGTTGTTCTTTAAACGGTGGTTAATCGTGAAAATAAGATCCTGAATACAATTCTTCCTAATATGAAGTGTGTGTTTCTTAAGATATTTTACATATAATTCTCTTAGTTTTCTTCGAAGAAGTCTTTCGAAGAGTTTGGCATGAATGTAAGTCCTTCAGAATTTTCTCAGTTCCTGCATCCTTCTTTTACAGAATTGGTTTTCAAATGTCAATCATTATGAGCTGTTAAACTTTCTCAAGACCTTCTGAATATTGCAGTCAGATCTTTTCTTCCCTTATGTACTATGCATTGTCTTATGATAGGTCTTGTTATTATATATCCTGGTGAAACACCAATTTTAAGTTCTTTGATCTTTGGATATATATATATATATATATATATATATATATATATATATATATATATATATATATATATATATATATATATATATATATATATATATATATATATATATATATATATATATATATATATATATATATATATATATATATATATATATATATTAATAAATATTTGTAATATTGGAAGTATCTAGACTTTGTACATATAAAACTTAAATATCTCTTCATATTTGAATTTTATATTATATAATCTTACTTGTCTTCAATTCATTATATGATGTAAAATGAAAATTTATGAGCAAACTGGACTGAAATAACATATAACGTGAATATCTTTAACGAAAATGATCAACTGTACACAGCATTTTTCAAGAAGTAATTGCATTTTCCACAAAATATATGATTTTCTCGAACTAAAAGTTCCTGTTGTGATGAAGCTTCACAATTTGCTTCTCCTGATTTTATCGAGTTTCTCACAAACACCAATAAAAAGAAACTTTACATTCTAAATGTATAGACTACTATTTATTCAGTAAACAGGTTTGAATAAATTTCTCAAAATACAGAAGAATGTGTTATGAATAGAAGTAGCTCAAAACATGTACCTTATGTGTTATGTAAATGTTGGAATATCCTGAAAAGCTCAAGTTTTCATGGCAACTATATAAAGAATTGTTCAACAAATAAATTTTGAAGTTAAGAATTGCAGGTAATTTACTTGATCTCTTTCCTTCAGAGTTTGAAATCTGACTCTATTGTAACTATTATTAATCAGACTGGTTTACTCAGACAAAAATATCTACGAAGATTATTATCAGAGAACACAGATGTATTACATTCATATTTACTTGAAAGTTTCTTGTTATTGCTTATTATTGTCTTTGCATATTTTTCGTTTAATTTTCCAACCTGTATTGTAATCTAAAAGTAAATATTTCATTGAAAAGAAACTACTTATATGCACACAAAGTAAAAAAACTCACTTTCAAAGAGTCACTTTCATACATTTCAACTTGAATAACTTTCCATATGTGATGAACATACTCATTTTACACAATTATATAAATTACCTATAGTACAACCACCTATTACAAAAATTGTCAAATTCCAGGCTTTTTCCTCATCCAGGTTTCGTAACGATCGAAGGCGATAGAAATATTTTGTATAGCTGCAAAAGTCCATAGAAATTATCCCCTCCATCCCGGAGATTTCGGAGACGTATTTTATTCTCGCTTTTTCGGAACTTTTTCCCGGAATTTTCGCCCGATCGACCTCTCCGATCGCCCTCCGAAAGATCCGAGTTATCGATTCCGAAGAAATCTCGCCGTTTCGACGTTCCGTTCGTCCAGGGCGACGTTTCGGCGAAATTTTTC
The DNA here is from genome assembly GCA_013387265.2 of Cryptolaemus montrouzieri. Classification (NCBI taxonomy): domain Eukaryota; kingdom Metazoa; phylum Arthropoda; class Insecta; order Coleoptera; family Coccinellidae; genus Cryptolaemus; species Cryptolaemus montrouzieri. The sequence continues at coordinate 58,652,675 of JABFTP020000185.1, forward strand.
GAAAAATCGTCGCGCCTTTGTCGTTCGAGCTAGGGACTCCGAATTTCGCTCGGATCTACATCAGACATTTCTTTACCGGAAAAAAATCATTTGCGGACGCCTACGGACCCCGCTTTTTCGCGCCGACCCTTTCTTCCCGCCCGTTTCAAACTCCAACCGTCCCCTCCACTTTCCTAGAAATAAGGCTTACTGCTTTAGTATTATATGGACTAGCCAGCCCATTAAGATCGCCTCATATACAAAACGCCTAATAGACTTAACGCCTAATATACAAAAACTCCTAATATTCAAAAACGCCTAATATACAAAAACGCTTAATATACAAAAACGCCTAATCTACAAAAACGCCTAGTAAACTAAACGCCTAATGTACTAAAAACCAAATATACTGAACGCTTTTCATATCCAACTTCATCTATACGGATATATATATATATATATATATATATATATATATATATATATATATATATATATATATATATATATATATATATATATATATATATATATATATATATATATATTCGCCACTCTTCCCTATTTTGTGCCATTCTCTTCGCTTGTCATCTCTAAATTTTGTCCCGCTAATATCTCCGCTACCAACCCATTCCACGTTTCCCTCGGTCTGAATTCGTTCTGAATCCTTTCTCTGATTTCCAAATCCTGTTTACCCTTTTCTTCTACTATACACCCTAAATATTTGAAAATTTCTACTCTCTCTATGATTTTGTTGTTGAGTGTCACCTTCGGATTATTTCTGTTATTCAATATAACTATAATTTTCGTTTTTCCTTCGTTCATTTTTTGGGATCTTCTCGTAAGGCAGTTATTCCAAACATCCATATTGTACTGCAGGTCATTTTCATTTCTGGCAAAAATCGCCAAATCATCAGCAAAGGCCTACTCATATACATATATATATATATATATATATATATATATATATATATATATATATATATATATATATATATATATATATATATATATATATATATATATATATATATTCATATATTTTCCTGATTTTATATTTTGAATATATAGAGACTAAACCACAATATATTCAGTCTGTTGTTCTAAGGTGGTTAATCGTAAAAATAAGATCCTGAATACACTTCTTCCTTATAAGAAGTGTGTGTTTCCTAAGTTATTTTACAGAGATTTCTCTCAATTTTCTTCGAAGAAGTCTTTCGAAGAGTTTGGCATTAATGTAAGTCCTTCAGAATATTCTTGAACTGAAAGTTCCTGTTGTAATGAAGCTTCTTAATTTGCTTCTCCTGATTTTATCGAGTTTCCCACAAACACCAATAAAAAAGAAACTTTACATTCTGAATGTATAGACTACCTGTATTTCAGTGAACAGCATTGACTAAAATTCTTAAAATATAAAAGAACGTGTTATGCACAGAAGTAGCTCAAAACATGAACCTTATGTGTTATGTAAATATTGGAATATCCTGAAAAGCTCAAGTTTTCATGACAACTGTATGAAGAATTGTTCAACAAATAAATTTTGAAGTTAAGAATTGCAGGTAAGTTACTTGATCTCTTTCCTTCAGAGTTAGAGATCTGACTCTATTGTAACTATTATTAATCAAACTCGTTTACTTACACAAAAATTTCTACGAAGATTATTATCGAAGGAACGAGATGTATTACATTTATATTTACTTGAAACTTTCTTGTTATTGCTCAATATTGTCTTTGCTTATTTTTCATTTAATTTTCCAACCTGTTTACAGTGGATCCAATTAATTCTTTCTTGTTATCAAGTGGATTGAAATTTAACAATAAATATTTCATTAAAAAGAAACTACTTATATGCACACAAAGTAAAAACTCACTTTCAAAGAGTCACTTTCATACATTTCAACTTGAATAACTTTACTCCAAATACATTGAATTCCATTTACATTTTCAATAGGATAATTGAAGATCAAAATTACTTCATCGTTTATAAACTGAAACAAAATTTCAATAGAGATGAACACAAAATTCAGTTTAAAATACCTTATTTATAATTGTTTTCTTTAATTGGAATACATAGGTTAGAACACAGAATGTAAAAATATGAAATATGTGGATTCTTCATTATGCTGAAAAACAATATATATTAAAATGCATTAAATATTTGCTAAATTACGTTCACTTACCTTGGAATGAATATTTAACGTTTTGTTAATTTAACGTAAACAATCTCACAATAATAACAATTCTTCTTCTTCTCTTCTTGTTATCGGCCTTGGTACGATGAAACCGATGTTCAACGGTTCAAAGACCGCGGTACACGACGATATCCGTCGTACGGGACGAATATTCGATCGTTTAGTGAGAGAATAGACGGAATATAAAAGTTCGTTTATATCTCGTCTACTCTTTTCACCTATGTTTCCTGGTACGGTCCTCTTTAAAACTTCTTCTTCTTTGCCTTGTCATATAGAGTCACGGTTGTTTAAGGAGAGTAAGGGAGGGTGATTGGCTCCGCTCCCGTGTTTCCGTTCTATTCTTCGATAATATATATATATCCCAAATTCGAAAATTAAGTCGTGAAATGACGTTTTCTCGTCGGGGACCCGATCTCGAGTATATAGGAATCGTTCGAAGGTCGAATCCTTTCTACCGGTGACCCCTTTTGAGTAGTATTATATGGACTAGCATAAGATGAAATTAAAAACATTTCAACATTGATTCGAAAACGAATTGTTCTATCACCCTTTAGGCATAGAAATTCAATCATCAACAACTTTAATATTAATTATATATATTAATTATAATATATACTTCAGGAAGATCAATATATGCAGATCTATAGTTTCAAATTTTCAATTTTTACTCAATAGTTCTGATTCGTATTAGATCAAATAAGAATCCAATAAGATTCATGAATTATAATAAACAACAAATATGAGCTTGAAACAGCAAGATGGTAGAATGAATTCTCAAGTATATTAATGAAATAGAAAATGAAAGTTCTTCTCAAATTAAAATTTGAGTGTTTACTACTTAACACATAGAAATTTCACCTAATGTGATTGCCTTATATGTAACTATTTTGTATAAAGTTAAATTGACCAAAATTCACACAATTTGCTTACCAGAAATAACAATCATCTTCTGAATTGAAGTGATCTTAAGGAAAGCAGAAATGAGATCCACAAATTTGTAAATAACATTATGGACCCTCATATACAATACAATGATATTAACTATATAATAGTTTCACTGTTTCTTGTAACTGTCAATTTCCTAGATCCTTAACTGTCGAATTGGCAGTTGGTTTCGAGCAGTCAGCTTCTTATAAACTTGCTCTATAATTATTGAAATTTCTATTCTTCAATATTACTTCTCTTCAATTCATTTTCTTGTGAATCTTTATAATATACTATGAAATGAAAAGGAAAAGAAAAAATTGCATTAAAACAACTTCATATTTCCATATTACGTGATAAGTATACTCATTTTACACAATTATATGAAATACCTATAGTACAACTACCCATTACAAAAATTGTCACATTGCTTAGCATTCTCCAAGTAGTAGTTGAATTTTTTTCCAAAATATGAGTCGCATAAGTAACAGCATGTTTCCTGCGACTTTCATAAATCTTGGATTGAAAGTTGTAGTTGTACAAAATGAAACTTCATATGCTACATCTACATTTTTGAACATCATGTTTCCCACTATCAGACACCTATAACCGAGAAACTTTCAACTTCAAATCAATGAGAAATTCCTGTCATTCATTCAACAACCCAGATAAGATTTCCTGAGAAACAGTAACTATGAGTTATGAATGGAAGGAACTCACAATAATTATCTTTTGTGCAAATTTGAGATCTTATTTTCTTCGGTCCAAACTTGAACATTGCAAAACACATTGAATCTCATTAACTTTTACATTGGAATAATTGTAGAATAGAAACTTACTTCCACTTGAATAAACTGAAACGAAAATTCAATTTGAAATGGCACGGTCATATTGACATCCAGCTTGAAATATTTCAATACACATATAGCCTTAAGTGGATAGCTTTCAATATTCATATGATACATACTCTAAATGACCTAACGAAAACTTTATTGAATTCCTTCCAGAAAAAATATTATTATATAAAAGAGCTCAATACCTAGTAATAGCAACTCGAAGGATATCTCCCATCATTCTGTAAGATCCTCCAATTGATTCGTTAAAAATCCTAGTAATTCCAGGACATTTTTTTTCAAAGCATAGAGGTTAAAATAACCATGAAAGAAAAATGAAATATGTGAATTCTGAGTACATTTCTTGAGCATGCCAAAAAATATACATTAAATTACATGAATAAACCTCAAATTACATTCACTTACCTTTCAAACATTATTGTAAGTCTCCTTAATTCCTTTTTATTATAACATTTCGTTTGAATCATATTGTTTAGGTTAGAATAACCACAGAATGTTAAATTTATGAATTTTGAAAGTCTATCGTTTCTTTCCTTAAACAAATTATACATTAACATGGATGAAATAAACATCAAACTACGATCACCTACCTCTAAAAGTTTATTTCAAGTTTCGTCAAACTTTTCATACAAATAAAATTCGGAATCACTTGTTTTGACAGACCGAATATAAGACTAATTGAAATAAGGTTAGATTCGATTGTCACTCAGAAGAGAGAGAGCACTATATTCTAGATATTGTTAGTACCGAAATTATGTTGGTGAAAATCAAAGTTACTAACTATTTCCATCTCACTATTTTCGTTCAGAAGAGAGAGAGAGAGAGCATCAAATTTTACACGTTGGTAACGCCCACTTCCGACATTGAATAGCGATATAAGGAGCAGAAGGAGCGGTGACTGGCTCCACCCCCGTGTTTCCGATCTATTCTTCGAAAATGTAGGTCTCAAAAACCGTCCCAAATTCGAAAATTAAGTCGTGACATGACAATTTCTCTTCGCGGACCCGATCTCGAGATATGTAGGAATCGTTCGAAGGTCGAATCCCCTCTCCCGTTGACCCCGTTTAAGTAGGATGGTTAAAACAAAAACCCGTATCTTAACAACTCGAGGTTTGTTAATTTCGCGAATTTCTGGACGTTGGAGATTCTCGGAATAAGGAATGTAGACCGAAAATTTTCGAAAGTCGGCCGATAGCCCTTCGTTCGATGGAAGATTTTTCCGTTTCCCCGTGGTTTTTGGGAGAATCTAACAATTGCGGCGCGAAATGTGAAACTCGGGGCTTTTTTGTTGTCCAGGTTTCGTAGCGATCGAAGGCGATAGAAATCTTTTGTATAGCTACAAAAGTCCATAGAAAATATCCCCTCCATCTCGGAGATTTCGGAGAAGTATTTTATTTTCGCTTTTTTGGATTTTTTTCCCGGAATTTTCGCCCGATCGACCTCTCCAATCAAGTTATCACAATATGGCAACCTTGTTTACCGAAAACCCTAGCATTCATATGCAACTGAATCGAACCAATAAAATTATCCTGTGTCTTCTGGATTTTCCATCTATATTTCAATGGGTAGGATGTACATTGAGAAGGGGGATGTCACTTTTTAAGAGTTCGTATATTTCTTGTAGTTTGAAACGAGAATTAATATTTGGTCTGACTTTTGGGTGAATGTTTCTATTTGATTGATTTTGCCTAGAGCACGTTTATTTTATATAGGGTCGCTGTCGATTGAAAATTTTTGTTACTGAATTTACTGAAAGAGCTTTCCCAGTAATGGCGATGGTAAAAAATCCAATAACATCCAAGCAATCGTGTATAGGTGTTCAGTGAAATATTGTGAAAATAAATATCGCCGTGGGGGGTTTCAAATGTTTCATTTTTCAGATTTCCGTTGGACTCACGACAAGGTGATTGGCCTCGGGCAATCGATCGGCGGGATTTAATTTCATTTGTTCCGCATAAAGACATCAGGAACAAAAGAATTGGTAGCATACACTTTGCGGATTCGTGTTTTACTGATCATTCAAAACGTTATTTACGCTCTCATGCAGTACCAACTCTCCAACTCGATTTTATGGATTTCGGCGCTGATTCTGATAAAAATAAAAACATAATTACGTATCCTCTGTGAGACTGAAGTGACTGGAAAACTACTTTTTGACGAACACGGAAGTCCACTATCGACATATTTCTCCTCTACGGCAAACTTAGATTCTTCATGTTCCTCCCGCGGAATTTTTCAATTCAAACGTAAATTAGCTGCGAAACAAAAACAAATCGATGAATTAAGGAAATGTATTGATGTCCGTCAGATTAATCGTCGATTACGTCGTGGGCGCGCCAAAGACCAGATCATTTTGAAAGAACATAAAAGAGTGAAGCAACCATTACGAAGTGTCAAAACGTTCATAGATCTCCAAACGGAACATAAGCCGCATACAGAGTATTCAGAAGAAAAAAAATTTGCTCCCACAATTTTTTATAGAAGCCCGGGAATATAAAATTTCCTTCGAGTTCGTCGGGGATTCACTCTCCCGCATAAAGGCACAATCTCGAATTGGTTCAATTCGATTAAATTAGAGACGGGTTTCCTTGATAGCGTTTACTTTCGAACATGTGCGTTTGAAATTTGACGGTTCTACCGAAGCAGAAAAAAACTGTGTTATAATTTTTGATGAAATCGGAATAAAGAGGAGTATTAGTTACAATTTTAAATTAATTAGTTTCAGATTATGGAGAATTCGGTCGACAACAAAATTTTGGAAATCACGTTCTTGTTTTTATGATTCGTGGACTTTATGCGTATTAGAAAATTCCGTTAAGTTATTTCGTCGTTTCTGGAAATATGGCGGGAGATGAAATAAAAACCATACTGATAACCCTTATTTCAAAATTTAAACCAATTGAAATATTAGTATGCATTTTGTATCTTTGGGAGTCTATAAAACAGGAAAGTGAAAACGTGGAATATTTATTAACGAATCGTTTCAATCAGGACCCATTGGAACATTTTTTTTCAGTCATTCGGTAAGCCGGAGGTTTTCACTCCTACGGTTGAACAATTCATTGACAAGACTTCACATTGAAGTGAAGCGGATGCCAAAAAATTTGAATAGAGGCGGAAAGAAATTTTTATAAAATTTCAATGCACTTTTGTGCATATATATATATATATATATATATATATATATATATATATATATATATATATATATATATATATATATATATATATATATATATATATATATATATATATATATATATATATATATATATATATATAAATAATGAGATAGGTAATGGACAACTGATAGAATACATCGATACTTTAAAACAAAAACTTTCAGTATACTCCATTAGACTACGTGAATATAAAATAAATTCAGATAGAAAATTCCAAAACAAATTATTCAAAAATAAGGAAAAACATTTTTACAAATTTATTTCAGGATCAAATGAAAATATTTCCTGAAATGGAGTTCCTAAAATTGATATTCTAACTGATTATTGGTCTTCAATTTGGGCAGTGCCAAGGCAACACAATTCCAATGCAAGTTGGATTTTAAATGAAAGGTCTCGATTTTCTAAAATAGAATGCATGCAATTTGAAAAAATTTCAAACGAAGATATAACATCAGTTATTAAACACACAAAAAATTGGAAATCTCTAGGTGTTGATGGTATTCATAACTTTTGGTTCAAGAAATTCTCTTGCGTTCATGAAAAATTGGCTGAATATTTTTCATTTATAATAAAGAACCCCTCAGCTACTCCTTTATTTTTCACACAAGGAATTACTTATTCAAAACCGAAAAGTGATAATACTATTGATCTGTTTCAATATAGACCAATTACGTGCCTTCCAACAATATATAAAATTCTAACTGCATGTATTACCCAAAAAAATTTATGCATATTTGGAGAATTATAATATTCTTTCCGAACAACAAAAAGGATGTAGAAAAAAACACCCTGGTACTAAAGAGCAACTTGTAATTGATTCTGTTGCTTTGAATCAAGCTCAAATTAAGAAGAGAAATATTCATACAGCCCTCATTGATTACCAAAAGGCTTTTGATAGTTCTCCCCATTCATGGCTTCAAGAAATTTTGAAAATTTATAAAATTGATAAGACACTTCGTCTTTTTCTTGAATTTGTAATGAAAAATTGGAGAACCAATCTTCATTTAAATATTTCAAAACAATCGTTAAAATCCGAAGTAATTCCAATCAAAAGAGGCATTTTTCAAGGTGATTCTTTAAGTGCTCTTTGGTTTTGTCTTTGCCTGAATCCATTATCTCATGAATTAAATGCTACTAGTTTCGGCTTCAAAATAAAGAGTCTATCAACTGAATTCAAATTAAGTCACTTAATTTATTAAGATGATATTAAATTATATGCCGGAACCAGATCTTATTTAAAAAGTCTACTTGAGATTACTTTCAACTATTCCAATGATATTCATATGAAATTTGGGCTTCCAAAATGTAAAAATCTTTCTATTGAAAAAGGAAAGATCACCTCTGATTATATAAAGATTTCCAATATAGAAATCGAGCCAATGCATCAAGGAGATACATATAAATATCTTGGATTTTGTCAAGAGAAGACAATTAACCATAGCAGCACTAAAGAAAATATTAGAAGAATATTATCATCAAGAGTCATTTAACTGGTAAAAACCTTTTCAGAGCTATCAACTCCTACGCAGTTCCTATTCTTACATCTTCTTTTGGAATTATTAAATGGTCTAAAACTGATCTAAATGAATTACAATGTCAAACGAGGAAAATGCTCTGTAAATATCATAAGCACCACCCAAAGTCAGCTGTTCAGAGAGTTACACTACCTAGACATCTTGGAGGTCGTGGATTTACTGATTTGAATAATCTTCATAGTAAACAGATTTTTCATCTACGTTCCCATTTTCATGATAAACAGAGAACGTCTAAATTACATGATATTGTTGTTGCTTCAGATTATAATCTTACACCTCTGAACTTGACAATGCAAAAGGTAGATTTTGATATATTTGATGATAATTCTAAAAGAGAAAGTTGGATGCAGAAGAAATTACACGGAAAGCACCCTAAAGAATTGAAAAATGATTATATTGATGAAATCGCATCGAATAAATGGTTAATATCTGGAGAATTGTTTGCTGAAACAGAAGGCTTGGCAATTGCGATCCAGGATCAGGTTGTTTTCACGAGGAATTATAGAAAACACATCATCAAACAAAATATAGATGATTCTAGCCGTAGATGTTTCTGTTCTTCAGAAACAGTTTTTCATATATTATCACCTTGCTCAGTCCTTGCTTCAACAGATTTTATTATTATTTAGAAAGACATAATGCCGTCGCTAATATTATTCGTTTCAATCTAGGAATTAAACATGACCTAATTCCCAAAAGAAAAAAATTTCACAAATATGAACCTGAGATTATTTGTGAAAATGACAAATATAAACTTTATTTTGATGAAACAATTCTTTGCAACAGAGCTGTAAAACACAATAGACCAGATATCATTCTTAATGATAAAAAAATCAAATAACATATATAATTGATATTGCTATACCCGACACACATAATATACAAAATAAATACAATGAAAAAATTTCTAAATATATGATGCTTGGCGACGAAATTGAAAAAATGTGGAAAATGAAGAAAATATTTATTCTACCGATTATTATTTCCACAACAGGTGTTATTCCTAGAAATCTTCACAAAAGTATTGAGATTTTGGGTCTGAAGAAAAATTTGTTTGAACAGTTACAAAAGATAACAGTCATCAAATCTTGTAATATTCTTCGGAGGTTTCTTTCCGAAAATAATAATGAGGTAGAGTCATAGGTTTTCTCTTTAGTTTATACTGCTCAGAATCTCATTTCATATTTTATTTATTTGTTTATATAAATGTAATATAATTAACTGACAATTTTGTCATATTTATATTCAGAGCAGTATTCTATTCGATCGTTCACCACTTCACACAAAGGAAACTATTAATGAGTAAGATTCAGTGTTACTTGACTAAGGTCCGTACACTCGATTTTTCCGGGGAGAAAGCCTCTGACACTACTCGTTGGTACATTGATATCATTGTCTGATGATGCTATAGTATGTATATATTCTGGTAGATTGATATATTCTCATAACATTTAACGTTATCCTAATATATAATTATTCCAGGATATGTTTTGATTATAATCATTGCCTGGCAATGGTATCGATTACCGGGTGGTGGATTTATATTTTTTCATGAAATCAGTTTGATTGCATGAACAGATATATGGGCAACTCGTCGGGGTAAAACCCCTATATATATATATATATATATATATATATATATATATATATATATATATATATTTTTTTTTTTTCTATTCCTGATTCTAGCAGTTTTAATAAATTGCGTGACAGCACATATATATATATATATATATATATATATATATATATATATATATATATATATATATATATATATATATATATATATATATATATAATGTTTTGATGAGGAATTTAATTTCCTTTGAAATGTAATATCTCATGTATGTTACCTAAAATATTTCATCCTATTTTTATATTCACATCTAACTCAATAAACATTTTAATTTAATTTTTTGTTATCAATTAACATTTGAAATCTATTAATAGAAGTATATTTATGTAGATATCTACGTGTGTAATAAAACAAACGTCTGTTGTCAATTTTTTTATTTCTCGTTATGAACTTGATCATTTGCATAAATTAATTTGATACACTTTACCACCTAATGAATTTCAACGAGCACAAAAGAAAAATAATTATTGGCCATTATTTTCAATTATGTAATCATAATAAATCTGATATATTATATATATATTAACGATAAATATAATTAGATTTTCAGTTTTTTTGACCTAAATTTTAAGACAAATATTTCAAATTTTTCATCATTCAAATAATAATAATGGTGATAAAACCCCTAATTGATAAACAGTACCCTGAGCGAAGTTAATTTTAAGGCAATGCGTCTTTTGTTTTGACGGCTTCTCGAGACACAGACTAGTTTACTGGGGTTTGTCGCTGTTTCCTTTGAGAGGCCACCGTCCGACAGAAATCAGCTAGACATTTCGTGCTGAACATCGGCCGTTATACGCTTTCAACTTGTATTCGAAAATAGAAATTAATTCTCAGCTTCACTTGTAACAGTGTAGTGAGTTGTTTGGATAATATCAACTTAGAAATCATTGCGGGTGGACTTATTGAAACCCAGTTTACTCAATAAATCGTAAAAACTTCGACTAGAGTGACAGAAATCCATGCTATTCATCAACTCATTTCCACCAGAATTTATCGAACTAATCACATTTTTTGACGAATTCAATAATCTGTAACGTTTTCGCAATAGCTTCTTATTAAATAGATTCAAAAATATCCATAATTTTCCGGGACTCTTTCTCTTTTTGATTTCCTTTTTCATGAAAAGCTTTTCATGAGTTAGTTACAGAATGAAAGAGTAACTTTGATGGCATCATTTCTTTCATAGTTGTACAAAAATATTTCTACACCAAATTTCACCTGTTTTGAGAATTTTCGCTCAAATTTTTTTGAAATTCACCCTCTTATAACGTTTCATTTTAGTGTTGATTAAGTTTCAATTTATAAAATATACAGTATATTTCATAACGATTTCTGAAATTCACGATGGTATTATGACTCCATATGAAAAACCATTCCAATAATGCCTATAGTCATGTATCGTTCTTATTTCTTATTGTATTTCATAAATTTCTCCGTTATCATTCCGAAGCATTATCTTCGGAAGATGACGCAGTAAAATTTTTCCTATGATAGAAATTGCCAACATTGGAACTCGAAACCAATCGATTCCAAACTGATATCAACTATGGAAACCGCCCAAAAATTTGCTAAGATATAATCCCATTGTGGAATATAATATAGTTACTTATCCGAAATCTTTTTATGGAATAATGTAAATAATTGATTAAGATTGTAAATACGAATTTAAAAGCACAAATGAATGCCACGAACTTCAGTTGCAGGAAATTTTCAACCCTACACATTATCGTCATTCCTAGCTTTGTGTTCATTTGTAGTCTCTTAGAGGAATTGGAACCTAATTTTAGAAATTTCACAGTTGGTTACTACTCATGAAAATACTATTATTAATTAGTTTTCAGTTCAACCCTATGTTCCTTATATTTATAATTTTGCTCATTATAAATAGCGGAACGCACACATATACAAAAAATGAACGTATTCAGACGATCCTGATAACTGGTGAATGCTTACAAAACTTTTAATAATTCTGTTAAAATAGCTGGGAAACTGCAATTTCTTCTAATCAATCTGCATTTTCAATTTAATGGCCAGTTGGCTTCGACAATAAATTCTGCAAAAATTAAAACTTCAACCCTTGCAATGAGTTAAAATTCAATTTTTCTTAGTTTTTGTACATCGTAAGCACTATTGCATGCTTTGCGACACTGACTGGTAGAAAATGGAGAGTGCGAACATAGAACATGATAGCGTCAAATTGTTTGTCTATTTTCGTCTCTGTACAGATTTATTTATGGATAAATGAATTGATGTTTTGTTTCGGAATTGTTATGAATCTAATAGACTTTTTTACTAGATATTTCGTCTTTCGCCTTATATTTGTTACATTGAATTACCGATTACTTCTTGTCAAGAATGTTGTCGAAATTGCATTTGCCATTACTCTAATACACAGTGAATACCTAACTGATACAATATCTGCAATTTATTCTTTTTCATAATGTATAGATGATATCATAATAATACAACAACTTTAAATAATTATTTAAAAAATATCACAATTATGTATTGAATTACTTCAAAAGTTGTTTTATTTAAACAAAATTAATCATTCTCATCGAAAATGCACTTAACTAATGATATGATAATTCTTGATGTTCTAATACAATTTTCTGGAGGTAAAGTCGGGCATTGCATTTTCGAAACTGAAAATTATTCTCAAAGCAAACTTTTGGGTCTGAATTCGAATTTTCAATTTTACATTCCTATTTTGAAAAAAGCGTGCTACACTCTTTCATAAATTTAAATTAAAACGCGTGTAACTTGTAATGGAGTCATATAATAGATGTCTGTTCTTCTTTCCTGCGATTTGAAAATTAAACATTCATAGATTGTCTGCATCTCTCTGAAAAGAGATGCTAAAGTAGGATGGATATTTATAATATTTTGTGTTTAAGTATATATGAGTTTGTGAAAACATATATTGAAAGCTATTGATAAATAATTGAACATATTCTCCTTTTCTGCATTTCTCATTCAATCCTAGACTACGAAATGTAAAAAATGAGTAAAACCCTTTTTTCCTATTCATGTCCACGCTCATGTCAGCTGAATATCATAGGATCTTTCAATTTCACGCGTCATCTATGTGCCATATCAGAATAATTGACTCATTATTTTGTCGTATTAGTGCAGAACACTGCACCTATAGATATAGTACCGCACATATAGTCTATTATCAAAGAGGGCGCCAGCAGACGGACTGTTCTGTACGTCAAATTCACTATACTGTGTGAAAATTTTACGTTGAAGTGGGTTCCTCATCTAGAGTATATAAATCATCTTTGATATAAATCATCTTTGTTCAAACTTGAATATTGTCGAACACATAGAATCTCATTCACTTTAACATTTGGGGTACTTCCTCTTGAATGAACTGAAACGAAATTTCAATTTGAAATGGACATGTCTTATCAACATTAAGTTTGAAATATCTTAATACAGATATAGCCCTTAGTGAATAGCTTACAATATTTATATGATACATGCTCTAAATGACAACGAAAACTTGATCGAGTTCTTTTCAGAAAAATATTATAATACAAAATACCTATTAATAGCAACTCACAACTCAAAATATATCCCATCATTCTGTAAGATAGTCTCAATTGACTCTATTAAGAATCCTAGTAATTCCAGGTACTTTTCCGACGCGTAAAGATTAGAATAACCATGAAAGAAAAATGAAGAATGTAAATTCTGAGTCATTTCTTGAGCATGCTGAAAAAAATATACATTAAAATACATAAATAAACTACCTTTCAAATATTATTGTGTGTCTCCTTTTTCTTCTTCTTCTTTCTTCTTTTTATCATAATATTCAGTTTGAATCACATTATTTAGGTTGCAATAAGCTCGACATATTGAATTTATGAATTTTGAAAGTTTGTAATTTCTTTCCTTAAACAAACTTCACATTATGATGGATAAAATAAACATCAAACTTTGTTCACTTATCTTTGAAAGTTTATTTCAAGTATCATCAAATTTCTCATTCAAATAAAATTCGGAATTATTTATTTTGACAGATCGAATATAAGACTAATTGAAATTAGGTCGGTATACATGGATATTTCATTCCGTCTCATATTGTCATTCAGAAGAGAGAAAGCACTATATGATAGATGTTGGTAGTACCGAAAATATGTTGGTAAAACTGAAAATTAATAACTATTTCCATCTTACTATTTTCATTTCGAAGAGACAGAACATTAAATTTTAAACGTTGGTAAAACTGACTTTCAGAATACTGACTCCAACGAACTTCTGACCTTGAATAGCGATCGTGGGGGAGATAGGAGTGGTGACTTGCTGTGTCACCGTGTTTCCGGTCTTTTTCTCGAAAATCGAGGTTCTCAAATCGTCCCAAATTCGAGAATCAATCAGTTTGATTGCATGAACAGATATATGGGTAACTCGTCGGGGTGCAACCCCCTATATATATAATTACGAGTTCCAGAATAATCACCATTCTGAAGAAATGTTGACAAGACGGAAACCGGACCCACGAAGATACGAATATATATATATATATATATATATATATATATATATATATATATATATATATATATATATATATATATATATATATATATATATATATATATATATATATATATATATATATATATATATATATATATATATATATATATATATATATATATATATATATATATATATATATATATATATATATATATATATATATATATATATATATATATATATATATTACGAGTTCCAGAATAATTACATTCTGAAGAAATGCTGAGACGGAAATGGAATCCACGAGATACGAACGTATAAATAGACGCGTATCCTTCGTAAATGTAACATTAAGTAATAGTTAGAGCATGAAGCAATAATCCTTGTACCTCATAGTTAGGATAAAGACTGTTTTTAAAAAGAATTCTGAGTGTTCGAAAAACATAAATGGCGATGTGGATGGATATCCTCATTTAGTGCAAAAGCAGTTTACTGAATTTTAATTCTTTGGAGAATAACCAGAACCAGAACACAAAAGCTTACTCTGCAGTTACAGTGGTGTAAACGTGCGGAACAAATTATCACCCCAACTCTTAGTAACCACTCACAGAGGAAGAATTCGAACAGGCGGCACATCTAGGCGTAGCGAACCAGATCCCGTTTGGAACAATTAAAAAAAAACCGTGAGTACAAGTACTTAAGTTCTTAGTTTCACAGTTTTCTAGCCTGAAACTTAAAATCCCTTTTTCCTAACCCGGACAAAGTAGATTACCGAACCGAACAAACCAAACAAGCAAACATCTACAAAATCGACTTTTCAGTAGAAAAACTGTCTAACTTGAAGATTAATCGATCCGAAAGTTCAAAAGAACAAGACAAAATGACAACATCTGGAAACAATAATAACATAGAACTCGCATCAAAATTCGGCGCACTTTTGCCTCAATTTAATGGAGATTGTAAAAGACTCAATTCCTTCATAAAAAGTTGCGACCAATTTTTAACACGATTTAATTCAGGTGATGCTATCATTAAAACATATTGTTTAGAAATAATCAAAAAAAATTAATAAACAAAGCAGCAGATGAGTTTTACTCTTCTGATGTAGCTGACACGTGGATCGCTTTAAAAGAATTGTTAATAAACAAATTCGGCGATAGAGTTAAATTAGAAGTACTAAAGAACGAATTCCAGTTCTTAAGAAAATTATTTCACGAAAATAAGTTCGATTTTATAGAGCGAATTAAGGCCTACAAAATACGGATGAACTATAGGATAGACGCTGAAGTTACTTTTACCCCAGAAAGTAAAATGCTTCACAAACAATTAGTTGAAGGATTAGCTAAAATTGTCCTTACAAGTAACGTTCCCATAGAATTACAAATATCTATGCTAAGAACCCCTAATTTAAATTTCGACTTTCAGTTCAGATGGTAGAAAACTATCTAATGCAGAAAGAAACAATTAGATCTTGTTCGAAATCAATTTAAAAATCACAATAAACAACAAAGTCAATATTTTCCCTCACAACCAATTCAAATGACACAAAGGAATAAACAATCTATTCCACATTATCCTACAAACAAACAGGTATTTGTTAATCAACCGAAGCCTACAAATGTATTCAAACCAGGGAATCCAACACCCTCTATGTCAACACAAACCCATAGAAACTATCCCGAGAAAAGACCTTATGAAACGTCTACTCAAACTATTCAGAATCCGAATAAAATGAGGACAAATCATAAATTTTTCAAATCAACGCAACCTCCTAATTTTATCTCAGAGGAATTAACTAACATACAAGAAAAAGAATGTCAAGAAAACCCCCTAGAAAAATATAATGAAGAGATTGATAATTATTTCGATGCCGAATTAAATGAAGATAATGATTCCCAATTAAATGAGGAAAATTTTTCACAACCAGCCTTAGACAAACCGTGGACTTGAATAGCGTACACGAAAAAATCAGGTCAACCCATTTACCCTATATTATATTAGAAAACCCAAAGCGAAAATTTTTTTATCGATAGTGGCTGTTCAGTCTGTTTGATGGACCCACGAGTAGCATATCAATATTTTCCAAATCAAATTTATTCAGAAAATACTTCTTTATGTACCCCACATTGCTCAGAAATGAGTAACGAAAAAGTGGAAATGCCTTTAAATAATTTTGGTATAAATGCAACTTATCCTTTTGTCTTATATAAGTTCCATACCCTTTATGATGGGCTTATTGGATTTGAATTTCTTGAAGGAAATGGTTTTCTAATAGATTTACAAAGAAGATTATGAATTGATGAGAATTGAGAAATCCCAATATTTTTCCAAAAGGTTGTAACACATAGATATCATTATCCTATCGATTTGAAACATTAAACATCAAAATTCGAAATCAATTAATAAAAATATTCAATGCGACGGAAAAAGTTTTACAACTTCCAAATCAACCCTTAGAATTTTCTAATAGAATTAAACATAATATCAGAACAAAAGATGAAATTCCAATTCATTCAAAAATTTATAGATGCCCAGAGAAACACCGGGCAGAAATTGAAATGCAAATTGAAGACATGTTAAAAAGAAAATAATTAGACCAAGTATCTCTCCATGGTCTTTTCCTGTCGTAATGGTTAAGAAAAAACTTGATCAATCCGGAATTCAAAAATGGAGAATGGCTATCGATTATAGACCATTAAATTACAAAACAATAGATGACAAATATCCACTACCTCAAATAGATTCTATTCTAGATAAACTTAAAAGTGTCAAATATTTCACTATACTTGATTTAGCAAGCGAATACCTTCAAACACAATTGGACGATGAATCAATTGAAAAAACTGCATTTACAGTTGAGAACGGACATTACGAATTTCTACGAATGCCGTTTGGTCTAAAAAACGCACCAGCGACTTTTCAACGATTAATGAATAACATTTTGGAAGATTATATCGGTAAAATATGCTAT
Source organism: Cryptolaemus montrouzieri (assembly GCA_013387265.2). Taxonomy (NCBI): domain Eukaryota; kingdom Metazoa; phylum Arthropoda; class Insecta; order Coleoptera; family Coccinellidae; genus Cryptolaemus; species Cryptolaemus montrouzieri. Next base: position 58,670,445 of record JABFTP020000185.1, read on the forward strand.
GTCTATATGGATGACATAATTATATTTTCAAAATCTGAAGAACAACATCTAGCAGATATTCATACTTTGTTATTAAAAATTGCAGATGAAAATTTAAAGATTCAGTTGGATAAATGCGAATTTTTTAAGACTGAAATCGAATTTTTAGGTCATTTTGTAACACTTCAAGGAATTAAACCTAATCCTAGAAAAATCGGAATTATTAAGAAATCCTCTTTCGAAAAATGCTAAAGAGATTAAATCTTATTTAGATTTGTTAGGATATTATCGCAAATTCATACCGAATTTTGCTAAAATCACGAAACCAATAACCAAATATTTACGTAAAGATGCTAAAATGAAGTTAGATGACCAAGGATAGAAAAAGCTTTTCAAATCAATAAAAATTTACTGATAAATCACCCTATTTTGATTCATCCTTATTTTAATAAACCTTTTTGTTTAAGAACAGACACTTCAGAATATGCGTTAGGAGCTATTTTATGTCAGGGTACACCACCGAATGACCTAACTATTGCATATGCCAGCAGAACTTTGAATGATGCAGAAACTCGATATTCAACAATTGAAAAAGAACTTCTTGCTATAGTCTGGGCAACGAAACATTTCCGCCCTTATCATTTTGGCGCAAAGTTTACTATCTATTCTGACCATAAACCCCTTGTATGGCTGAATTCATTAAAAGAGCCAAACTCTCGTTTGATGAGATGGAAATTAATACTCGAAGAGTTTAACTATGAAATCAAATATAAAAAAGGTTCAAATAACAACGCGGATGCATTATCTAGATTAAAAATAGATTCAGAAGACATGAATGCCTTAGAAGACGAAATTTGTTCAGTAATACTACAAGATAGTGCTGAAGATTTAGAATGAATCAACAAGAATTACACGAGTTAATAAACCGTATAAGTGACGAAAATGATAATCCACCATCGGATACTCAAACTGTCCACAGTAGTGAAGAGAATCCAATATTAGAGATACCCTATTCAGAACACCCTGTAAATTGTGCAAAGAATCAAATTATCTTTTTTTCCTACTATCAAGGCATATTATGCCTCGAAAACAAAACCTTATGACAGCAAAACGCGTTATACCGTAGCCATTTAAAAGAGTGACGATTTTATAAAATTTATTAAACAATATTAACAACCAAAAACATTGTATTCTATACATTTCAGACACAAAAACCTAGAAAAACCTTTTATTCAACTTTTGCAAATGAATTTTAAAGCATAAAGTTTTAATCTTAGAATATGTAATACTTTTCTAGAAGACGTTTTTGAACTAACTGATCAACAGGAAAAATTACAAATGTATCACATAAATAAATCAGGACATAGAGGCATAAATGAAAATATCAATGTCATAAAACGCAAATTTTACTGGCCAAATTTGGAAAAATCAGTCCAACAATTTATTAACAGTTGCGAAATTTGTCAAAGAAACAAATACGAGCGTACTCCGAATAAATTACTATTCAAAAACAATCCAGTACGAGATAAACCCTTCTCACATCTATATGTAGATACGTTTGCTATAGAAAATCTACATGTTTAACGATAATAGATTCATTTTCCAGATTCGCGCAGTGTTACCCCTTACTTCAAAAAATCTGCAATGGAATCATGAACAAATTAGTTCAATTCATGAGTAACCATGGTATACCAGAGAAAATAACTTGCGATAAAGGAACGGAATTCAAAAACAAAGTTTTACAAGAATTTGCTGAGACGCATAAAATCAATCTTCATTATACAACGAATTATAACCCGAATTTCAACGCTCTTATTGAAATATTTCATTCTTCTTTGATGGAACAATTAAGATGCTCATCGGAAGAAAAATTGCATTTAACGGTTAGATTAGCACGTGCAGTTTAACTTACAATAATTCTATTCACTCATCTCTAAATTATACTCCCATGCAAATAATTAAAGTTATTCGATACCTTTAGAGAAAACTGCTGATGAAAAAATAACTGATTACGTGAAAACCTATCGTGTAAATATGAACGAGATAAACGAAGTTGTGCAACGTTCCATAGATAAAGCCGCACAACGCAGCGAAAAACTCAATATTGGTCGCCAAGCAGATAAACGAATAAATGAAAACAAAGACATTTATTTGAAATCGCCTGCACAAGCAAAAATGGACCCTTTGTTCAAAAAGATACCAATTCATATTATCAGTGAAATTAAAGTACAGAATCCTCAAATTAAGCATATTTATCACAAAAGCAGAATAAAACAAAGAAAATCTGATTAATTTCATTCAATTTACAAATGGAATTTTCGAAATGGATTCCTCTACTTTTCCTACCTTTCCTACTATCTATTGAAGTAACTGAATTAAAACATAATTTAGTACCAATATATTTAGGATAAACCTATATTGCTACACAAGCTAAACATCTCATATTTCATTACGATATTTCAGGAGTTCCTAAACTTCTAATCTTACAAAATAAAAGTATCACTCAACTTAAGAAAAATAATAAGTTCACCGAGCCTGCACAGCAATACTATAAGGTAGCCGTACGAATAATTGAAAATAATAATCGTACATATCAAAACAGGATGTATAGAAATGAAACTAAACGAGGACTTATAAATCTTGGAGGCTCAATAGCTAAATTTCTTTTCGGAACCTTAGATGCCGATGATGAAGAAACATATAAAAATTATTTTAAAGCTATTCAAGCAGATGAAAAAGTCGTTCAAATAAATCAAAACAAAATTTTACATGTTATTAATAACATGCAAAAAGAATATGTTGATAAGATAAATCACTTAATTGAAAAATTTGAAAATATCAAAACTACTAGTGATTCACTTCTTATGTTACATCTAATAATTTTACAATCCCAAGAAATTGAAATGACCCTCAATAAACTAGAAAACGCAATAAGCTTTGCTAGATTACATCTGTTACACGAAGATATAATACCACTCAAAAATTTGACTTATGTCTTATCCAGTAACAATTGGAAACCATTCAAACACATAACAGATTTTTACTCCCTCTGTCCAACCAAACTAATTATTGGAAAGGATCAATTACTGTTCTTAGTCACAGTACCTACACTCAACTTCAAGGAATATGACTTGTTCCATTTACATAACCTTTCTTTCCGAAATACCTTCATTCCTTCCATACCACCTTATGTACTTGTACAGGAAGAAATAATAAAATGGGAATTACGAGAAATCTACCCAATCTACATCGCAAAACAAGAAAACTTGACACCAAGCTCCAGATGCCTAGAATATTTGTTCAAGAAACTGGAAGAAAATTGTTCTAGAGTTCCAACAGTTATGGTAACCGACTTATACCAATTAGAGAATAGTTCCATCGTTAGTCAAACTAACACATGGATATACGAACACTGTCAAGACTTTGTGAAAAGACTTAAAGTACCTACAATGAGTATATTAAAAAGCTCATGTATGATTACAAACTCACAGAAGAGTATCTACCCAATCAACACTGTTGAACTCAGAAGAATCATTGAGTTATTACCACTTAACATGACCACAATCCAAGGAATACCAGAAAAAAAGCTTCAACTAGAAGAAATACCTACCCTGAAGGATCTCTACCAATGGGCACCACATCCATCAACAATAGCCTTGTCAACGGCAATAATTATGTTTATGTTGATTATGACCCTAATAGCAGTATTGTTCTTTTGTTATAGAATTCAACCAATTTTTCGTTTTGTCCCAATAACAAATTTTTGGAAATATCGAAATTATTAAGTCAGTTCACATTTCGAAAACGAACTTATAACGAGCACGTACTGAATTTATACTCGAAAACTCGTTGCGTCTACGGAAAATTCGGCAATATGCGCGGAGAGATGAAGAGTGTTGTTGCTGTCACGAAATGTTGGCGTCGATTACGTAATGAAACATTTAAAATACTTCTTGTGTCTTGATTCCAAGAAGTAATCAATCCAGCATCTAAGCTGTTTGTTTCCATAGATATTGAAACAACTTCATATTCCCATATTATGTGATGAACATACTCATTTTACACAATTATATAAAATACCTATAGTACAACTACCTATTACAAAAATTGTCAAATTGCATGGCATTCTCCAAGTAGTTGTCGAATTTTTTCCGAAATATGATTCACATAAGCAGTAGCATGTTTCCTGTTACTTTCATAAATCTTGGATTGAAAGTTGTGGTTGTACAAAAATAAAACTTCATTTATGCATATCTACATATTTGAACATCATGTTTCCCACTATCAGACACCTATAACAGAGAAACTTTCAACTTTAAATCAATGAGGAATTCTTGTCATTCATTCAACAACCTTGAGAAAATTTCCTGAGGAACAGTAACTATGAGTTATGAATAGAAGGAACTCACAATGATTACCTTTTGTGCAAATTTGAGATCTTATTTTCCTTGGTTCAAACTTGAACATCGTCAAACACATTGAATCTCATTAACTTTTACATTTGGATATTGTAGAATAGAAATGTACTTCCTCTTGAATAAACTGAAAAGAAAATTCAATTTGTAATGACACGGTCATATTGACATCCAGCTACAACACAGCCTTTAGTGGATAGCTTTCAATATTCATATGATACATACTCTAAATGACTTAACGAAAACTTTATCGAGTTTCTTCCAGAAAAAATATTATTATACAAAAGAGCTCAATACCTATTAATAGCAACTCAATGGATATCCCATCATTTTGTAAGATCCTCCAATTGATTCGTTAAAAAATCCTAGTAATTCCAGAACATTTTTCTACATAAATACTGAGTACATTTTTTGAGCATGCCTAAAAAAATATACGGTAATCCTGCTGTTTACGCTGCCCGTACTCGCTTCGCGTACATCGAGTCGACGAGGAATGTTTCCGAACGATTTTAAATTTGAGCAAGTGTTGCCACGATTTATCTCACGTCGGAGATTTGAGTACCTATCGTTGAAAATGAAATAGCAAATGATAAGATGTATTATTGAAGTGAAACATATAGGTAAACACTCCTAATCAGGGATTAGGAGATACATATTTTGAGTTCATTTGGACTGGGTAGTGCGGTATAGCAAAAGATGTTTTCAAAATCTTAAGAGTTTCCAAGGTATTTATAAGATATTCGAATCTGACCTCACATTTCAGTAATTCAATAAAGCTCAATATGACGGATGAAATTGATAGATGACAAATTTTTTGACAATCTGAGAGCAGGATCTGTATGCTCCAGATTTTTTTTGTTAGCTAGAACCTTTACTATTTAGCTTATATAACAGGGTAATAAATTGAGAATTGAAAACTGTACAAAATGTTCTTTTCATTTATTTGGAGGGTGCGACTAGCAACATCTCAGTTTTATTGATTCATTAGTATTCATACATCCAATAAGTTATTTCTGATGTGGTTTTTGAGTTATTCACGAATTTTGATAACTTCCTGATTTCATCGATACTCGATTTCTCGGTTATGAAATTTACCTCAAAAATGTTTTCACATTATATAGAATTTTTCGTGAATTGCCAAAATTCCTTTTCCTCCTTAGTTTGACAAATAAGGACATAGATTTGTATTTTTTTTCAGAACAATCACAGTCATTTAAGAAATATCTAACATAATCATATTATTCTCATCTCATATTTTTCATAAGAAAAACTCAATATTTTTCGCATATCCTCCCGCAAAATTAAATATTGACTTTCGAATCATAGAACTTCGAGAGTTCTTCAATGGATATCGATCGTTATAATACCATTTGTGAGATTGCACGGACTGAGTTGTTTTCCACAATCCAATAAAATTAAAGCATTTATTGAATTATTTTGCGCATTGCTATTACACGATTTTCAATGTTCTATGGTTCTGAAAGCTACATCTCCTTTTCAACCAAAAATAATTCAAAAAAGGAGGTGGCTGCCGTGAGTCAGTAGAGATACTGACTCCTACGCCGAGGGACCGGGTGCAAATCCCAGGTTAGATATAGTTGCAGTATGAATGTTGGTGTGTTTTCCCACAGTCGGGAACATAACCGATAGGTTGAGTCTATAACTTCCGAAGCCAGATAACTAATAATCCTAAGAGGTGGCAGTTATCATTGCATGGTCTAAGTGAGTGGTTCGCAGTTCACTACCACTGTAGGCTCATAAAACAAACAGAAGGTTCATAGAACAAACAGAAGGTTCATAGAACAATAAGGGGGAGGATCTCCATTTGTGGGAAATTTTTTTTGCATAACAAGTTGGGTTAAAAATTGAGCAGCAGTATTTCTGTCTGTATTGACATAAAAATAGTAGTAGGAATTCTTGTTAAAGCCGTTTGCATTGGCTGGGAAGATGCCTACTGTAGCTAGAGGTTAGGTTAGATTTTCACCCTTGTCTTCGTGAAGAAATCCTAGAAATCATGGAGTGCAAGATGACAATGAGAGAAAGAAGCTGCTAAGCAGAAAAATATTTGGTACTCTGTTTGTATACACGACACTAACACACCATAAACAGACAAGCTATAGCTTGTGCAATAGCGACAGGAAAACGAGTTTTTTCCATAGATTTTTTCACTCGTTTACTGAATCATACGCAAGATGGTATGGTTCCCCTGTAAGATTTCCTGTGCTCACACTTTAGGTTAATCGTAGGAGGCATGATGCAAGTTTAGATGTCTGATTAAGGAACGGTCATGGTCTGTTTTTTCTGCTGGTATTCTATTTCTTCGCTTGTTTTTTATGATTGTGTTTTTTCTGACACACACCAAAATTATAGCTATATTTATTGTAAATACAATTATTCGACTTTTATATATATATATATATATATATATATATATATATATATATATATATATATATATATATATATATATATATATATTTTACTGCTGGAAATGATAACGTCTTCTAAAATTTCTATTTATTGATAACGGGTTAGTAGTCTTGGAAGAAAGGAATACTCTTTTTTCATGGCAAGCTTTCAGAAATGGCATGGAACGGCGCAGGAGCGGCCTTGTATAGGTTCTCAAAATGTAATAGACAGAGAATGTCAAACTTTTGTACTTTCAAGAATCAAGAAAGTATGCGAATTATGAAACCATGTCATTCTACAACAATCATTGAACATTTTAAATTAAAAAAGAACAAAGTGTATTAAATGATTGATCAATCATGCGAATTGAAAAGTGGAGAACGAAAACTGATAGACTATAAAATTATTAAATTAACAAGAAATGGGTCATTTGGAGGATTTTTTATCTAAGTCTAATAAATGAATATAAATTGAGCTTAAATTATTCAAATCTGTTTTTTTGTTGATTATCAAAGGTTCCTTCTGAATGGCAACCATCTCCACAAACAGTCTCTTGTGGTAATTCTTTTCCGCGTCAACAATAGATGCCATTGCATAATTCGGAGTATGATCTTGCTCACTCGCATGTCGGACCAAAGCACATCTTTCCGGATGTAATCTCACGTCACTTTTATGCGAACTAATTCGAGCTTGTAGAGTCCTACAAGTATGCCCAATGTAGACGCCGTTGCAGCCCCCACAAGGGATTTTATAGATGACATTGGACCTCTTCAAGAGCGGAGTGCGGTCTTTCAAGTGTGTGAAGAATAGTTTGCCTATGGTTTTTAGAGTGCTCCTTGCAATCTTCACAGTACAGCCTGTATTTCAAGCGAGAGGTCAGTTTGTCGACTAAAGGAAGGGACGCATATAGTGGGCCCTGTGCCTTCTCCACACTCAAGTTGGTCGTTGTCTCTGGATTTGGAGTTCCCTCCCGGAGATTGATATTTTCTGGTACTACACTATTAGGTTTGCCGTCTATGATGGAAGAATTGCTATATAAAAGTTTTTTTAATAATTTTGGGGGATATGAGTTATCCAACAACAACCGATAAAGAATGCGTAAGTTTTTCTGGTGGAAAGAAGGATGACTTAAGGTGGTGATTCTGTGTTTTAATGCCAGTATTAAATTGACTTTGATCTTCTCCTCATGAAAGGAACGATAATTTAAGTATCTACCAGTGGAGGTTGGTTTTCGATACCAGTCTAGGATTATAGTGTTAGAGGAAGTTCTAATAACCTTAGTATCAAGAAATGGTACCCAATTGTTGGTTCCCTCCTCAACCGTGAAAGAAATGTATTGATTATGACTATTTAATTTATTTAATAAGTATTGTACTCGTTGTGTTGGTATGGCGCATATTATGTCATCTACATATTTTTTTATAAAAGGAATATTAAACTTGAGAACCCATCGGTGTGCCCAAGATTTGTTTGTAAACGGAGTTATCATAGGTAAAGACTGTATTGTCAAAATTAAGTTTATAAGTTGATGAAAATGGGTATTATCTATGTTGCATGACTGTTCTATCCTATTCAATGTCTATCCACACTTGAGTTTTTAAGTTGGAATGAATGTGAGTGTAAACGAGACAACATGCAAACGAACAACTACGTAATCCTAAGGTAATATAAATCCATTCATCATAATGCAAAATCAAATTAATCTCTAATTAATAAATTTCATACAATTATATGCCTCAACAGAATAAAAGAAATTAATACGTTAGAGGAACATTGGTTAAAAAATCTAAGTTCAAAGGCTGGTCAGTTTGGGGGATAAATTTAGTTTAACACCAGACAGACGGGATGTATCGATCAGGGGTTGTTTTTCAGTATGGAATGTTTAATGGATGGCTTGGCCGAGTCTAATAGGATATTACCAGAGCGAAGGTTGCAAATGTTATCACTAATTATATGAATTATAAACCCAACCATTTTTGCCCTGGTTTAAAGATTCTTGTCATCAGACAAGAAAATTTCAGGAGAACCATAACATAATGATTACCAGGGCAGATAAGGGAAATGCCACAGTTGTTATAGGTAGGATCAGTATAAACAACTTTGCTTGGATCACCCCAGTGACTGTACTTTTACACTCGACTCAATAGGATCCTACTAATTCCATACAAACTAAAGGAAACAAATTAATAATTCAATTGAAAAAAAGTAAATCCATCACGGACAAGCAAGCTAAGGAATGCACAATTTATAACGCAGTGCCGGCCAAATTATATGCCTTACCAAAAATTCATAAACCACAACTCTCAATAAGACCAATCATTGCATCAATAGATGCACCTAACAGTGGTGTAGCTAGATTAGTCACGGATATTCTTACTGAGGCATATAACAAACATGAAATTTATTACATTAGAGATTCGTTTGATTTTGCATCCCAGATGAATGGATTTATATTACCCGAGGATTACGTAGTTGTTAGTTTTGATGTTGTCTCCCTTTACACTCACATTCATTCCAACTTATCAAAATCAAGTGTGGATAGACATTGTAATAGGATAGAACAGTCATGCAACATAGATAATACCCATTTTCATCAACTTATAAACTTTATTTTTGACAATACAGTCTTTACCTATAATAACTCCGTTTACAAACAAATCTTGGGCACACTGATGGGTTCTCAAGTTTCACCAATAATAGCTACATATGTCATGGATGATCTGTTAGATGATGTGTTGCAGGATCTTCCTTTTAATATTCCTTTTATGAAAAAATATGTAGATGACATAATATGCGCCATACCAACCCAACGAGTACAATACTTATTGAATAAATTAAATAGTCATAATCAATACATTTCTTTCACGGTTGAGGAGGGAACCAACAATTGGGTACCATTTCTTGATACTAAGGTTATTAGAACTTCCTTTAACACTATAATCCTAGACTGGTATCGAAAACCAACCTCCACTGGTAGATACTTAAATTATCGTTCCTTTCATGAGGAGAAGATTAAAGTCAATTTAATACTGGCATTAAAACACAGAATCACCACCTTAAGTCATTCTTCTTTCCACCAGAAAAACTTACGCATTCTTGATCGGTTGTTGTTGGATAACTCATATCCCCCAAAATTATTAAAAAAACTTTTATATAGCAATTCTTCCATCATAGACGGCAAACCTAATAGTGTTGTACCAGAAAATATCAATCTCCGGAGGAACTCCAAATCCAGAGACAACGACCAACTTGAGTGTGGAGAAGGCACAGGGCCCACTATATGCGTCCTTCCTTTAGTCGACAAACTGACCTCTCGCTTGAAATACAGGCTGTACTGTGAAGATTGCAAGGAGCACTCTAAAAACCATAGGCAAACTATTCTTCACACACTTGAAAGACCGCACTCCGCTCTTGAAGAGGTCCAATGTCATCTATAAAATCCCTTGTGGGGGCTGCAACGGCGTCTACATTGGGCATACTTGTAGGACTCTACAAGCTCGAATTAGTTCGCATAAAAGTGACGTGAGATTACATCCGGAAAGATGTGCTTTGGCCCGACATGCGAGTGAGCAAGATCATACTCCGAATTATGCAATGGCATCTATTGTTGACGCGGAAAAGAATTACCACAAGAGACTGTTTTTGGAGATGGTTGCCATTCAGAAGGAACCTTTGGCAATCAATAAAAAACAGATTTGTATAATTTAAGCTCAATTTATATTCATTTATTAGACTCAGATAAAAAATCCTCCAATTGATCCATTTCTTGTTAATTTAATAATTTTATAGTCTTTCAGTTTTCGTTCTCCACTTCTCAATTCGCATGATTGATCAAACATTTAATACACTTTGTTCTTTTTAATTTAAAATGTTTAATGATTGTTGTAGAATGACATGGTTTCATAATTTGCATACTTTCTTGATTCTTGAAAGTACAAACGTTTGACATTCTCTGTCTATTACATTTTGAGAACCTATACAAGGCCGCTCCTGCGCCGTTTCATGCCTTAGAATGAAATGAATTTTACGTGATTTGTTGTTGTTTTTAAACTGGCAATTCTCCCAATTTTGTACCTGATGATGTTTTATATGAGTTTTATTGTGCACTTTGTCGATGTGTCTTGTGTTCTTTGAGTTCATGACCTCGGTTTTTCATCACATACTAACTTTTGGATAATTAACCTCAACTTTCTGTAAGTTGCCATTCTCATGGTTTCCAAGTGATTATTTTGTTTATATGATTTAGTTTCATTGATGTTTGTTCGTTGTAGAGGTCTGAAGATGGAAACAATATATATTTCCGAAAACTAACCTTTGTTACTACTAACCCGTTATCAATAATATATATATATATATATATATATATATATATATATATATATATATATATATATATATATATATATATATATATATATATATATATATATATATATATATATATATATATATATATATATATATATATATATATATATATATATATATATATATATATATATATATATACAAATGAAGATATAGGTACTCTTAAATTTAAGTAGAGGGTACAACGTACAACGTTTTTAAATTATAGAATGAGTGCTCCTAGCACCCAGGTTAGATTAGTTCAAAGGTAATATCATTCTGCGTCCTATCTTACGACCAACCGTAGATCATCGTAAGAATCGGGCCCAGGCTCAAATGACTCAGCGAGAAAAACGATCCACTTCGAATCCTTGCTGTTTTTCTACAGGCCTTACATTTCCATTCGTACCCATTCTTAATACTGCTCCTCTTTATAAAAGACATATCTATATCGCATGCTTCACAAAAAATCTCATTTCGTAGCAGTCGCCTCTTCGCAAGCCATGTGATGGATTCTAGAGCCGTCCCAAATATAATGTCTCTGGTCTTTATAATATTCTCACGAATTTGATTATTGTGCATGATTTCCTGAACGTCAACAATATTTGTTCTAGACATGATAAATCCTAAAAATAAAATAATTAACAAATTCCAAATCAGTTGAATAAATCACTCGTCTCGCAAGTAAAGTTCAAATCGCATATGAAGTTTATCCAACACAAGTATTGAACAAACTGAAGAGCGAGACGACAGAGGTCAAACATTTATTTTCTTATACGAACGTGAAATTTAAATGAACTTCAGGGAAGGGATCTGGCAACACTGGCTTGAAATTCAAATCGTTCAGAAACATTTCTCGTCGACTCAGCGTAAACAACAGGATTACTTATGTAAACAGGATTAATTATGTAAACTTGAGACGAAAAGAATTATTCAAAAATCCGTAGATCAATGAATAATCCTTCCTGGCAAGAGCTAGGTCCCAAATCTGCCCGCCACAATAGTGCAACTGAGCAGGATGCCGAGAAAAAAAAGCGGCAGACTGCAGTTTCGTCCTTATTAGGATGTCATCGGTTTCGCATATCGCTTCTCAGCATCCTAACAATCTACATTGGGGTACCCTAACGATTCCAGAAAGGACGTTTTTCGTACCTACGGACGAAAGATGCCCTCAACGGACCGAGACGGTGAGCGCGCTACCGGACTTCGAGAAAGATACGAACAATAACAAACAGATGTGTGAACCTTTGAAATTCCAACACTTGGAAACGTCTTTCGCCGGTCCGTGAATCAAATCAACGGTACAAAACGAGCGAAATAATCCCGTTGAAATGGTGCTCTGGACCTCCGTTTCCGGGATAAAACCTCCCGTCGGTAAATATTTGATGAGATAAATATGTTCCGCGACAAACTACGCGAGGAGTCTACATATGTAAACTTGAACCTACTCCGTGAGAAAACAATTTTCAATTTCTTTACTACATGCAGAAAGAGTCTCTTATTTTCTTTTTTTTTTGTTTCTTCTTGAAATAAACCTTAATTTATTTCTTTTTCAATTGAAATATTCCAAAAAATCACTGAGATACTATTCAAAGTTCGGGTGATTCCATATTAATTTGGTTGTGTGTATATATACATATGTATTCTGTTGAGAAAACTTTGTTTTAAAAACTATTCATTCAGAAAAATACAAAGGTATGAGCAGGCTAGACTTTACTATGAAACGCTTATTGCAAAAATCATAATATAAGATCTGAATGTAAAATCGTCGTCGCATTCGACGTAACAAATATTTATAAGATTTCCTCATCTGAATTATTAATGATACAGCACACGTGTGGATGCAATTGCGCAGCTGCAATGCTGCAAAGTTAGCTGAAAATAATCATGGACATATTAAATTTATGTGAAAATAAGTTAAATGATTAATTAAACTGAAACTTGGGGTTCGTATTATGTAATTTCTCCCCTCTTAAGTTAAAGGTATCATCTTCATCAGGTGTAACTTTATGAAAAAGTTTTTTACTAAGATATTTCAAAATTAAATACGTGAAAATCATAAAAACAAGTATTAATAAAATTAGTATTAGGGTGAATCTGGAAGGCTGGAGGTTTCATTCATCCAGTTCTTCTAGGGTGATATCAGGAATGTTCTCGATCTTCGAGGATTCCATGTCATTGGATTTTATTGGGAAAGTCGTTTTCTTGGGTAATATTATGTATTTTTTTGTGTTACTAACTACACATTTTGTCTGTAGAATAGCCATGGAGGGTACGAAATAATATATTGTTTGTTGTGGACATATTTCCATTATTTTCAGATTTTCCATAGAGAGAATATTTCCATCTTCTTATAATTTGAGAGCTGGTGGGTGAAATGTTTTCATTCGGGGACAGCCTTCAGTATGATCTTTCAAAATATTCAGCATACAAGCAGGGTCTTCAATTAAGGAATCTTGATCATAAAGATAGTCTTCTTCTACTTGGAGACATTGTTTTGTTGACCATTTTAGTACTTTTCCTTGTGAAAGCATATAGGAAGGGACGAATTATTTTGAGGTAAATTGTAAAATCTATGTAAGTCGAAGATATCTTCAAAAATTAAAGGAATTGGTACTATAAATAGCAAAACTTGCTTTTTAAAAATTATTCTCGTTTTACAAAGTTGATGATAGTCTTCAATATGATGTAATGTCATAATACTTAAATTTTTCATTAATTCTAAAAATTTAGAATAGGGTTAGGATGGATTCATGTAATGAATGAAGCCTCGCAAAGCTTACAGCTGTTTTGATTTCATCTAGAACATTTTTTATATCTTTAAGCTCAAAAGTAAGCAGGCGCATCTGCACTATTTCTTGTATCGATGGTACTATTTGAAGTAACTTCAGATTATCTGACAGTTTATGGAATTTTTCAATGTATTTGTTCTTGAGCTTATTTACAATCATGGCAATTTCTTCTCGAATCCTCATTAGTACATTTTCATTCTTTTCGATACTTGTAAAATAGTTCTTGTAGAGTTCCTCATCATCAGAATCCAAGGTTCCAAATAAGCTTTTTGAAATTTTTCCTCCTACGTTAATAAGTCCTCGTTTTGTCCTTATTTTCTCATTTAAGATTTCTTGAAGAGTATTTATATTTATTTCGTTAGTATGCTTTCGATATTTATAGTTTGCTGACTAAGCAAAACTCAATTTCGAGTTTTATAATAATCTATTTCTCTCTAGTAATCTAGGATTAACTCTTTAAATTGGTTCAAATCTATACGATAAATAAATTGTAAATTTCTATTCGTTATAAAAGCTCTTCCCAATGAAATGGGTAGAATACTACTCTGTGAAGGTATAATTTCCAAAGTAATAGTAAGGGTTATCATGTTGATTAGTATAACTAGGGTGGTGTAGAAAGCCATTTTTGATATAAAACAAAAATAATACTACTTTCTTCTTTGTTTTAAGATCTTTTATGATGAATATGTTTATTTTCATTATCTTGTATATGCAGCACATCAATTTCGCGTGAATTTATTCTTTTGAAAGCAGGGTCCAATTTTCGAGTTATTGGATTTTCAATATAGGTTAAGATTCTCTAAATTTCTCTAAATAGTTTTCGACGTAATTTTCAATTTGTTCATTGTTAGTTTTTTCAATTGGTACGGAATAATTCAAATCCGCTTTGATAATTTGCATTGGCGTCATTTCAAGACTCGAGTGATTAGAATTATTATAGCTTAAAAGAGCATGAGCTAACGAATTTTGGAAAGTTGAATTTCGACTTTCTATTGTTCTAAACTGTTCAATTATTGTTGAATGAAACCTTTCTACCAGTGCATTCGAATTCGGATTATAATTTGTAAGATAATGAATTTTTATTTTGTGTATGAAATATAAATCTTCAATAACATGATTTCTGATTTCTAATCCATTATCGCAAGTGATTTTGCTAGGAATACCATAATGACTGAAATAAATAAGTAATTTGTCTAAACTTTCTGTTCCAGTTTTCAGTGAAAGGGGGAGCATGGCCCAAATCTGGAAAAGGAATCTATAATGCTTAAACAATATGTTTGATTGAATTTGATAGTGTCACAATAAATATGGGTGAAAGGTTTAGAACCAAATGGATTAGGTTTGAACTGTAGTTGAATAGAAGTTGTTTTATATTTACATTTTTGGCATTCACATTGACATTCACAAGAGTTATTAAAGTTTTGAACATCTTCATTCATGTTTGTCCAGTAAAATTTAAGTTTTAGGCTGATTAAACTTTCTCGTGAACCACGATGTATTGTTTTGGTTTCATGGTATTGTTCTATTTTGGGGATTTGTTACATTTTATTTTCTAAATAGCTTTTTGAAATTTTCAAATCAAAGGTTTTATAATGAAATTTCTTTTGTATAATATTAATTAGGGCTTTTTCTAATTCTTGTCAAGCAAAATACAGAGTATATGATTTTTTGGTTGTACATATTCTTTAATAAACTGGAATAAATCAGTATCCATAGAATTAATTAAAACTCTGAATCTGAGCTTATCTCCAGAAGGTTTAGTTTTTGTGACATCATAGCTAGATGAAACTTTAAATATAATTTGTAAGGTTGATGAATTTAGACCTCTTTCTGTATAAGGAGTTCCAAAATTGGATTTTCATCATTACTATGAACAGTAGAATTTTCTGTTTTCAAATCAAATATGTTTTCATTTGAATAGTTACTAGGGCCTTCTTCTTGATTATCCCTATTTAAAAACTGTAAACATTCATCTAATTCTTCGTTCGTGACTTGATTAAGAACTGAATTTAAATCATCTTCAATTCCATCAAAGTCAATTGAGTTTTTGTTGATATTTTTGGTGAGGAATAGATGAATAATTTCATATTAGATTCTGCACAAATATACTTCAGCATATTTGAAATAATTGACAATTTTAATCGGTCTAATCCACAAGAAATTCGTGGTAAAGCTAAATATTTTTCTTTATTACTATCGCATAATTTTCTAATGTTCAATAGCGATTGAAAAACTGTTTTGTCCTTAGGTTTTTGATATTTATTGGTGTTGGTGGTGAGTAATAGATGAATAATGGAACATCCTATATATTTTGATGATTTTAGCTTTGTGAGGTCAAATGAAGGTGACTTTGTTCGATATTACCTATACCAAGGATCAATGGTTTTCGAGATATTTGAGAAATGTCTGAATTTGATGACTTTTTCGAATTTTTTTTTCTTCTCTCGTAGTGACTTTCCGATTGTGATTCAATAAAAATTATGTTATTAATACTCCGTTCCTGAGTAACTATCATTGAAAAACTCTGAAATTGATACAGGGTGCACAGTACAAAATTGCCGATTCCGCCTTTTTTCAAGCCTCAGTTTTTCAATTTTTTCAAATGACACACCTTGTATCTTATACTCTGTAATGATCGGTTATTTTTATACCTATTGGTTACGATACCCATGTTTCCTATGCCTATCTTTAACGGTTTTCGAGATTTATCCAATTTTCCGACACTTTGTGTCTCAATATTCATCTCGAAATGATTTCCTTCGTTTTTGAACAAGGGTGCATGTCACTTGATAAAACAAAACAGAAGTTTGCACGATGTACTACTCAAAACACCAGTTTTAAGCCTATAAGTAGAAAATGTTCAAAAAATCTCTGCATGTACCGATGTGAAGGCGATAAAAATGAATATACAGTTCTGAAAAATACAGTGTTCGGAGCAAATGAAAATTGTTAGATTCTACCCTATTTATAATTTTCCTTCTTGTAAACTATTTACCTTTTTCGGTGATAGTTAACATTTCTTTTTAATTTTTTTCATTTTTGCCTATATAACTTTTTTTCGATAAGCATAGATTATGTTAATGGAAATAAATATGCTTTGAATGAGTGAAAATGTTTGACAATGGAGAATATTACTACAAATCACGGAAAAGAAAAGATTGCATGAGTAATTGAACCAATACATAGAAATGTTACAAAAGATGTTCAAAATGGCTTTCATTCTGCTCTATTCATCAATGTATTCTCCTTTCTGAGAACCATTACATTACATTCTAGAATTGTGTGTTCTTGAATTCATTAGTGTTGGAAAGAAGAAGGAAGAAAGCCTTTAGAAAATGGAGTATTCTCGGGAAGAAAAGTCGATATGATTTTGACCATTGGAGAAGCTATGGAAAACTGTTTGTTAGCTGAAAGACTCTACGCTGCAAAATATCCGGACCGAAGACATCCGAGAAAAGAAACATTCTAAAAATGGCTACGACAATTCCGAGCCACTGGTAGTATGTCCGATGAAAAACACCACCGACAAAAACCAATTGTTGGAAATGAAGAAAATGAACTTACTGTTCTAGCGTCTGTGATAGAACAATCAAGTACAAGTCAACGAACATTGCTCAAGAAGTAGGTCTTAGTAGACAAAGAGTGGGAAGAATATTGATAAATCATGGTTTTCATGCATATCACGTTGGAATCCATCAAGAACTGTCAAAAAGAGATCATGAACAACGACTCGAATTTTGTGTGTGAGTGGAAGAAATGGTCGCAGAAAATGAGGATTTCCCAAATTCAATTATATTTCCTGATGAAAGTATATTCCAGAATATTGCTTTAGTAAATAGACACAATTATCATCATTACTCTGACACTAATCCACATATTTTTCGTCAATTTTACACCCAACACAGATGGTCAGTCAATACACGAGAAGCAATTATAGGACCTCATGTAGTAGATCCTTGTCGTTGGAAACCTGAATGTACAGATGTACGTCAATTTGCTGGTCAACGATTTACCAGAGCTGTTGGAAAATGTGCCACTTGACATGAGACAATGAATGTTGTTCCAACAGGATGGATCCCCTGCTCACTACAGCCAACAAGAGAAAGAGATCATTTGAATGAGAGTTTTCCAGAAAGATGGATCGGAAGAGGAGGTCCTTGGAATTGGCCAGCGAGATCGCCAGATTTAACGTCCCACGACTTCTTCCTGTGGGGACATGTTAAAGAGCTTGTTTATCGTATGCCGCCATCTACACTGGAAGATATGAAAAATAGGATTAAGGAAGCTTTCCAGACAGTTACGCCTGAAATGCTCTCAGGAGCAAGGGCATCTTTCGAAAAGAGAATACATTTATGCATAGAGAAAACCAGAGGCCATTCTGAACATCTTTTGTAACATTCCAATTGCTTCAATTATTCATGCAATCTTTTCTTTTCCGTGATTTGTAGTAATATTCTCCATTGTCAAACATTTTCAATCTTTCAAGCGTATTTATTTCCATTAAAATAATCTGTTTTTCGAAAAATAGTTATATGAGCAAAAAAGAAAATAATTAAAAAAAAATGTTATGATCTATCTATCACCGGAAAAGGTAAATAGTTTACAAGAAGGAAAATTAGAAATAGGCTCGAATTGAACAATTTTCATTTGCTCCGAACACTGCATTTTTTAAAACTGAATATTCATGTTCATCGCCTTCACATCGGTCCATGCAGAGATTTTTTGATTTTTTTCGAATTATAGACTTAAAACTGGTGTATTGAGTAGCACATCGTAAAAACTTCTGTTTTGTCTTAACAACTGACATGCACCCATCTTCAAAATCGAAGGAAATCCTTTCGAGATGAATATTGAGACACAAAGTATCGGAAAATTCGAGAAATCTCGGAGACCGTTAAAGATAGGTATAGGAAACATGGGTATCGTTTGATAGGTATAAAAATAATCGACCATTACAGAGTTTAAAGTACAGGCTGTGTCATTTGAAAAAAATGAATAAATGAGGCTTGAAGAAAGGCGGAATCGGATATTTTGTACTTGTATCAATATCAGAGTTTTCCAATGATGGTTGCTCAGAAATGGAGTCATCAAATTTCGATAAATCTCAAATATTTCGAAAACCATTGAACTTAGGTATAGGGAACAAAGTCACCCTCATTTGATCCCACAAATCTAAAATCAACAGAATATATTGGGTGTTCCATTGAAAAAAACAAAACTTTGATTTGTTCCTCAGAAACGGAACACACTGTATATACGAAATTGTTTTTAAATTGTGACCGTAACAGAAGTCCATCATATTACGAGAAAAAATGCAAAATACGTTTATGTTACTTCCAGTGATCCGTGGGCCACCCTGTATATTTTGCAATGAACGGGAACTTCATCTCTCGTTCGAATTTTATGTTTAATTTGATTTGAAAAATTTAAGGGTTGACCTGGAAATTGTAGGGCCTCTTCATTTGTTTGCGAAATTTTCATTAATTGATTAATTGATATTTGTTTTGGGTTCTAAGTGGCTGAGATTCATTAGAATTTTTGTTGGGTTTCGACAAACTTGCTGGTAAATGAAGAGAATCTGACAGTATTCGTTTCCCAAAATCTGATTTTTAAAATCTAACATTAATCCGTATTAATTAAAAAAATCTGCTCCTATCAAGCCGTCATAATTTTTATGAAAGTTATACAGAATAAAAGGATGTGTAATTATAAATTCTGAAAATAAAGATAATAAGACTTCATTATTAAGTTATTTGATTTTTATTATAGGTTGGATTATCATTTGAAGCGTTATCTTCTGTTGCTGATCTCTTCTGATTTTATTTTTTCTAAACGAACTAAGTTTTTCTGGTTTCGATTTTCCAATTGTTTTGAAATATTATTAAGATTCTCTAAATAGTTTTCGAAGTAATTTTGAATTTGTTCATTGTGAGTTTCTTCAATTGGTAAGGAATTATTCAAATCCGCTTTGATAATTTGCATTGGCGTCATTTCAAGACTTGAATGATTATAGTTGTTATAGCTTAAAAGAGCTTGAGCCAACGTATTTTGCAAAGTTGAATTTCGACTTTCTATTGATCTCAACTGCTCAATTGGTGTCGAATGAAACCTTTCTACTAGTGCATCCGAATTCGGATTATAATTTGTGATATAATGAATTTCTATTTTCTGTGTTTTACATTAATCTTGAATAACATAACTTTTGATTTCTAATCCATTATCGCAAGTGATTTTGCTAGGAATACCATAATGACTATACTAAATGAGTAATTTGTCTAAAATTTCTGTTCCAGTTTTCAATAAAAGGGGTAGCATTGTCCAAATCTGGAAAAGGAATCTATATTGCTAAAACAATATGTTTGATTATAGTTCACAAGAGTTAATATAGTTTTGAACAATATGTTTGATTATAGTTCACAAGAGTTAATATAGTTTTGAACATCTTTATTCATGTTTGGACTGTAAAATTTACGTTTTAGGCTAATCAAACCTTCTCGTAAACCACGATGTATTGTTTGGGTTTCATGGTATTGTATTTTGAGTATTTGTTCCACTTTATCTTCAATATCTTCTAAAT
This sequence comes from Cryptolaemus montrouzieri, assembly GCA_013387265.2. Lineage (NCBI taxonomy): Eukaryota > Metazoa > Arthropoda > Insecta > Coleoptera > Coccinellidae > Cryptolaemus > Cryptolaemus montrouzieri. The sequence goes on from JABFTP020000185.1 coordinate 58,690,964, forward strand.
AAATTTTGAAATTTTCAAATTTCAGGTTTTATAATCAAACTACTTCTGTAAAATATTAATGAGGGCATTTTCTAATTCTTGTGAAGCAAAATACCGAGTACGAGATTTTTTGGTTGTACGTACTCTTCAATAAACTTGAATAAATCATTATCCATAGAATTAATTAAAACTTTGAATCTAAACTTATCTTCGAAAGGTTCAGTTTTGTGACATCATAGGTAGATGCAACTTTAAATATAATTTGTAAGGTTGATGAATTTAGACCTCTTTCTGTATAAGGGAGTTCCAAAATTGGATTTTCATCATTACTATGAACAGTAGAATTTTCTGTTTTCAAATCAAATATGTTTTAATTTGAATAGTTACTAGGGCCTTCCTCTTGATTATCTCTATTTAAAAACTGTAAACATTCATCTAATTCTTCGTTCGTGACTTGATTAAGAACTGAATTTAAATCATCTTCAATTTCATCAAAGTCAATTGAGTTTTTGTTGATATTTTTGGTGAGGAATAGATGAATTATTTCATATTAGATTCTGCACAAATATACTTCAGCATATTTGAAATAATTGACAATTTTAATCGGTCTAATCCACAAGAAATTCGTGGTAAAGCTAAATATTTTTCTTCATTACTATCGCATATTTCTCTAACGTTCAATAGCGATTGAAAAACTGTTTTGTCCTTAGGTTTTGATATTTATTGGTGTTGGTGGTGAGTAATAGATGAATAATGTTATATTAGATTCTGCACAAATATACTTGCATATTTAAAAGTACAACAACGGGGAAAGACCACGGTGAAATACTTGGTCTAATAATTTTTTATAGCATAATGCTAAGTAAACGATAGATTTTTGTATTTTATTTATTGCGATATACTTCTATTACGATCACAATTTAAAAATAATATCGTATATACAGGGTGTTCCGTTTCTGAGGAACAAATCAAAGTTAGATTTTTTTAATGGAACATCCTATATATTTTGATGATTTTAGCTTTGTGAGATCAAATGAAGGTGACTTTGTTCGATATTACCTATACCAAGGATCAATGGTTTTCGAGATATTTGAGAAATGTCTGAATTTGATGACTTTTTTGAATTTTTTTTTCTTCTCTCGTAGTGACTTTCCGATTGTGATTCAATAAAAATTATGTTATTAATACTCCATTCCTGAGTAACTATCATTGAAAAACTCTGAAATTGATACAGGGTGCACAGTACAAAATTTCCGATTCCGCCTTTTTTCAAGCCTCAGTTTTTCAATTTTTTCAAATGACACACCTTGTATCTTATACTCTGTAATGATCGGTTATTTTTATACCTATTGGTTACGATACCCATGTTTCCTATGCCTATCTTTAACGGTTTTCGAGATTTATCGAATTTTCCGACACTTTGTGTCTCAATATTCATCTCGAAATGATTTCCTTCGTTTTTGAACAAGGGTGCATGTCACTTGATAAGACAAAACAGAAGTTTGCACGATGTACTACTCAAAACACCAGTTTTAAGCCTATAAGTAGAAAATATTCAAAAAATCTCTGCATGTACCGATGTGAAGGCCATAAAAATGAATATTCAGTTTTAAAAAATACAGTGTTCGGAGCAAATGAAAATTGTTAGATTCTACCCTATTTATAATTTTCCTTCTTGTAAACTATTTACCTTTTTCGGTGATAGTTAACATTTCTTTTTAATTTTTTTCATTTTGCTTATATAACTATTTTCGATAAGCATAGATTATGTTAATGGAAATAAATATGCTTTGAATGAGTGAAAATGTTTGACAATGGAGAATATTACTACAAATCACGGAAAAGAAAAGATTGCATGAGTAATTGAACCAATACATAGAAATGTTACAAAAGATGTTCAAAATGGCTTTCATTCTGCTCTATTCATCAATGTATTCTCCTTTCTGAGAACCATTACATTACATTCTAGAATTGTGTGTTCTTGAATTCATTAGTGTTGGAAAGAAGAAGGAAGAAAGCCTTTAGAAAATGGAGTATTCTCGGGAAGAAAAGTCGATATGATTCTGACCATTGGAGAAGCTATGGAAAACTGTTTGTTAGCTGAAAGACTCTACGCTGCAAAATATCCGGACCGAAGACATCCGAGAAGAGAAACATTCTAAAAATGGCTACGACAATTCCGAGCCACTGGTAGTATGTCCGATGAAAAACACCACCGACAAAAACCAATTGTTGGAAATGAAGAAAATGAACTTACTGTTCTAGCGTCTGTGATAGAACAACCAAGTACAAGTCAACGAACATTGCTCAAGAAGTAGGTCTTAGTAGACAAAGAGTGGGAAGAATATTGATAAATCATGGTTTTCATGCATATCACGTTGGAATCCATCAAGAACTGTCAAAAAGAGATCATGAACGACGACTCGAATTTTGTGTGTGAGTGGTAGAAATGGTCGCAGAAAATGAGGATTTCCCGAATTCAATTATATTTCCTGATGAAAGTATATTCCAGCTTTAGTATATAGACACAATTATCATCATTACTCTGACACTAATCCACATATTTTTCGTCAATTTTACACCCAACACAGATGGTCAGTCAATACACGAGGAGCAATTATAGGACCTCATGTAGTAGGTCCTTGTCGTTGGAAACCTGAATGTACAGATGTACCTCAATTTGCTGGTCAACGATTTACCAGAGCTGTTGGAAAATGTGCCACTTGACATGAGACAACGAATGTTGTTCCAACAGGATGGATCCCCTGCTCACTACAGCCAACAAGAGAGAGAGAGATCATTTGAATGAGAGTTTTCCAGAAAGATGGATCGGAAGAGGAGGTCCTTGGAATTGGCCAGCGAGATCGCCAGATTTAACGTCCCACGACTTCTTCCTGTGGGGACATGTTAAAGAGCTTGTTTATCGTATGCCGCCATCTACACTGGAAGATATGAAAAATAGGATTAAGGAAGCTTTCCAGACAGTTACGCATGAAATGCTCTCAGGAGCAAGGGCATCTTTCGAAAAGAGAATACATTTATGCATAGAGAAAACCAGAGGCCATTCTGAACATCTTTTGTAACATTCCTATTGCTTCAATTATTCATGCAATCTTTTCTTTTCCGTGAATTGTAGTAATATTCTCCATTGTCAAACATTTTCAATCATTCAAGCGTATTTATTTCCATTAAAATAATCTGTTTTTCGAAAAATAGTTATATGAGCAAAAAAGAAAATAATTAAAAAAAAAATTTTATGATCTATCTATGACCGGAAAAGGTAAATAGTTTACAAGAAGGAAAATTAGAAATAGGCTCGAATTGAACAATTTTCATTTGCTCCGAACACTGCAATTTTTAAAACTGAATATTCATGTTCATCGCCTTCACATCAGTCCATGCAGAGATTTTTTGATTTTTTTCGAATTATAGACTTAAAACAGGTGTATTGAGTAGCACATCGTAAAAACTTCTGTTTTGTCTTAACAACTGACATGCACCCATCTTCAAAATCGAAGGAAATCCTTTCGAGATGAATATTGAGACACAAAGTATCTAAAATTTCTGCGATTTGTCGCTGAATCATCTCTCGTTCGAGTTTTATGTTTAATTTGATATGAAAAATTTGGAGGTTGACCTGGTAATTGTAAGGCCTCTCCATTTGTTTGCAAAATTTCCATTAATTGATTACTTGACATTCATTTTGGGTTCTAAGTGGCTGATATTTATTGGTATTTTCTTTGGGTTTTGACAAACCTGTTATTATTTGAAGAGACTCTGACAGTATTCGTTTCCCAGAATCTGATTTTGAAATCTAACATTAATCCATATTAATTTAAAAATCTACTCCTATCAAGCCCTCATAATTTTTATGAAAGTTATACAGAATAAAAGGACGTGAGTCGTTAATTATAAATTCTGAAAATAAAGATAATAACACTTTTTCATTTGACGTTTCTTGTTTCATACAAGCAGTCAATGTTGTTAATTCATGGAAAATATTATCAGGAAATTATTATATGCAAATTTGTGGTCTATCAGACATACTGAATATCCACTATCTATCAATAATTTACACTTAGATTTTAAAGTTCAATATATGGTAATTGATTAGTGTTATCTAATTTAGAGTTTAAGTCAATTCGTTTCCCAAAATTGCCTCTTGAAAATTTCGTTCTGAAATATTTTGATTATTTTCAGTATTAGAGGTTGATTGTAAATGCGTTAATTCTTCGAAAGTATGGTTTGGACTTGATGATTTGATGAAAAATAAGTATTCGTTTTTCTCTGTTGAAAATTGATAGGTTGCGAAGGAAATTATCGAGATGCATAAGTATTCAAATGATTTTGGTTAAAATGTTAGAAATTATTTCTTGCATGTTGATAAGAATAATTATTTTTTCATTTGGGTAACTCTTACTTATTTGATTTGATGGATTTTTATTTCATTTATTCCTATCTAATAATTCATATTGTACCATATTGAAAGGTAGTCTTTTACTGCGGTCAGGGCCCCCGTGAGTGCTACTGGCGCTTGTGTGCAAAAAAGAATTTTGGCGCCCCTTGAGGCATTTTGGATAATGGTTTTTTTTCCTTTTTTTGTAGGTAGGAGGTAGGTAGGTAGGTGCTTAAAGTAAAGCAAACAACTGAACTTTAGAAGTCATATTTATTTGTAGACTAAAATATCAAAATAAAACAAACAGAACGAAATCATAACAAAATAAATTCTTGTTTATACCCATTTTAAAACATTAACTTAAGTAATGGGATACAGACACGTTGACTCGTTGTCAACGTTGTCAACATAAATACTAGAAAATAACCTAAAACTAAAAATCACATTTCTTAGGAACAAATATTAGAAATACTGCCTAATGTATATATATATATATATATATATATATATATATATATATATATATATATATATATATATATATATATATATATATATATATATATATATATATCATGATTCATGAACAATACTTTAAACGATTTTATACTTTCTACTTACACTTAGATATTTTAAAAAATATGCAGATATTTCTGATAACAAATACCTAGGGAACTGCGTTTCAAAATCAAAAATGATAGCTTGATAGCTGGTCTAGGTGCAATAGAAAAATATGAAAGATAGCTATTGTAGTAGCGATATTTTCCAAGATTTTGCTGTTGAAAATTCATTAATTACATCGTTATAATTTATACCGTCAAGAATTTCTTGTTGAATTGCTAATATTGTTAGCCCAGAGAATCTTTGTTGAATCATTGTCGATCTTAAATAATTTTTAATAATTTTTAACTTTGAAAAAAACCGCTTGCCAGAAGCAACAGATACAGGCAATGTCAAAAGAATTCTCAGTGAAATGCTTGCGTTTGGAAAGGTGGAGATTAAATTGTTTTTAAATATATATTGTGAAATACTTAAGGGGTCAGTATCATCAGGCAATGAAATCAACTTTAAAGCTTTTATTTCGTTAAACAGATCATTGAAGTCTATAACCTTATTATCCTGATCTGTCAATCGCTCTGCAAGAACAATGTTTTAAAAGATCGCTGTCACTTAATTTGAATATGTCGCTGAAAAATCCGAAAATATATCATACTCATTTAATAAGTCAAATCGGTTTTTCATAGAGCTTATAGTTTGATCTATAATTTTTAAGAAAATCTAATTTTAAAGGCGGTTTTTGGATCATGAGGAGTCTCATCTCGGTGTTCATAGTCAAACAGTTTTGGTTTAAATTTCCTCCTAACCGTTGGTAATGGTGGAAAGTCTTCTCCAATTTCAAGAGAGGATGCTACTTCTTTCACTTGCACAAGAATTTCTTGAAATGATTGGTCAGATCTATATTGCTGGAAGTGATAAATTAAATTTTCTAGGTAGGTTTGGCATACTTTAATATTAATTGTAGCACTTTGCATTTGTTTGCTGATATAATTTAAATGAAATAAAACATCATGCCAAATAATAATTCCACAAATAAATTGAAAATTTTGTACAGACGTTAAGAGGGAACTGCCTTATGTCTTGCATCAATGTAAAGGAATTATCTTCAGCCACTTCTAGAAAACTTTCGCAAACCTTAATCAAACGAACTTTGAGAGCCTTTATTGCGTTAATTCTGCTAAACCATCTTGTCTCACTTAGAGGCTTTAAACCTAACCCGGGGGCATTTTTTCTCAAAACATACCACCTTTTTATGGATGATGAAAAAAATTATATAACTCTTGCACAAGATTAAAACAGTTTATTGTAGCACCTGACACCTTAGAAGCGTCATTTACTGTTGAGTTCAAAGTATGAGCCGCACACAAGAATGCGCTTTTGAAGCCCAACATGTTTACCCTTCATATTTGTCCCATTATCATAACCTTGTCTCCTAATGTGTATTAATTCTAAATTTAATTTTTTCAAATTTTCTATCACAAATGTATATATCCCTTCTCCTGTAGAGTCCACTGTTGGATTAAACACAATAAAACTTTCCTTAACTACAACCTTTTTTGAAGTGGTGTTAAGGACAACATACCTCAGAACAAGACTAATTTGCTCAGTATGACTAGTGTCTGGTGTACAATCTAATATTATTGAAAAATATTTTGACCTGCGAACCATTTCTAAAATATTATTTCCTAATTTGGACGACAATAATTTAATTATTTCATTCTGTATTTGACGCCTAAATAATGAGTCATTTTAACAGATTTTTTTTTGGGAGTTATACACTCGGCTAACGTACTGTCTCACACTGAATCAAAAGAGGCAATCATCTCACCAGCTTTTAGAAAATTTCCATTATCATGTTCGGAAATCAATTGAGAAGAATCTTGAAATGTGTAACATTGTGTAGATAAATAATTAACAATCGCAATAATTCTTTCCAGCGCGTCTAGTCAATATTTTTTTCCGTTTCTAAAATCCGCAGATGATGAGCATTAACAGGCATAGATGTCTCCAATATTTTTTTTTAAATTTACCCAAGTGTTTATATAACTGTTGTGTAAAATTGACGTTTCGTATCTCTCAATTAGCAAAGACAAGTGTTACTAATCAGATACTCCATTTGTATCACAAAAAGCGTTAGGAGTTTTACATTTACAAAATAACTTACAACAAAAACAAATTACAGAATCTTTAGAAATAGAGTTAATAAGCCAAGCCCTTTCGACTTTTTCTCCTTTTGCTAGATTTCTTTCAAAGTATTTGCATGAAAACTTTCTCATATCTTTATTACTAGGAAAGCTAAAACGAATGTCTATCAAGGGCGCACCACGTTTAACCAATATTCTAGCCATATCATTGGTGATCCTTTCGGGCCACAAACCGGGGTCGGACGGAATTATATCGATACTAGCCTCATTACAGCCTTCATCGAAAGTGTCATTTGCTTTAGGTGTTTCCGTAGCTGACATTACCGAACTTTTTACACAAGCTGAATTACCTGAAGCGGATTGTTCAAGTGCTGTAGACGAGGATGGTGTAATCGCTTTATCGGGCTCTGCATCAGTAGAAGCTCTCTTGCTGCTACAGCCGCTGCCACTTGTTGCAGGACCTGATGTTACTGTTGAAATTTCAGATGGTCCACTCACGGTTATTGATATTATGGATTTAGTCTCTTGAGATTCGGACGCACCAACATCGATAGTCTCCGTGGAATCTCGATTGTTTTGCAAGAAATGCTTTAAAGATCCAACCATTTTTCCCCTCTCTTGTAGTCTCAGTTTCTTTAGCTCGCGAAACTTCGCACCTGAAGTCTGTTTCTTTTATCCTGAAAAACAAATAAATAATTAGTTCTCATGAGAATTAGGAATTAATTTCTAAATAAGCACAATAATAAGTACCATGTGGGTAGGGTAGGAACTATTCTTAAAAAGGTAACTAAGTAGGCAATAGTTCTTAACCCTTTATAGGGCAGATTATTATTAAGTAAGATATGGCCGACTAAAGTTTGCATATTTGAGTGAAAAGCAATTTGTTTGAGCCCTTTCAGCTTAAATCCTTTCAAAAATAAAGGCAAAAAATATATTAAACTAATTCGATCTTATAGCCCTTGAAAAACCATACGAAATGGTTTTTTAAAAAGATCAATAGCATAAAAACTAAGCGAGTTATGGATAAAACCAGTTACTTTTTCAAACTCGTACATGAAATTTCAATTAATAAAAAGATATTTTGGTAAAAAAATTAATTATAACCAGTATCCTATAAAGGGTTAATGTTGATAGTATAATGTAGGGAACACTTACCATTTTATAAAAACCAAGCTGTTGAAATTGCAGTCAGCAGGTATTCGGCACTAATTTAAAAAAATAGTAGTAAACAAAATATTACACAACACAACACCACACTCGACAAAATAAAAATAACTTTATATGTAAAAATTAATAGGATTACTTGTTTTTATTCACTTGTTGCACGGTCCAGTGAACTAACAGATTTAATGCCTGTGGCGATGCATCGCTTTTATAGCGCTCCAGGCGTTATTCACGTCTGAACAGGAAAAATCAAGAAACTGCCGCCTGACATGTTCTCGCAACATAGGAATCGGCAGTAACTGGATGATATACTAATGAAATTGTGTGTATTTATACCTAATCCTATTTAATTTCTCAACTTTTATTTCGATATTTTTTTTGGAGCCTGGGTTTTGGCGTCCCTAAAGTATGGCGCCAGTGTGCATTGCACACTTTGCACATATGGTTGCGGGGGACCTGACTGCGGTAACTGTTTGATCGGAAGTAAATATTTGTAATTAAATAAGTTCTTAACTCACTAGTTGAGTTTAATATAAGAACTGTTTTAAAAATTTTGAAAATATTTAATTTATATAATTGTTTTTGCAGATCAGGCATAGGATCTGCATCAATTGGATAATTTATTCGAATTTTCATGGAAATAACTTTGTCAATGAAATTCAATAAGTCTTCATGAGGTTTTCTGTTAGGAAATTGCAATTGATGAATAGGTACACCTAAATTAATTTGATTACCAAATTTCAATTATAAAAAATTCTCAAGGGTTTCCCATCTGTCAGGGATATCAGAAGTTGAAACTTCAGCTAGTGCCCTATCAATTAATTTTGTTCTCACTACAGCGAAACAGTAGTTTTTGACTAGTTAATTTTCATTCTTGAACCTAAAAAGATATTGTTCTGCGCTTTTAATGAATGAATGTAACTCATTTTCTAAGCCAGAAACTCAGGAAGAAGTAATCCAAACTTCTCATCAATTGTTAAATCTATTCTTTCATAAGCCATTCTGACTTTAATAGGCCTTTTGCCTTTTTGCTAAAAGAATGTTTACCAGAAGTAATATTAATACAAAATTAATATTATTTTGAGAATAAAAAGAATATGTATTATTCGGTTTTTTAAGAAACCTAGAGAAAGCTGTGAGAGTCGGTTTTTTAAGGAAGCCCTAGGAAAAAACTCATACAAGTTTTACACTCAAAACTGTGGGAAAAAGGACGAATTTACTTTGGGTCAGGTTAATTACTGGGGATTTCTCAAAGGACTTGCTCTCCTACCTTGTTTAATTTTCTAGAAAATGTTGAGTGACGCTACACGATTAATCATACTTCTGGGTGCCTTTCAAGATTTTTTGATGTGTTGGACAGTTAAAACTGACGGTATTAGAAAAATTCGGCCTAGATGGACCAACAGGAACGCTTGGAACTTTTGCACTTTTAATGAGACTGGCACAACCTCATCCGCGTCGCAAAATATGTATTTTGAAGAGAAAATTTTGTTTTTAAAAACTATTTATTCGGAAAATTACAATGGTATGAGCAGGTTAGATTTTACTTTGAAAAGCTTATTGTAAAAATCATAATATAAAATGTGAATGTGAAATCGTCATTCGACGTTATATATTTTTTTATATTTTTAATGTTCTCACATCTGTTTGTTATTTTTCGTTGCTTTCTCGAAGTCTGGTAGCGGGGTTAATCCGCTACCGAGACAGACAGTCTCGGTGCATAGAGGGCGACTCTCGTACGTATGTACGAGATGCTTCCCTTCTGGAATCGTTAGAGTACCCCGGTGTAGCTGGTTAGGTTGCTCAGGTTATGCGATATTGATGAGTTACTGATAAGGACGAAACTGCAGTCTGTCTCTTCGTTTCTCGGAATCCTGCTTAGTTGCACTATTGTGGCTCCTGCGGACTGCGAGCATGGCGGAAAGATTTGAGAACTAGCTTTTGTCAAGACGAATTATTCATTGATTCTTGTCTATATATATATATATATATATATATATATATATATATATATATATATATATATATATATATATATATATCAACGCATCGCATAGAGAATCAATATTAGCTAAATTCGCATCATAGAATCATAGTCATATAGTTTACCCACCTAATCAGTTAGTTAACCCGCAAAAATAGCTTTTCTATAAGTGGAAGGTGAAAGACATCCATCTGTCTTCAAAACCCTCGGTTCGGTCGCAAAACACGAACTTTCTTCCTTTCCTTCTTGTCCACACCTTCCTATTTTAACCTTTACAGGAAGTGAAAGTGTCTCAGCATCGATCGAACAGGAACGAGGTGAGTCATCATTATACAGTCCATTCTTTCCATATTTCATGGATTTCCCGCACCAGAGGTCTTGAATTGGTTCATATCATTTGAGCCATTCAAGGCTCAATCATTTTTTGGTTCTTTTCGAGCCGGATTGGATTTTTCGCATTTTTAAAATTCGAAGTTTTCAAAATATAAATTGAGTAGCATTTTTTCAAATGCTTCATTCGGAAGAAACGCATTGCAGTTGAACATCTGTATTATTTTCGTCGACTATTTTATATTTAATTATTTGACAAGTTCGCCGTACTAGTTTATCTTTCTCATCGAATTACCTCTCTCTTTATTCCAACGATTTCTCTTATCGTCATTTAGTGTGATTCTCTTTCATATAAACATATTTATTATGCCGCCTATTGAACCGACCGAGCAGCAAAGAACTAGAAGGGAGATGTTGGTAGCAAAAAAGGAAACGTTATTTCGGAGATTTCAGAAATGTTCTGATTATATAAAAGATCTGAAAACTCCAGCTGTTGAGCGTAGTTTCATAGTTAGTCTGAATTCTCTTGAAATTTCTAGAACGCAATCAATTGATGGAAGTTGTAGATGATATAAAGCCAGTTGAATTAGTAATTGATTCAAATTTTAAACCAAATTATCAGTGTATAGAGTCCGCAGATGAATTGTATTGTCACATATTAGATGCCGCTAAACAATTTTCCAATAAAAACAGTTCTACTAGAGTTCCCCCGCTCTTTCTCCTTCGACATCGTCTACAAAGGTTGAACTTCCAAAAATGGAATTGGTTGACTTTTCTGGGGATCCCAAAACATGGCCTATATTCTATGAAAACTTCAAAAGTTGCGTACACGATAATGAAAATTTAGTTAACTTCTGTAAAATACATTATTTATTGAATATACTGAAAGGTCCCGCTCTTATTTTATGTTCTGGTGTAGCACCTATTGCTTCCAATTATGAAACTATTTGGAAAGTACTAGTTGATACTTTTCAAGATGAACGTTTACTTGCCACCACATATTTGCGATCTATTTTAGAATTCAAACCTTTTAATTCCGAATCAGCCACAAATTTGAGTGTATTCATTGAAAAATTCAATGTCTCTGTAAGCGCACTGAAACAAATGAAGTCAATTGAGAATCTGGCAGATTATAATTTTGTCGATTGCACTCAGCAAATTAGATGATAATACTCAAAATGCATTCGAATTTACTTTATCAGAAAATGAAATTCGTAAATATGATATGTTTAGGACGAAACGTGTCAACTGGCAACTCTGGTAGTCATCCGCATCATTTAAAATCGAACCCAAAACAAAATTTCTTTTTTTCGAACACTGGTACTTCTGATAATGATAAACAGGTTTTATTTCCATGCCCTATTTGTTCGTACACTTACACTATAAACAGATGCAACAAATTTTTGTCACTCAATCTGCTCGATAGATATAAACTCGTTCGTGAAAAAAGTTTGTGCCTCAATTGTCTTAGTCCAAAACATAAAATAACGAACTGTAAATCCAAAAATACGTGTTTTTCTTGAAAAACTAGGCAGCACTCTTCATTACATCTTGAGAAAAATATTGCTATCACCCGTGAATCTAAACCGAATTCCGAGGAAGAAATTTGTGTATCGAATTCTAGTATAAATCGTCCCTCTACCCTGTCGAAAAGAAATAATGTCGTCACATTGTTACCTACCGCAGAAGTTTTGATTTCTTTACCTAATAATAGATTAGAAACAATTCGCGTTTTACTCGACTCTGGAAGTCGAGATAATTTTCTTTCGTTGGAATCTTGTAATAGATTGAATCTTCAATACAAGAAGAAATACGCAAAAGTTGTAGGATCAATTGAAGGTTTCATATCAGATATATCCATTCACTCACGATTCGATCATAGCATAAAATTCGAAATTAACGCATTGGTTCTAGAAAATTTAACATTGGATTTACCCATTTGCGAAGTGTCAATTGAAAATTTTGATATTTTGGATAAACTTTCATTGGCGGACAGACAATATCATAAACCTTCAAAAATTGATGGGAATTTTGGGAATTACAGTTTTCAGTTCTAAAATAGTTAAAAATTCGAATTCACCTATTATATTGGAAAACCGCATTTGGACATGTCATAGTTGGCCCCGCCACCAAACTCAAAATTAATTTCAATTGATGAGCTATCTTCTTTTTTCTGTTCATCAGAACACGCTGATCTAGATACAATTGTTAGAGATTTTTCAAATTGGAGGAAGTGCCTGAATCTCAGCATGTAAGTGCAGATGATTTGGCATGTGAAAATCATTTAGAGTCAACATATTTTAGCGAGTCGTCAGGTTAGATATAAATAAGAATCTTTACCTTTCAATGTTGATCCTAGTAATTTAGAAAGTTCTCGGGAGGTGGCATTTCGACGATTTCTTGCTCTTGAGAAGAAATTTAGTCGTTCACCGCAATTCAAGTCACAATATAGTGAAATAGTTCAAAATTATGTGAACCAGGGTTATTTGAAAAAGGTGAAAACTTTACAACAACTTCAATTAAAACCTGAAAAATGTCCATATTACTTCATTCCACATCACGCAGTTCTCAAAGCCTCTAGTACCTTAACAACAGTTAGAATAGTCTATGACGCAAGCGCGAAGCCTAAACCTGATTCATTTTCTTTGAATGACTGCCTTTATACAGGTCCTTAATTTCAAACGGAAATTGTTGACCTTTTTCTCAATTTTAGACTTTTTCCCATTGCTTTGGCTGTGGACATCTGTCAAATGTAAGGACAGGTAAAAAAGTCTGTTGGTGATCAAAGATATCAACACATTTTATGGCGAAGTTCAGAAAAACTTCCTATTGAGATATATGAACTAACAACGGTCGCCTTCGGAGTTGAGTGTTCTCCATAATTGGCCTTGCGCGTTATTCAACAATTAGCTTTTGATGAGGCTTCGAAATTTTCTTAAACATCTAAAATTTTACTTCAAGACATGTATATTGGTGATTTAACAACAAGTGTAGAAAATGTTAAAAAAGCAACCGAACTTTATTTTGATATAGTGGAGCTTCTTGAGTCTGGTGGCTTTGAAATAACAAAATGGCACACAAATTCATTAGAGATCCTTCACATTATTCCGCTTAAAAAACGTTCAACTCAAACATTTAACTTCGAAAACGAAGTTATGAAGGTTTTGGGAGTTCGATGGCTTTCGCATTTACATGTTTTTAGTTTCAATGTTAACTTAAATTCTTAAGGCCAAAATTATTCAAAAAGACCCAATCCTTCCTATATAAGTAGCATATTTGACCCTCTAGAAATTCTCGGTCCAGTTATCCTCTACGCCAAATCGTTTATACGCAAACTATGGTCAATCAAGTTGGACTGGAATACCATTCTTCCAGATGATCTGAAAAATAGTTGGATACAGTTCGAAAATAAATTACCACTTTTGAAACAAATTTCGATTCCTAGATGGTTAGGTGTTCTAAAAAATTCACTTATTACATTAATTGGATTTGGAGTCAAAATTTTTATGGAGCAGTTGTTTATTTAAGCTTTATATTGGAATGTATAGTTCAGACAAATTTGTTCTAAATCCAAAATCTCGCCCTTGAAAACAGTATCAATTCCTCGTTTAGAATTATGCGCCGCATTTTTATTATCGAAATTATTGAAATATATTCAATCAGTGTATAGTTCCCTCTGTAACATAGAAAAGAATCATAGCTTGTACCGATTCGAAAATATCTTTAGGATGGTTAGCATGTTCTCCGCATAAATTGAAAACTTTCGTCGCAAATAGAGTAGCAAAATTACAATCAAATTTACACATTAGTGTTTGGTTTTTCGTTCAAGGTGAACAAAATATAGCAGATATCATTTCCAGATGTGTCTTACCCTCTCCATTCGTCGCAAATTCTCGTAAATGGGTAGTAGGGCCTGATTGGCTGAAAGAGCCTCCTCAAAATTGATTGTTAGAGCACATAGATAGACTTTCGTTCCCCAATCAATTACCTGAAGAACAAAAAATAACTAACAATAATAAATATAATTCACGATTTCAATCATAGATTTTCCTCTTTTTCTGAACTGATTAGAAGTATGATATATACTATGAAGTTCGTCAAAATTTTGTTTCGCTACATAGAAATTACATGTTCTGATTTCGAAAAGAGTGAACAATCTATTAGATGCATTGAAAAATAATAAGCCCATACGAAATTCATTCAAACCGTTGACCCCTTTTCTTGACTCACACGGTAAAGTTCGTGTTGGAGGAAGATTGGCTAACGCGAAAATAGGTTTCGATTATAAAGATCCAATATTGCTTCCTAATAAGGAATATTTCTGTACTACCTTAGTGGATTATCATCATCGAAAACATTTACATACAGGACCTTTTTTATTGGCGTCAATACGCAAGCAAAAATACAGGATAATAAAAGCTCGCAATCTAGTTAGACAAAGAGTTCGTTCCTGTAATCACTGTTTCAGAATGAAACCGAAATCAATTTTTCCACTTATGGCTGATCTACCATCGGCTCGCGTCACAGTATCAATGAAGCCTCTTAGCGATACTAGTGTTGACTAAGCTGGACCCTTTCAAATCACTTTGACCCGACATAGGGGTGTCAAAACGCGAAAAAATTGTATTGGTCTTTCTGTTTGTTTAGCCACAAAGTGTGTCCATTTTGAATTAGCGTCAGATTTTGTCAACTGATACATTTCTGGATGCCTTGAAACGATTCATAAGTCGTAGAGGTCCCATAAAGACTCTGTACTCTGGCCTATGGACAAATTTCGTTGATAGTGAAAAATATTTCACAGACTTCGAAAAGTTTATAAATTCATCTGATTACTCTTAATCTCTGAAAAACGAACTTCTCTCGAATAATATTTCCTGGAAATTCAATGCTCCCTCATCTCCTCATATGGGTAGTCTATGGTAGAGTATTATCAAAAGCGTGAAGATTCATTTATTCAAAGTTATAGGTTCTCAAATTCTTTGCTATGAAGAATTCACAACTGTTATGAGCCAAATCGAATGCCTTCTTAATAGTAGACCTTTATGTGGTTATGTTAGCGATGATCCTTCAGATTCAGTCATCTTAACCCCCGCACATTTTCAATGACACCGCTTAGTGCTCTCCTATCGGTAGATGTTTCGCACCTCAATATCAATAGATTAACAAGAAAACAATTTTCAGATAGATCTTACTGGCTTTGTTGGATAAATAAATACTTACATCGGCTCAAATCTCGTTCTAAATGGAACACTAGCTTCAACCCAATTCAGATTGGAACTGTTGTGGTTGCCATGAATGAGAATACACCCCCGCTGAAGTGGGCTCTTGGTGTTATTCAGGAAGGTTCTCCAGGTAAAAATGGGATAATTCGAGTAGTATCTGTTCAGCACAGCACGGTCTATTCAAAAGACCTGTTATTAAGTTATGTCCATTACCTTCCCAATCATTTATTTTTTTATCCATTATAAGTATAGTTTTTACCGCATTTAGAATATAGCCTAGCAATTTATGGTATAGAATGACAAGATAAGCTTTAATCGCTTTTATGGAAAATCCTAGGGATTTCCCAACGTGGTGGAGGATGTTTAGGCCGCTGTTTAGAATATTTAGAACTTCCCTGTAGATAGTGAATCGAACTTCTTCATATCGCGTTCGTTGTGTTAACATCAAAGGAAACGAAAACACAGATGGTCGCAATAATGCGTTTCCCCGCAGTAAAAAACGAGATCGTATAGAACGTATACGTACGAGTCCTTCTTAGAATAATTATTCGCATCACATAGAGAATCAAAATTAGCTAAATTCACATAATAGAATCATAGTCATATAGTTTACCCACCTAATTACATCGCATAGTTAATCAGCATTATAATAGTTGGTGAACCCGCAAAAATAGCTTTTCTATAAGTGGAAGGTGAAAGACATCCATCTGTCTTCAGAACCCTCGATTCGGTAGCAAAACACGAACTTTCTTCCTTTCCTTCCTGTCCACACCTTCCTATTTTAACCTTTACAGGAAGTGAAAGTGTCTCAGCATCGATCGAACAGGAACGAGGTGGGTCATTATTATATAGTCTATTTCTTCCAAATTTCATAGTTTTCCCGCACCAGAGTTCTTGAATTGGTTCATATCTTTTGAGCCATTCAAGGCTCATATATATGTAATCGCATTGTTCACACAGATCAAAATTTATAGGGTATGATAAAAATTCATATTTCACATCAGATAGAATTTCAATATTCCACAATCAAAGCCTTACAACACAGGTCAACGACGCAACTAGGTCAATGGAATACACAAAGCGGCGTCAGCAAGTCAGCAGAAACGATGGTTCACCACCCCACATTACTCCATTATTTACGTCACATTTAGATTGCTTAGTTAAGGTATAAATAGATTGTAATTAAGTTCAATAAATCGATATTAGTTTCACTCTTTCACTTGAAAGGTTTAATCTATGTCCAATTACCAATCCACCTAAACCAACCCTCATATAATTTATGTATCAACCCTAAGGCATGAAACTATACATGGTCCTTCGAACCACCAACTGAACCAGCGACTGAGAGAGAAATTGTAGTTCAGTACGGAGACTACATAGCTAATCTGCTTACTATAATCGCTGTATCTTTCAGCCCTCCAACCTACCAAACTACTACCACCGGAGCACCAGCCCTTCAATATACGAACGAGACTACACCGGAACAACCGAAATCTAATTAGAAGCATTCCAACCTATCAAACAACTACCGCTGGAGCAACAGCCCTTCAATCTTTGAACGAAAATACACCGGAACGCAAGTTTCCAAACCAACCGAAATCCAATTACAAGTCGGCCGGAAGTCTCCCACAAGCGGGATTTTCCAAGAAGAGACGAGAATAATCCAAGGACAATTCTCAACGAGTCTACGATCCAGAACCACATCGGAAAAAGATATTTATAAAGAACCATTACAGCGGGGAAACAGATCCCCAAAAACTTCAGTATCTAGGAGTAGCAGCACTCCATGTTACCAAGCCTAAAAATTCCCATCCGATTGAAACAAAAAGCCACCACCCTAACCAAGGAAGAGAAACTCAACGAACAATCTCAGTTCGCCGATTCTATCAGAAAATTCTTGGTGAACATGAAAAAAGATCAGCCCTCTCGAAAAACAGAAGAATACCTAAGGAGAAGGACGAACTCATTTAGCGAACTTTAGAACAACTTCCAATCAAACTATGCAGAAATTAAAGAAAAGCTTGGTCCCACCCACAATTACTTAGCCAAAGATTGTTACGGACAAGTGGAGAAAGCATACGACGAAACAGCTGAATACATACAGAAATGTCAAGCGAAGGCAGCGGGACAGAACGGCTCGACGAGTGTAGAAGATAAATCAGACCTTATCCCTGACATTATCAAACAGCAATACGTCAAGATCAACCTGTTCAACAAAGCAGTAAACAACATAAACTTACAGTTGAATTCCGAATGTGCTTCATGGTACTGCAAATCAGAAGAGCGCGATCTCACGAAAAAATGGGATGACATAACCAGCCTCCATGAAAAAACATTGAAAATGTCTGGAAACGCCGTCAACGAGTATGTAGATGACAATGATGACGAGCAGTTAGAACAAAGTTGCAAAAGCTGCCGTGCTTCACTGTTAATACAAGCACAAGCATCTGAAAACCGCCCAAAAAATAATCAACCACCCCATGTAACACTACCAAGAGTGTCGATACCCACGTTCCACGGAGATTATGAGTCATGGCTAACCTTCCGAGATATTTTCTTGCAAGTTATTCACAAAACTGAAGCACTTAGAGACGTCGAAATAATGCAATACCTGAAATCTAACATACGGGGGAAGCGCAAAATTTAATTCAGCACATGGACGCATCCGCAACAAACTACAAAACTGTATTGGAGATCATCGAAAAACGTTTTAACAACAAGAGAATTTTGCTTGCCAACTATATAGACAATATTCTCAATTTACCTGTATCTACCTACGAATCCGCTTTGAACATCAAAAAATTGCACGATACCACCACAGAAAGCCTACGTGCAATTGGTAACCTTGAGCTTCATGTTGAAACCTGGAGTCCGATAATTACACACATCGCAAGAAAGAAATTAGACCAAGAGACAAAGAAAATCTACGAGCTGTCTCTGAGCCAACCGAAGGAGATCCAAGAATTAGATGAATTGATGAACTTTCTGGAAAAAGATTCCGATCCTTAGAATTCTTGAAAAGCACACCATAAAGGACAGATTCTGCAAATGAAGCTAAGAAAAGCGACAATCAAAATACTGGCAAAAATTATCTTACCATGTTCAGATTCCAGAATGTGGATACTGCCGCAGAGAGCACATCATCTACGGCTGTGAAAAATTCAAAAACATATCAGTCAACGAAAGGAACACTTTCATCTTGAAAAATGGATAATGTACCAATTGCATAACCCATCGAAAAAACGAAGCGTGCCACAGTAAAAGAACGTGTTTCAAATGCAATAGACCCCACCATACCATGCTGCATAGAGATCAACCCCAAGTCAACACGATGCCAAAAAACAACCAGTCAAGCTCCGATTCAAAACGAACTAAAATTGCAAGCCATATAGGGGAGAAAACTGATATTTCACAACTGCAGTGACATTACTAGTATGCTAGCAACTGCCTTTGTGAAAATAAAAACCAGACCGGATCATACAACCTACTAAGAGCACTCATCGACCCTGGTTCGCAAGCGTCATTTATCACTGAGGAGGTAGCCCAAATCCTAGGTCAACCTCGTTTCAAATATCATTCTGAAATCACAGGCCTGGGAAAAAGCGAAGCTGGTGTATCCAAGTACAAAATACTCGTAGAAATGCAACCTAGATTTTCGAGTAAATTCAGAAAGACGGCAGAAATACTTATTCTATCGAAACTCACTAGCCCCCTCCTAAAGACTGAGCTAAAATACAACATCGAGTGGAAAGAAATAAGGCAAGCAGACCCGACTCACAATTCCCTGGTCCAATCGATATTTTAATTGGTGGTGACATTTACCTAGACATAATCAAGAATGGGGTGTTAAATTCAAAACCTGGTCTAGTAGAACAAAACACAGAACTAGGATGGTTATTTTCGGCAACACAAAAAAAAGGCCCACAACTAAAAATAGTGAGCATGATAGCCAGAGTCGAAGAAGATGAACAGCTAACGAGATTTTGGGGGATAGCAAAAAACGAAGCAATATGTCATGTATCAGGGAACGTTAAATACTGCGAACAATTCCTGCGCATCAACGCAATTACGATGGGTCCTTCGTAGTCAAACTATCTTTCAAAGGAGATCCTCGTCAATTGGAAGAATCTTGAAAGAAAGCGGTGGCACGACTCCTACATATTGAGAACAAATTCAAAACAAACAATCAACTGAAACACATAAAACCAGTGACCGATATGTATCAAATATCAAATACAAACAGATATTACATTCCACATCAAGCCGTCATACGAGA
This sequence comes from Cryptolaemus montrouzieri, assembly GCA_013387265.2. Taxonomy (NCBI): domain Eukaryota; kingdom Metazoa; phylum Arthropoda; class Insecta; order Coleoptera; family Coccinellidae; genus Cryptolaemus; species Cryptolaemus montrouzieri. The sequence continues at coordinate 58,711,017 of JABFTP020000185.1, forward strand.
CGATAAACAAACTTCAAAGTAACGAGTTGCGTACAATGCGTCATCACGTTCCAGCATAGGAGTTAGCCTAAACGATTTACTTCACGCTGGACCAAAATTGCAACAAGATTTGATGGACACCCTTAGGAGGTGGAGAAGACACAAGGTTGCTCTGACAGCAGATATTGAAAAGATGTATCGACATATCAAACTCGTCCCTGAAAATCAAAAATACTCTATTGTCTGGAGATTCAGCAAAGAAGATCCAATACAAGAATATTAACTCACAGCTGTAACGTATGGAACCAACCCAGCGTATGGAACCAACCCAGCGGCATATCTAGAAATCAGAGCAATGCGAAAATTAGCACAAGACGAAGAAGTCAATCACCCAAAAGCAGCACACATAATATTGAATGATTTCTACGTAGACGACCTTCTAACAGGCACCGATTCTGTGAGTTAAGCCCTCCATATCGAAGAAGAAGTCACTGCACTCATGAAAAAGGGTGGTTTCAACATCCGAAAATGGAAATGTAATGAAGATATGGGACCGCAAGAAGTGGACTTGTGCAACTTTGCCGATAAAAACAATTATATTAGCACAACTCTAGGAGTTCATTGGTCACCATTGTCGGACATTTTTCAATACGAAATCCAAGTCTCTCAGAAACCAGCCAAAACAAGAAGAAAAATTTTGTCCGAAATAGCCGCTACTTTCGACCCATGGGGACTTCTATCTTCGAGCCAAAATAATCATGCAAGATATATGGAGAGGAGAATTTCAGTGGAATGAAGAAGTATCCTCAGAAATTGTTCAAAAGAGAACTACCCGCACTAGAAAATATAAAGGCACCTCGATGGCTACATTGCATATAAAATAGTCAAATAGAATTGCATGCCTCAAGCGATGCCTCTGAGAATGCGTCTGGAACAGCAATATATGTCAAAGTCATTAGTACCGATCAAAAACATACATAACCCTACTTGTCTCAAAATCCAAAGTGGCACCTATCAAAAACAAGAAAACAAAACAGCAGTCTTGACAAAGACAGTAAAACGAACGATTACGGCCCTGCAAATAACGAATATAGGAGTATATGCGTGGATTGACTCAACAATAACACTGGCTTGGATTGAAGGAGATAAGGAGATCCTTCGAAATGGCGAACAATCGTCAGCAATCGAGTAAGCGAAATTCGACAAGTGATAGGTCAAGAATATTGGCATCACATGAAATCAGAAGATAACCCTGCAGATTGAATTGAAAGACAATTCACTAGGGTGGAATGACCCGGACTGGCTAAAAGATAGCACTCCAGAATTGTTACTACAATAATTGAAAATTCCCATACCAACCACCAGTGAAGAAAATAGAGAGAGTTCAACAATGGTTACCCTAGCCACCAGCAATAACAATGAAACTTTAGCACTTCTAAGCAGATTCTCGACATGACAGAAAACAGTGAGAGTAACCTCATATTGCCGAAGATTCATAAATTCTTGCCGAACAAAAACACATCCTACTACTTACCTAAGCCCTGAAGAAATTCAACATGGCAAAGAAACACTTCTTCGTCTCATGCAACAGACATATATGGCTCAATGAATGCGTGATATGCAATCCACCAAAAATACATCGAAATCAAGCCCTTTATACAGTTTCAACCCCATAATAGATCAAAACGTAATTCTTCGTGTGGGAGGAAGACTACAAAATGCTCAACTTCACCAAAACAAGAAGCACCCCATCATTCTACCAAACAAATGCCATTCGACTGATCTAATCATAAAAGAAGCTCATCAGGAAATGCTTCACGTAGGAATTCAAATGACAATGTCCTACATAGGGCAACAGTTCTGGATTCCATGAGGAAAAGAATGTGTCACGTGTGCACGATAAAAGGCAGTCACTCTTCAGCAACATATGGGAGTACTTCCAGCTCCAAGTGTCTCACCGTACCACTCCTTAACTCACACGGGTATCGACTATGCAGGTCCAATAAACTTAAAAATATCTTCGAGGAAGGGAGCAAAGTTCTATAAAGGGTATATGGCAATTTTCGTATGTTTAGCTACAAAAGGGATCCACATCGAGGCTGTAAGCGACATGACGGCACAAGCATTTCGTAGATTCACGTCAAGGAAAGGGATGTGCACGGACATCTACAGCGACAACGTGACTACATTTGTAGGTGCAAAAAACCGAAATGGACAAGAAACTGCGTTTACTGATCCAAGAAAATACCTACCCTGAGATTCTGGCCCCAGAAACTGTAAAATGGCACTGAATATCACCAGCGAGGCCATTCTTCGGCGGAATCTGAAAAGCAGGGGCGAAGTCAGTCAAATTTCACCTGAAGAGAATCATCGGCAATATAAAATTCACATTCGAAGAAATTTCTACTTTATTTTGCCAAATTGAAGGATGTCTCAATTACCGTCCACTACTACCTGTCGAAACTATACTCGAAGAAGACACTGTCTTAACTCAAGGGCACTTCCTTATAGGCAAAACGTTGGTTGCACCTCCCGACGTCCCAGATTCCATATCAGAAAACGTACGCCCCCTAGACATATGGAACCTCATACAGCGTATGAAGAAAGACTTTTGGAAAAAATGGATAACAGAATACGTAACCAGACTACAACATCGATCAAAATGGCAGGAAAAAGGAGAAAATGCAAAAAATGGTCTGATCCGAGCAGTTAACCTTAAGACCAAAGAGAATAAAGAATCGAAACGACCCATAACCAAGCTTTGTAAACTGCCAGTCCACGAACAAACAGAAAACGAATAGCCCACACATTCTGCGAAGTCCAAGATTCAATCCCACGTTAACGTGACTATGTGCCAAATTCTGCTCCTCAGCATGATCCAGTCTTCAGTGGAAAACTACACTTTCACCAAATTGACCCTAGGAATTTACGTAGAACACACAGTGCAAGCGTAAATGTAGGCACCTTTCAACTTATAGTAGAATTCCCTATGACACAGCTGCACGCTGGCCGAAAAAACATAAACGACACCTCTCGTCAATTCAGTCAGCTGTGCAAAAAGGCAAGGCAAAGAACAGATGGTACCCACTACGAAGAACTCGCATATCATTTATCCGAAACAGTCCTTGAAATATCGTCCAACATGGAAAATATTCTAAACATCAGAGCACTGAGGAACAAAAGAGGTTTATTTGGTGAATTCATGACGTCTGTATTTGGGGTAAACGACCAAGTTTACCAGGATATCGGCTCTCTATAAGATAATCAAAATCATCTCATCGACATTGTAATCAACAAGCAAAACTTCTAATCTCGAGCACATCCACAATGGAAAGTACAGAAGATCGGATGAACAAAAAACTGGAAAAATTCAGAAAGCAGCTAAATGAAGGTTTGGAAAAAATCAACGATTCATCAGTCTGGTATAAAATGATCAACACCAACGAAATAAATTTTCATTTGCTTACCAGTTTCCAATTAGCAAACAAATACTTGAGCGAAATATACAACAAGTACAGAAAATGGATCGACATTTGTTACCACAAAGGTGTGCTAACGGAATTTCTTCCGCCCTCAGAAGCAGCAGACGCTATAAAAAAGGCCGAGAGCAAATTGCCATCCATGTACACAATATTACAACAACGCATCGAGAGAACAGAAGTAGAATGGATGAGAAATCCATCGAGATATTTTCTTACCTATTTATAATAGAAACCTATCTATATGACTTAATGAAAACGACTTCAATTCCGAAGAAATCGTCAGACCACACGTTCGTTTCTATTGAAATCTCAGTCCCATACCTAGCTGCAGATTACAATTTACAAAAGTATTTCCAAATAATAAACCAAAACTTCAAACAGCCCCTGCAGTGCGACCTCAGACGTTTTACTGCAACCCAACAGTAGTAAAAAATATGGAAAACAGCACTAACTGCGTTTTAGATGAAATATATCGAAGAGTGGACAATGCCAATTGTGAATAGAGTCATCTAACAACAAACGGAATAGTCTGGCAAGAAACGAACAAATTAAATAATGGTTGTTCATTGTCGGAACTCTCAGCGGAGCAGCAATACTATGTGAAGGAAATCGCCAAGATGCTACGCTGAACGGAACAGGGATGATTCTTATAGCGCCTCACTGCATCATTAAAAAAAAACAAAATACTCTGCGCTCGAAATAACAGTTGTGGCCACATACTTCAAAGAAATTATTCCAAACACATCAATGATAACAGAAATCCCGACGAAGTAAGGAGATATTGAAATGGAGCCTGTTCTCAAAATATCTCATATCATACCCAATCTGAAGGAAGAGGCCGTCCGCCAAGATGACCAATTGACGGCAACGCACTGGCATCGTATTTCGTTCATTCATTGAACAATCAACCGTTTTATCACTGTAATTGTTATTATGGTTGTAATAGTATCAAGTTGCATGGCATGGAAATGGATGAATAACAAACGAGCGAACTCTGAAGGTCAGGAAAAACAAAGTTCCGAAGCACAACCTAGGAGTACAAGGCCGGCCAATTCCCCAAGCCAGCAGATGGAGCAGTCGTTCGTCCTTGAACCGTTGTACTCCGAGGCGGGGTAAGATGTTTACATAGATAAAAAATTATAGGATACAATGAAAATTCATATTTCACATCAGATTGAATTCCAACATTCCACAATCAAAACCTTACAGCACAGATCAACGACGCAACTAGGTCAATGGAATCCACAAAGCGGCGTCAGCAAGTCAGCAGGAATGATGGTTCACATTACTCTATTATTTACGTCATATTTAGATTGTTTAGTTAAGTATTGTAATTAAATTCAATAAATCGATATAAGTTTCACTCATTCACTTGGTTGAATCTATGTCCAACTACCAATCCACCTAAACCAACCATCATATAATTCATCTACCAACCCTAGGACATGAAATCATACATGGGCCTTCGAACCACCAATTGAACCAGCGACTAAGAGAAAAATTGTAGTTCAGTACGGAGATTACATAGCTAATCTGCTAACTATAATCACTGTATCTGTCAGCCCTTCAACCTACCAAACTACTACCATCGGAGCACCAGCATTCCAACCTATCAAACAACTACCGCTGGAGCAACAGCCCTTCAATCTTTGAACGAAAATACACCGGAACGCAAGTTTCCAAACCAACCGAAATCCAATTACAAGTCGGCCGGAAGTCTCCCACAAGCGGTATTTTCCAAGAAGGGACGAGAAGAATCCAAGGACAATTCCCAACGAGTCTACGATCCAGAACCACATCGGAAAAAGATAATTCCAAAGAACCATTACAGCCGGGAAACAGATCCCGCAAAAACTTCAGTATCACGGAGTAGCAGCCCTCCATCTTACCAAGCCTACAAATTCCAATTCGATTGAAACAAAAAGCTACAACCTTAACTATGGAAGAGGAACTCAACGAACAATCTCAGTTAGCCGATTCTATCAGAAAATTCTTGGTGAATATGAAAAAAGATCCGTCCTCTCAAAAAAGAGAAGAATACCTAAGGAAAGGGACTAGCTCAAATAACGAAATTTGCAATAACTTCAAATCCAACGATTCCTGCATATCTCGAGATCGGGTCCCTGACGAGAAATCTTCATTTTACGACTTGATTTTCGAATTTGTTACGGTTTTTGAGACCTAGATTCTCGATGAATAGACCGGAAACACAGGGGCGGAGTCAGTCACCCTTCCTACTCTCCTTACACATCCGTTTCACTATCTGTCAAGGCAAAGAAGAAAAATTTTTAAAGGGGACCGGAAACATCCGTGAAATTCTCTCACTAAACGATACACTGTGCAGGAAGAAAAGTGAAAAGGATAAATCTCCACGACCATCAATTCAACATTATTCAGAAGATGTCGATCATTAGATGAAGTGAATTTATATTCTCTGAAGGGCAATCTTAGCATTCCGTTTATTCTTATAATGATTAGGAGTTTTCAAAAAGAAACTGATGAACCAATCACATTTTCATCATTTCGTATTAGAAGAGCTAAAGTAAAGATAACTTAAAAATATAAAATCATTGGTTCAATTCAGTGCATATGTATATGATAAAATATATTATGGCTAAAGGTACAGGTTTCAAAAACCATAGTTATTATTCAAAAAAATTGAAAAAAGTTTGAGAAACGAGTCACAAATCACCGACTGCACAGCAGGGGGGTTACTCGATGGTAACAGATTTGCAATTCAATGTTGTCAGAGTAGGCTATAATTTGTAAATTATTATCTTGAGAATTTTTCAAAAAACTGAACTATGCATATATTACGGAAGTCAATATGACGGTGAATATGCCAAAATAACGTGCTTATATTTAAAGCAGGGAGAAAAATGGCCAGTCTTTGGCAATGGAATCCAGAATTGATGAAATGTCCGAAATTTGAAATTCTGATCAATTTACAGCATGATGTCCAATCGAGAGAAGCAGTTAAACTTGAATTTTTATATACCGCTTTCGATATTATAGAACAGCTATAGTAAAGACAATTTTAAATCTAAAACAAGTGATCTTTTTCTATTCAGTGCAGAATGAATTAATAAAATATGTTATGACTCAAGGTACAGATTTCAAAACCCATATCTATTGTACAGAAAAACAGGGACCAATCGTTGAGAAACGTGTCACACTTCACCAAATACACTGTACTAGTGGTAACTCTCTGGTAACAATAATTCGTAATTCGAACTTCACAGAGGAGCCTATGACTTATGAACTGAGGCCTCGTTCAAAATTCACAGCTGGGGCTTTTGGTAAATGTCTTCCTATGTTTCAGTTGTAAATTTTGGCCGGGTAATTACAGTTTACTTTCACTATTTGAAATCTTTTGGCGGAAATGTGTGCCCAGATTATTTTGAAATAACTCCCCACCAATCATCGAAAACAATTTCAGTTCATACTAAATTCCAGTTGATCAGGCCGAAGAAAATCTAACAATACAATATGGGAGGACTAGACAGTATATTTTCAAATGCAACCTTCTTCCAACGCAGTTTGCGCATATTGGAGTTTGAGTTTCAACAAATCTCAATCAAGTTTCGAGTTCGTAGCGAAAATGTTGGAATATAAAGATTAAGAATCCCCTCCAGTTGCAGGACGATGATTTCGGTACTTAGTTTAAGGCAATAAATTTGCTAACGAATCATGTGGATCATACTTATCATGCATTTAATTCAGTAGAGAAACTAATAATTGACATTACAGATACAGGCAGAAAACGTACATTTTTATGATTTTTATTTATTTTTTTTTTCAATTGTGGAGGCCGTTACTTGATGTAGATCCATGATATAAATGAGATAAAAACACAAGGTTTAACTTTAATCTACACTTTATTTGAAAAAATTCGACGACGTTTCGCTGACACAGCAGCTTTATCAAGAATGAAAAATAGAATGAATAATTCTATTTTTCATTCTTGATGAAGCTGCTGTGTCAGCGAAACGTCGTCGAATTTTTTCAAATAAAGTGTAGATTAAAGTTATCTTATTTTATTTTTCATTGCGCGTACCGAAAACAAGTGATACTTTCTGAATAACCGTATTGGCGATGAAGTTCTATTGGGAGAAATAACTAAAAATAGTGCTACATTACCTATTTTACTTTCACTGGATCCTTCGAAGGTCTCTAGAAATAAATTAAAAATATTATATTTGTTGTTTTCTTGAGAATAAGCTCAGAAAGGCTGCCCCAGAATTGTAAACGATAAACTCTAAGATTGTCCAAACATCTGTACTTTCCAATAAAATATAGCATAAGAAAAGAAAATAAATACGGGGTGTCATAGTTCCACTTTTTGAGAAGAAAAATAATTAACATCAGAATATTTGGTCATACAGGAAATTGGAATTTTGTACTTGACCATATAAGTAACTTTATTTTCGGAGAATATTACGCAAAAATGAAACCATTTGCGTCACATGCTTTCGATAGACCACTTCCTAAAAAAACCATAATGCCACTGAATCTTCTAAGAATGGGACCACATACTTTCAAAGGTAATTTTTTAAAGAACCAAACGGAAGAATTACTCACTTTCTTTCGCACAGCACTGTTTACGATATTGTTTGGGATATTTTTGAGGTATTTGATTCCTGTTTTTCTGAATAATAATTATGGTTCTTGAAATCTGTACATTAAGCCATATCATCTTTCCTTATATTCATATGCACTGTAAAGAAAAAAATCACTTGTTTTAGATTTTCAAATTGTTTTCAGTATGGCTCTTCTAATGTGAAAATTAATTTAATTTTGAATTTGATTTTTGATTTCAATAGATTAATTAAATGGGTCAAGAAGTACTGCTCTAATTCTTTTTTATACAATTATTTTCGGAGTATTTGCTTTTGCTGAGTAGGATTGTTTAATTGAAGAGAATCCCAAATTGAGTTCACAGTGTTTCATCCATTTATTCTACACAAAAAATGAAGACCGAATTCAATCAGTTTTACTCATAATAATTTTCCTAAGGTAGTTGCATTACCCTTAAGTTTATATTCCAAAATTGGCTTTTAAGTGTCTACGAAAGTCTGAACCATTTATTACACAAGGTCTGCACAATAACCCATGTTAAAAGTGGATTCCTCAAACTAATGAGAAAGATGGATTGGATTGAAGAAACTTGAATTCAAATCCAATAAATTAGAGACTGTACATTTTGAAGTGCAATTTTCACTAATGAACTATTTTATGGCAACTTATTGCGAAACAAGCACTGTGAAATGTCGTTTGTTCAGAGAGATCGATTTGAAAATTGTGTTTAGACACCTCAGAATATGTCAAATATTGTGAGAAACATGGAAATGAGATATGGGTAATATTCGAGAAATTTGCTCTTTTGACCTGAAATATACAATCGGGTATACCCGATGAATGAGTTCAATGTGGATATGCAATTTCGTCACCAGATACCTTGTAAAGTCTAGATTAGTTTTGTTTGTAATCCTCAAAGTGTGCGAGCGTGCAGAAGAATCTACTAGAACAGAGGCATTATCATACGTTCCCTCATAAATGACGAATCATTCCCAAGTAAAAAGAACACACGTACGCTTATTTATTATTAGAAGAATTTTCATGTTGAGAACAATGACAGTACTTTTATAGTAACTGTCAAAGTTGCACTATTTCCTGAGCAGAGCCTTCCTGAAATATTTTATCTCATGAAATCTAACACGAACCTGCAGTCGACGTCACGAATTGTCGACCTTTTTTTGTTTTGTCTAGTTTATACCTTTTTAGACGGGCCGTGCAAAAATAAAAGTTGGTTTTAGGTGGTAGTTACTATATCGAGTGGCGCACTAAATGCAAAATGCAGGTTATGGCCGAATGTTTCTAATTGTTCTTTTGCTATGGACCGTTCTTGTTCGATAGATGGTTTTTGAGACATTCAGCCCAAATTTGCAATGCAAGCTATTCTTTACAGCCTTCATCATTGCACGTCGTCGATTTTAACTGATGTTTTCTTTTCCGAGGCCATGTTTTGTTTTGCTCTTCCAAATTTTTTGTAGTATGCCATTGATCAATTTTCGTCATCTTCGCTTTATTAAGAAAGTTCTAAACTATTGAAATTTTTTCGTAACTCCTAACGTTTTCGAGTGAAAAATTTTTGAATTTGAATTATTTGAATTAAAAACTGAATACATTGATGGAAGTGTCCTCCACCTGTAAGAGTACATTCCTCTGTCCTTCTTCGCATATTATAACGCACTCTTTGAAATATTCCTGTGGTATTTCTTATCTTGTCTCAAGAGGTCATTATTCGATTTTTTAATTCTTGTACAGTGTTCACTGGAGTGGTCAAAACTAAACGTTTGAGATACCCCCATCAGAAGAAGTCTAAACCATTTAAGTCTGGGGACCCAGGAGGCCATGGTTCGGGCCCACCCCGCATTATCCGTCGGTTAATGAATGTATTATTCGAGAATTCCCCAGCTTTTGCACTGAAATCTGCTGGTTTCCCGTCATGCATGAACCACATCATGCTTCTCAGCAGAAGTGGCATATCCTCGAGACAATAAAGGTAACTCTCATTCAAGAAATTGCCGATAAGCGGGACCGTTTAGTCTGCTGGGAAGAAAAAATGGCCTAACCAAATTATTTCCTTTTATTCCGACTCAGACATTTAGTGATAATTGATTTTAATTATGAGATTCTTCAATCAAATGGGGGTTAACTTCAGTCCAATAATGATTATTGATAAACCATGTGATAGCAAGTCTCGAAAAGTTAGCTTCTTCTGTGAACGTTATTTCACTATCAAAATGAGCATTCTCTCTAATTTTAACTAAGAACCATCGACAGGAATTCAGTTATGAAGGAAAATCTCGAGGAAGTAGAGTTTGGATGCGTTAAATATGAAACGGGTACAATAAAATTTTGTGAAGAATTTTTTTAACTGGAACATGTGAAATATTCAACTGATTTCCAATTTTTATTGTACTCACATGAGGATTCAAATCAATACAATTCAGAACTGCTTCCTCAATATCTGGAGTTCTCTTAGTTTGTGTTGCACTTTTTAAATGATTATTTGTAATAAAAGTACCAGTTTCTCTCTACCTTCTATGGACATTTGAAAATATTCGCCTGTCTGTTGTTACTCTATTTGGAAAGCGAACCTGATATAATCGTGAAGCTTCTGTTGTGTTTCCGTCAGCCAGACCGTACATGTAATGGGTATCAGCCAATTCGGCTTTAGTAAAATTAGCCATTTGTCTTACAATAATAATTTAAGAAGTCTCGAAACTAATCGTTGATTTGATTAACAGTTTGAGCAGACACTGATTCAACTTTAGCATTTGTCAAAATAAATCAAAGTTTTAAGCCTACGAGTTATAAATTTTAGGAAGTGGTTTTAGAAGTGCTGTCAATTATGCGAATGCAAATTTTCGTTTAATAATTTCATGCTCGAGAACGGTCGGAGATACTAAAAAATTACAAATGTCAAAGAAGTAAATGAAAGAAGATTACGAAAATTGTTTGTTAGCTGATCAGTGGAGTACTGCAAATAAGTTTGAAAGGGCAAAAGAAGTCATAGCTCCGGAATAGAAAACATCTTGTAGATTCAAGTTAAAATTTAGGACGTTTAATGATGGAGGCTGTAAATAATAGCTTGAATTCCAAATTTGATCTGAATATCTCAAAAACTGCAGGAGTTTCGAAAAAAAAACCAACTTTTTACGGAAATTTCAACACCCTATAGCTCCGTAATGAAGCATTCGGGGGCCTATGTTCGTATGAAGTTTTTTCCTTAAAACTGAACGGTTATTTACCTTCTCAAATTGTTATGTTATTATGTAACTCCCTGTATGTTATGGTCTATACAGAAAGATCGGTAACATAGTTACATATAAAAGTTATGATATTATGATGAAATATCATATATTTTGATGTTTTTGACTTTTTGAATTATGAAGAAATGTGTGTTCCATCAACATTTCTTTCACCAGATTTAAGAGCTTTTGCAAAAATTGGACGTCTGAAATTGGAGTTCTTTCTCAAATTTTTCACCATTCTTTGATATTATTCTCAAATAGATTGATTAATATTGAATTGAAACGATGATGACCCAAGGACGGGCCTGTCATTTTTTTGGGAAGAAGGATAGTCTTAGGAAAGATAAGGGTCGTTTCAGATCTTATAACTGTGAGTTTCATAAAATACTGGATCTTTTATAGGCATTTTTCAGGAAAAATATTAAAATGGGGAAGATATCGATTTGGCTGAATTATTAGATGGAATGAATTTATATTCTCTGAGGGGTAATTCTAGCATTCCGTTCAGTCTTAGTATTGAAAACGAATCAAAGCTTTAGAAATGTCAGATAGATTCTGGTGTAAGTATTTCTTATTTGTCAGAGAAATTCTATATTGAAAACTTTTGGAGTTTAAACTTAGAAGAAAAAATGGTTTGGGATGATAGAACTTGAATTCATATCCACTAAATTTGAGCCGCTTAGTACATTTTAAAGAGGAATATAGTTCATATGTTTACTCATGAACTATTTCATGAACACTTATCGCGAAACAAGCACGGTGAAATTTCATTAAACTTAATAGTTCGATTCGAGAATTGTGTTTTCAGACCACAAAATATGTCAAATATTTTGAAAACTATGGAAATAAGAGGTCTGTGTTCTTGCAGGTGGAATACTTTTCCATCAATTCATTTAATTCTTGACTGTCAGAACAGAGCTATCAAGGTAAAAGCAAATTTCGGGCCTACCTATCGAGTATTTCTTCTATTTCTCCATTTAGCGAATTACATACAACTCAAATAATTCAACTTTATTATTATTTTATATTTAAATTATTTTTCACTCGAAAACAGTTGGAGAGACGACAAAATTACAACTCTCAAAAAACGAAAATTGATTGAACGTCGATCAATAGCGTACTACAGAAATGTTGGAAAGGGCAAAAGAAGACATGGCCCTGTTGCCCGCAATAGCTTCATTATGGAGCTACAGGGTGTTGAAATTTCCGAAAAAAATTGATTTTTTTCTTTAGAATTCCTGCAGTTTTTGAGACATTCAGCCTAAATCTAGAATGCAAGCTTTTCTTCACGGTCTCCATCGTTACACGTCCTAGATTTTAACTGAAATTCACAAGAAGTGTTCTTTTCCGAGGCCATGTCTTCTTTTGCCCAGCGTATAATCAATTTTCGTCATCTTCGTTCAATTTAAAAACTTTTTTGACGATTGTAATTTTTTCGTATCTCCAACTGTTTTAGAGTGAAATATTATTGAATTCGAATTATTTGAACTGTTGGTTATTCGCTGGAAGAAAAATGAAAGAAATAATTGATGGGAATGCCATAAATTTGCTTTAATTTCGATAGCTCTGCTTCTGATACTCAACTTATACTTATTCAATATTACACTGAGAGAATGAATAATTGAAAACTGTATAAATTGATGGAAGTATCCTCCACCTGCAAGAATACAGGTCTCTTATTTACATAGTTTTCAAAATATTTGACATTTTCTGTGGTCTAAAAACACAATTTTCAGTACTAAGAATCTCAAATTAAGAGGACATGAATTCAAGTTCCTTCATCCCAATCCTTTATTTTGCCTTCTTCAAACTCCAAAAGTTTTAAATCTAGAATTTCTCTTACAAATAAGAAATAGTTGCACCTGAAGATATCTAACATATAGTTTTGATTCGATTTCCCCCCTTCAGAGAATATAAATTCATTTCATCTAATGATTCAGCCGAATCGACATCTACATAATTATGAGTCGATGTTCCTAGGGTGTAAGGGGTGACAGCACATGATCACGCTGACCCAAATGACAACCTCACCTGCACGCGGTGCACCCTGCTAGAAACTGACGAGGCTCTGTCGACCGAGTGACTGCCGGTAAAAGCAGTCCCCTCTTATCAGCCAATAGCTTAGGGTGGAGGAGCTGTTAAGAGTCGGGGCACCCTATTGCCCTGGGTTCGGGAAACCGACCCCGAAGGCGGAAGAACTTCTTGTAAGTCAACGGCATTGGGATGTAGAAGGCAAGGAGAAACCACCACATTAAAGATGCTCGAGATATCTCTAGTACAATTATCATGCCTGAAAATCAGGAAGTAACGGCCCTCAGTCCCCGGCAGGTCTTCAGTGATCAGAGGGTGCTAAGAATCACCGGGTCAGCTATGAAGATTAGTACGTGGAATGTTCAAAGTATGTACCAACCTGGAAAAGTGCACAATATTATGCAAGAAATGGACAGACTAAAAATTAATATCCTAGGTGTTAGTGAAGCTAGATGACCTAGCTCAGGGCTACTTACAACAAACAACAAAACAGAATATTACTCTGGAAATAAAGACAATCAACATATACATGGAGTAGCTATCATACTAGACAAAACATCCAGCAAAGCAGTCGTAGGATTTGTCCCAATTTCTGAGAGAGTGATGATAATACAACTGGAAACGACCCATACGAAATTAAATTTAATACACGTGTATGCTCCAACAACAGATGAAGAACTGAATACCTTCTAGCAACAGCTTCAAGAAGCTCTAAAAATAGTTAATAATAGAGAAATAACAGTTTCAATGGGCGATTTCAACTCGAAGATTGGCAGCGGAAGAAGTGGGGGAGTGGTTGGAGATTATGGATTAGGAGAACGAAATGAGAGAGGAGACCGCCTTGTGGAATTTTGTCAAGAGAAGAAGCTGATCATTACCAACACATTCTTCAAACTGCCGAAGAGAAGACTTTATACATGGCGCGCTCCTTTAGATGGACTTAATGATAAGATCGTTAGAAATCAAATTGATTTCATTCTCGTTAATGAGAGATACAGGAATGTCATTCAGTCGGTAAAAACATATCCTGGTGCCGACGTTTTTTCGGACCTTAATCCGTTGGTTGCGACTCTGAAGCTGAAACTAAAAATTCTTGAAAAACCAAAAGCTATACCAAAGATCAACACAACAAAACTACAAGTGCCAAGCATTAGAGAACAAGTCCAGAAAAAAATCTATGAAAACTTAAATAGAATACAAATAGATCACGAAAATATTAACGAAGAATGAGAGGAATTAGAAAGAAATATAATTAACCCTTGTACAGAGATTCTAACTGAAGACAAAGAGAAGAAACAGGAGTGAATGACTGACGAATTATTGAAAATGATAAACGAGAGAAGACTTTATAAAAGTCAGAACACTCAAAAGTACAAACAACTACAAAAGGAAATTAGAGTAAAGATTCGTCAAGCAAAAGAAAAGTATTACGAGGACAGATGCAAAGAAATTGAGGACTTAGACAGAAAATATGACATGTTCAACCTACACAAAAAAGTGAAAGAGCTTGCAGGCACACAGAGAAAGAATAAAAGCACTATTCTCGTGAATAAAGAGGGTAAGATCTCAATGAATACAGCAGATAAACTACAAAGATGGAAGGAATACACAGAAGAATTATTTATGGATAACAGAACTGAACCAGAAGAAATTAACACATACTGTGAAGAGATAGGCCCAGATATTACTAAAGAAGAGGTAAAACATGCATTTAAGAACATGAAAAATGGAAAAAGCCCCGGAATAGATCAATTGGCAAGTGATATACTCAAATTAATTGACGACAATCATATCGGTCTCTTAGTCAATATATTCAATAAAGTATACAGAACTGGAAGTATTCCCAGAGAATGGTTAGTATCTACTTTCATCTGCTTACCGAAAAAACCACATGCTAGAGAATGTGGTGATCATCGTACAATCAGTCTGATGTTACACCTTCTCAGACTGCTCCTCAAGGTTATCCATAATCGAATATACCATAAACTTGACATGGATATAAGCGATACTCAATTTGGATTCAGAAGGGGATCGGGAACCCGCGAAGCCTTTTTCGCATTCAACGTGTTCACTCAAAGGTGTATCGATGTCAACAAAGTGGTCTATGCGTGTTTCATAGACTATAATAAAGCCTTTGACAAGGTTCGTCAAGATCAACTGATAGACATCCTTAAATTAAAACATCTAGATAGTAGAGACGTATAGATCATCACTAATCTCTATTATAAGCAAAAAGCTATAATATGCATGGACAACCACACATCAGATAAAAATTGAAATACAACGAGGGGTAAGACAGGGATGCGTTCTATCGCCGACACTCTTCAATGCATATGCTGAAGAAATACTTAGGAAAGCTCTGGAAAACGAAGAATGTGGGATAACAGTTGGTGGAACACGGGTAAACAACATAAGATATGCGGACGACACAGTAATCTTAGCGGAGAGTATCGAATCTCTGCAGAGACTAATGACCAGAGTATCTACTTACAGTGAGGAATATGGGTTATCACTAAACATAAAAAAGACAAAATTCATGGTAATCTCAAAGAACAATCCAGTAAATGTTAGTCTAACTATAAACGGCAGAAATGTAGAAAGAGTGGAGCAATATACTTACCTTGGAGCAATGGTGAACAGCACAAATGAATACACCCAAGAAATAAGAATAAGAATAGAAAAAGCCCGAGCCAACTTCATAAAAATGGACAAAGCTTTTCGTAGTAAAGATCTAAGTATGGCATTAAAACATCGTTTAGCTAAATGTTATGTTTTCTCTACTCTCCTTTATAGAGACATTCCTCTGTCCTTCTTCGCATGTTATCACGCACTCTTTGAAATATTTCTGTGGTATTTCTTTTCTTGTCTCAAGAGGTTAGGTTACATTATTCTATTTTTTAATTCTTGTATAGGGTACACTGGAGTGGTAGAAACTAAACGTTGGAGATATCCCATCAGAAGATGGCTAAACTATTTAAGTCTGGGGACCCAGGAGGCCATGGTTCGGGCCCACCCCGCATTATCCATCGGTTAATGAATGTATTATTCGGGAATTCCCCAGCTTCTGCACTGAAATCTGCTGGTTTCCCGTCATGCATGAACCACATCATGCTTCTCAGCAGAAGTGGTACATCCCCGAGACAATAAAGGTAACTCCTCCTCAAGAAATTGCCGATAAGCGGGACCGTTTATTCTGCTGGGCAAAAAAATGGCCTAACCAAATTATTTCCTTTTATTCCGACTCAGACATTTATTGAGAACTGATTTTGATAATTCAATCAAATGGAGGTTATCCTCGGACCAATAATGATTATCGATAAACTATGTGATAGCTGTTCTCGAAAAGTTAGCTTCGTCTGTGAACATTATTTCACTAACAAAATGAGCATTCTCTCTAATTTTATCTAAGAACCATCGGCAGGAATTCAGTCTTGAAGGAGAATCTCGAGGAAGTAGAGTTTGGACGCGTTGAAATTGAAACGGGTACAATAAAATGTCGTGAAGAATTTTATTAACTAGAACATGTGAAATATTCAACTGATTTCCAATTTTTATTGTACTCACATGAGGATTCAAATCGATACAATTCAAAACTGCTTCCTCAATATCTGGAGTTCTCATAGTTTGTGTTGCACTCTTTAAATGATTATTTGAAATAAAAGTACCAGTTTCTCTCTACCTTCTTTGGATATTTGAAAATATTCGCCTGTCTGTTACTCTATTTGGAAAGCGAACCTGATATAATCGCGAAGCTTCGGTTGTGTTTCCGTCAGCCAGACCGTACATGTAATGGGTATCAGCCAATTCGGCGTTAGTGAAATTAGCCATTTTTTCTCACAGCAATAATTTAAAAAATCCTAAAGCTGATCGTTAGTGTAATTAACAGTTTGATCAGACACTGGTTCAACTTTAGCAACTGTCAAAATAAATCAAAAAGCTAAACCTCCGAGTCATACTTATTAATAAGTAGTGCTTTCATATACGAATGCAAACACTGGTTCAATAATTTTTTTGCTCGAGAATAGTCGGAGCTACAAAAACATTACAAATGTCAAAGAAGTGTCTAAATTGAGAGAAAATTACGAAAATTGTTTGTAAACTGATTAGTGGAGTACTGCAAATAAGTTTGAAAAGGCAAAAGAAGACATGGCTCCGAAATAGAAAACATCGTGAAGATTCTAGTTGAAATTTAGGAAGTGTAATAATGGAGTCTGTGAACAATAGCTTGAATTCCAAATTTGGGCTGAATATCTCAAAAACTGCAGAAGTTTCGAAGAAAAAAACATTTTTTCACGGAAATTTCAACACCCTGTAGCTCTGTACCGAAGCTTTGGCGGTACTATGTTTGTATGAATTCTTTTCCTTAAAATTACACACTGATTAACACCTTCAAATTATGACATGCTATTACGTAAATATACTATGTTTATATGAAATTTTCTCCTCAAAACTGAACGGATATCTACCTTCTCAAATTGTTGTTATTATGTAACCCCTGTAACTCCCTGTATGTGATGATCTATACAAAAGATCGGTAACATAGTATCATATAAAAGCTATGATTTTATGATGTAATATCATATAAGTGTGAGTTTCATAAAAGACTGGATCTTTTATAGGCATTTTTTAGGAAAAATAGAAAAATGGGGAACTTTTCTAGGAACATCTACATTATGTAGATGTCGATTTGGCTGAATTACTAGATGGAATTAGTTTATATTCTCTGAGGGGTAATTCTAGCATTCCGTTCAGTCTTAGTATTGAAATCGAATTAAAACTGTGGAAATGTCGAATAGATTCAGGTGTGAGTATTTCTTATTCGTTAGAGAAATTCTATCTTGAAAACTTTTAGAGTTTAAGCTAAGAAGAAAAATAGTTTGGGATGATAGAACTTGAATTCATATCCACTGAATTTGAGCGTCTTAGTACATTTTGAAAAGCAATGTAGTTCATATGTTTACTCAAGAACTATTTCATGAACATTTATCGCGAAACAATCACAGTGAAATTTCATTAAACTTAATAGTTCGATTCGAGGATTGTGTTTTCAGACCACAGAATATGTCAAATATTTTGAAAACTATGGAAATAAGAGGCCTGTATTCTTGCAGGTGGAATACTTTTTTTAATTTGATATTGAATAAGTATAAGTTGAGTGTCAGAACAGAGCTATCAAGGTAAAAGAAAATTTCGGGCCTACCTATCGAGTATTTCTTCTATTTCTCCATTTAACGAATAACATACAACTCAAATAATTCAACTTTATTATTATTTTATATTTAAATTATTTTTCACTCGAAAACAGTTGGAGAGACGACAAAATTACAACTCTCAAAAAACGAAAATAGATTGAACGTTGATCAATAGCATACTACAAAAATGTTGGAAAGAGCAAAAGAAGACATGGCCCAGTTGTCGGCAATAGCTTCATTATGGAGCTACAAGGTGTTGAAATTTCCGGAAAAAATTGATTTTTTCTTTAGAATTCCTGCAGCTTTTGAGACATTCAGCCTAAATCTAGAATGCAAGCTTTTCTTCACGGCCTCCATCGTTACACGTCCTAGATTTTAACTGAAATTCACAAGATGTTTTCTTTTCCGAGGCCATGTCTTCTTTTGCCAGCGTATAATCAAATTTCGTCATTTTCGTTCAATTTAGAAACTTGATAGCTGTGCTTCTGATACTCCACTTATACTTATTCAATATCACACTAAGGAAAAGAACAATTAAAAACTGTATAGATTGATGGAAGTTTCCTCCACCTGCAAGAACACAGGCCTCTTATTTCCATAGTTTTCAAAATATTGGACATATTCTGTGGTCCGAAAACAGTCTAATGAAAATTCACTGTGCTTGTTTTGCGATAAGTTTTCATGAGTGAAAATATGAACTAGATTGCTCTTCAAAATGTACTAAGAATCTCAAATTTAGTGGATATGAATTCAAGACTCTTCATCCCAAACCATTGTCTCTCCTCAGCTTTAAACTCCAAAAGTTTTCAAGCCAGAATTTCTCTTAGAAACAAGAAATACTTGCACCTGAAGAATCTCACATTTCTTTAGTTTGATTCGATTTCAATACTAAGACTAAACGGAATGCTAGAAATACCCCTCAGAGAATATAAATTCATTTTATCTAACGATTCAGCCCAATCGACATCTACATAATAACGAGTCAATGTTCTTAGAAAAATTCCCTATTTTACTATTTTTTCTACAAACTGCCAATTAATGATTCTGTATTTTATGAAACCCACACTTATAAGATCTGAAACGACTCTTGTTTTTCGTAAAACTAGCCTTCTTCAAAAAAACTTGACAGGCTTGTGTTTCAATTCAATATTAACCAATGTAGTTGAAACTAATGTCTAAGGATGGGGAGAAATATGAAGAAGTACTCCGATTTCAGACGTCAAATATTTTGAAAAACTCTTAAATCAGGCAAAAGAAATGTTGATGGAAATCACAATTTTTCATAATTCACAAAAAATGTCAAAATTTGAAATATATGGTATTTCGAAATAAAATCATAACTTTGATATGTAACTATGTTACTGAGCTTTCTGTATAGACCATAATATACAGGAAGTTAAATAATGACATAACAACTTCAGGGGGTAAATCTACGTGCAATTTTTAGAAAAAACATTCGGCCATAACCTGCATTTTGGATTTAGTGCGCCACTCGATGTAGTAACTACCAACTAAAACTTTCATTTTGGCACGATCCGTCTAAAAAGGTATAAACAAGACAAAACAAAGAAAAGGTCGAGATTTGGTGACATCGACTCTAGGTTCGTGTGAGATTTCAAGAGATAATATAAGCTGCTGAAGTAAAAATTACGGATAGTATTCGAACACTAGTGTCTTGATAATACGGTGGGTTCTAGTGAAAATAAATTCAATAATACTTTTTCATTTATTGCACACAAGCAATATAAAATATTAGGCAGAAATTCACCAAAAAGATTTCAGAACGCTCTGCTCAGGATATAGCACTTTCATAGTTACCAAAAATTGTTCTGATACTTAATAAGCGTACGTGTGTTCTGGTTGCTTGGAATGATTCACCAATTATGAGGGAACGTATGATTATACGTCTGCTGTAGTAGATTTTCCTGCACGCTCGCACATTTTAAGGATTACAAACAAAAACAATCTAGACTTTACGAGGTATCTGGTGACAAAATTGCATCACCACATTACACTCATTCAATTGGTATACCCGATTGTATTTTTCAGGCCGAAAAAGCGAATTTCTCGAATATTACCTATATCTAATTTCCATGATTTTCATATTATTTGACATATTCAATTTTCAAATCGAACTCTTAAAAACTAATGAAATTTTACAGTGCTTGTTTCGCAATAAGTTTTCATAAAATTGTTCATTAGTGAAAATATGAACCAAATTGCACTTCAAAATATACTTAGAGTATCAAATTTATTGGATTTGAAACAGGAATAAAATATCTCACAAATATCCTAAACTGTACTGTACGAAAGAAAGAGAATAATGCTTCCATTTAGTTCTTCAAAAAATTATCTTTCGAAGAAGGTGGTCTCATTCTTAGAAGATTCAGTGGCATGATGATTTTTTCTTAGACGGGGTCCTTCGAAAGCATGTGTCGCAAATGGTTTCATGTTTTCGAAGGAAAGCATTCGACGCAAAAGATTTCATGTTTGCGTAATATTTTCCAAAAATAAAGTTTATTATGTGGTCAAGTACAAATTTTCAATTTCCTGTATGACCAAAGACTCTGATGTACATTATTTTTCTTCTCAAAAAGTGTAACTATGTCACCTTATATTTTGAATTTTCCCTCTATTATTTTTCTGATGATTGGTTTTATTAGAAAGTTCACATGTTTGGACAATCTGAGAGTTGATCATTCACAATTCTGGAGCAGCCATTTCGAGCTGATTCTCAAGAAAACGACTGATACAATATTTTTATTTCATATTTGAAGACCTTCGAAGTATCCGGTGAGAA
Organism: Cryptolaemus montrouzieri; assembly: GCA_013387265.2. NCBI lineage: Eukaryota > Metazoa > Arthropoda > Insecta > Coleoptera > Coccinellidae > Cryptolaemus > Cryptolaemus montrouzieri. Next base: position 58,732,321 of record JABFTP020000185.1, read on the forward strand.
GAGAATGGGTAATGTAGCACTATTTTCAGTTATTTCTTCTAATAGAAGTTCATCCGCAATACGCTTTTTCAGAAATTATCACTTGTTATCCATATGCGAAATAAAAAGTGAAAAAAATAAATATGTACGTTTTTTGCTTGTATTTCGTAATGCCTATAATTAATTTCTCTCTACTAAATTAAATGCATGATGAGTATGATCCGCATGACTCGTTCGCAAATTAATTGCCTTGAACTAAGTACCGAAATTACCGTCCTAAAACTGTTCGAGAATTCTTAATTTTTAGATTCGAACATTATTGATTGGGATTTGAGCAAACTGCGTTGGAAGAAAATTGCAGTTGAAAATGTACTGTTTCGCTAGTCCTCCCATATTGGATTGTCAGATTTTCTTTCGCCTGATCAACTGGAATTTAGTATGAACTTGAAATGTTTTCTATGATTGGTGGAGAGGTATTTCAAAATAATCTGGGCACACATTCCCACCAAAAAAACGTCAAATATTGAAAATAAAATTAAATTATCCGGCCAAAGTTACGACTGAAAAATATAAAGACATTAACCAAAAGCCCAAACTGTAAATTTTGAATGAATCCCTAGATCATAAATCATAGCCTATTTTGTAAAGTTTGAATTACGAATCTGTTATCAGAGAGTTACCACTAGTACAGTGTATTTGGTGACGTGTGACACATTTCTCAACATTTTATCCCTGTTATACTGTTCAATAGATATGGGTTTTGAAATCTGTTCCAAATTGTTATCTGGAAGAAAACCAAACTTAAAAATTATTTTGATATTTAACATAATGAAAATAATAGATTGAGAGTGAACCTATGAGAAGCATTGGATATCAATGCAAGTTGAATTACAGAACCTTACTTAATGGTGCATTATATCTGTTTTCGTTTACATTATTGAATCCTGTTATTTCTTAAAGCAAACCTGTCTGAATTTTCCTTCTATAGAGTTAAGTACCTGTTTTTACTATTGTAATGTACAATGCGTTTCAACGAAAATTGTCCATGCCCTATATCTCTAAATAGAATGATTACGGCGAAAAAAGTGATAGAACGTCAATGTTTTGTTCGAGAGGGATTAATTTCTGATTTGGTTCTGAGCATATAGAATCAACCCCTACTATCAGTACCACTTAAGTCAACTTTCATAAATCTGAAATTGGGTCAAGTGACATATCTGTGGAAAGGTCTTTTTCTCATTTATTTAAAAATAGTATCATCCTGATTATTAAGTATCACACAAAAAACACAAAAACTACAAAAATTTGTATGTAAACGAAAATTTGCACTCCCTATGTGTCAAGAAGAATACCACAAAACAAATTTCGTAGCATGTAAAATCGATACCCTACCTTGAGAAGCTCATAAGTTCATTATTGGGAGAAATATTGTAATCCTTGAGCAACGATTCTAGCCCTCAGCATTTCTATGCTTTTGATTCTCAAGAAAATGTTAAAATATATTTTTAGAAAAAAGAAAAGTAATTATCTGCTATCACTTTCAAGTAACGAATCTAGTGCTCAGGACTTCCATGATTTCAATTCTCATGGAAATGTAATAATTAGATATATTGGTAATACTGATGATTAGAGATATTGGTAATCATCTGTATTTTGTAGGAAAAACATAATTGTTTTCATAACAACCATCTGATTATGATAAATATGTTTCCCTTTTTTCTCTTCTTGTCGCAATCCAAATATTCACAATTATCGATTTTCAGGCAAACGATGAAAATGGTATACTCCACTGATGGAGTTGATGGTTGAAATTGTTTCAATCTATTATCGAAATAATAATTGTGCTAGAAAAACGGCATGGTTTTTTGTGTAAACCATCCAGAAAAACAGGTAGCTTTATACTTGATGAATTGTTGACAACTGTTTTGGTGGCTAACGAGAAACATAAAATACAAACGAACGAAGCAGCTGAAGTGATAGTAGTGGGCCACTTGGAAAATTATCATGTCTGTCTAGTGTGTCAGTTTCAACTATCTACAGGATCGTAAAAAACCACAAATTTCACCTCTATAAAGTGATGCTAGTCCACGGAATAAAAGGAGATGATCCCGATCGCAAATTTATGAAATTTGAAGTGAAAATACTAACAGTAATCCACATTCTCTGACTAATATCTGCTTTTCTCTCATAGTGAAATAAATGAGCAGAATTATCGACATTTGGATAACCAAAATTTTCATTAGTTCACACAAACATTATAATTTTCAGTGAAATATGAACTGTATCTGGATTGTTTTTACCATTTTGGCGAATTCATTGATTTCAACTCTTTGAACTTGACATTTTTCAGATAGATCATTGAGAAAAGATCAGTAGACGCAAGAACTACACTCATGCTTATAAATTTACTACGAATTAGAAAAAATTTACCGATTTTATGAAATTTCTTCGTTATGTTGTCGGTGTTAACAAAATGAGCAGTATAAAAGTTCAATCCTAATATTCTACATTCCTCATATTCATGATGTAATGCATAGACTGACAAGCTCCAACAATTCCGATGATTTTCAGTCTGAGTCTCTATCAGATATCCAAGTATATTATGTAGTCTCATATACAAACATTCATAATAAGACGACATATCTAATCATAACACATTCAAATCACTTTGATATTCCCTCACTTAATGACATTTTTCATGCTATGCTTAATTTGAGAAAAATATTACTCTATCAGATATACAATTTTATGATGCATTGGCGATGAAGTTTTATTGGGAGAAATAACTGAAAATAGTGCTACATTATCTATTTTACTTTCTAAGGTCTCTAGAAAAAATGAAAAATATTATATTAGTTGTTTTCTTGAGAATCAGCTCGAAAAGGCTGCCCCAGAATTGTAAATGATCAACTCTAAGATTGTCCAAACATGTGAACATTCTAATAAAATCTGGCATAAGAAAAAAAATTGAATTTATTGAAAAACAGTGTGTCATAGTTCCATTTTTTGATGAGCAAAATATTTAACATCAGAATCTTCGGTCATACAGGGAATTGGAATTTTGAACTTGATTACATAATAAACTTTATTTTCGGAAAATATTAAGCAAACATGAAAGCATTTGCGTCACATGTTTTCGATGAACCCCTTCTAAAAAAACCATAATGCCACTGAATCTTCTAAGAATGAGACCACATACTTCCAAAGATAATTTATTTAAGAACTAAACGGAAGAATTACTCACTTTCTTTCGTACAGCACCGTTTAGGATATGGTTTGGGATATTTCATTCTTTGTTTTCTGAATAATAACTGAGGTTTTGGAAATTTGTACTTTAAGCCATATTATAATTTGGTATATTCATTTGACTCAAAAGAAAAGAATCACTTGTTTAAGATATTTAATTTGTCTTCAGTTTGGCTTTTCTGATGTGAAAATTAAATTAATTTTGATTTTGATTTTTGCATTCAGATTTCATCAGATAATTTCAATGGATCAAGAAGTACTGCTCTAATTCTTTGAATCCAACAAGACTTAGAGGATCTAAAAAGATATGGGATTTTAGGACACACTATGCAATTATTTTCGGAGTATTTTCTATTGCTAAGTAGGATTGTCTAATTAAAGAGGATCCCAAATTGAGTTCACAGTGTTTCATCCATTTATCCCACACTAAAAAAGAAGATTGAATTCAATCAGTTTTGCTCGTAATGATTTTCCTAAGGTAGTTGCAGCACCCATTAATTTATATTCCAGAATTGGCTTTTCTGAAAGTCTGACAATGTATTACACAAGGTCTGCACAATAACCCATGTTATAAGTAGATTCCTCAAACTAATGAGTAAAGATGGATTTGATTGAAGAAACCTGAACTCAAATTAAATAAATTTGTGATTCTCTGTACATGTTGAGTGCAATTTGGTTCATATTTTCACTAATGCACTATTATATGAAAACTTATTGCGAAACATGCACTGTGAAATTTCATTAGTTTTGAGACTTAGATTTGAAAATTGTGTTAAGACACCACAGAATATGTCAAATATGAAAAATACGAAAATCAGATATAAGTAATAGTCCAGAAATTCGCTTTTTTGGCCTGAAATATACAATCGGGTATACCAATTGAATGAGTGTAATGTGGATATGCAATTTCATCACCAGATACCTTGTAAAGTCTAGATTTTTTTTTTTTAAATCCTCAAAGTGTGCGAGCGTACAAAAAAAAGCTACTACAGCAAAGGTATAATGCATGCGTTTCCACATAATTGGCGAATCATTCATAAGCAACAAAAACACACGTACGCTTATTAAGTATTAGAACAGTTTTCATGTTGAAAACTTTGAAGTAGTAACTGTGGAAGTGGCGCTATTTCCTGAGCAGAGCTTTTTTGAAATATTTTATGGAGAGATTTCGCCTATTTTTGAGATTATTTTGTTTTGCTTATGTGTATAACAAATGAAAAAGTATTATTAAATTTCTTTTCACTTGAGCGTTCGAGTACAATCTGTAATTATTATTTCAGCTGCTAATATTATCTCTTGAAATCTACCACGAACCTGCAGTCGATGTCACGAAATGTCGACCTGTTTTTTGTTTTGTCTAGTTTATACCTTTTTAGACGGACCGTGTCAAATTGAAAGAAGGTTTTAGTTGGTAGTTACTATATCAAGTGGCACACTAAATGCAAAATGCAGGTTTTGGCAGAATGTTTCTAATTGTTTTTCAGCTATCGAACGTGCTGGTTCAAATATTAAAAATTAAGATATACATATGTTACGTAATAGTATGTCACCAGGTTAGTATGACAATATTTTTTTTTATTCAATGATATTTGTCATATTTTTTCGAACGACTGTCAAAAATTTGTTCGCAAATTTTTCTTCAAATTAAACATGTTCCACAAAGAAATAATATATGGGTGATGTCAACCCAAATTATTGGGACCATAATTTTGCTAAAACATCTATAGACCATAATCGGCATCACTTGGAAGACTGAACTTGGCCATCGGGGCTCTCTCGGTCAAACAGAGAAGGAATTTGAAATTTGAAATATTGCAGGTTATGTATTTTTTTCCATTATCTCCTTAGTCCTTTTTATGACCTCGCTTGCTATGTAAAATCTGTTCTCAGATTTATTTAGAAATATAAGAAGTATGATTGTTGACATATTTTTCTGCTGGTTTTTCTTCTATTGTTTCAGATTCACCCTTGTCTTCGTTTAGAAGTCATGGAATGCAAGAGAGAATGAAGCGGCTGAGCAGAAAAATCTTTGGTACTGTTTATGTACACACGACACTAACACAACATAAACAGGGAAGCTATTGCTAGTGCAATAGCGACAGGGAAAAGAGTTTTTTCTCAGGTTTTTCAATCTATTATTGATTTATATGGAAGACAGTTGGTTCCCCTGTCACATTTCCTGAGCTCACACTTGTGTTTTTTCTGACACACATTAATATTATAGCTATGAGCATTTTTGTAAATACAATTATTCAAAATTTTGTAAATCCTCTCTTTTCAAAATATATATATATATATATATATATATATATATATATATATATATATATATATATATATATATATATATATATAACCTGATATAATCGCTCAGCTTCTGTTGTATTTCCGTCAGACAGACCGTACATGTAATGGGTATCAGCCAATTCGGCGTTAGTAAAATTAGACATTTTTTGATCGTTAATTTAATTGTAACGGTCAAAATAAATCAGAAATCTAAGCGAGTAATACTTTTCAATAGGAAATGCTTTCAATTATGTGAATGCAAACACACGTTCAATAATTTTTTGCTCGAGAAAGGTCGGAGATACGAAAACCTTACAAATGTCAAAAAAGTGTCTAAATTGAAAGAAAAAGACGAAAATTGTTTATAATCTGATCAGCGGAGTACTGTGAATATGTTTGAAAGGGCAAAAAAAGACATGGATCCGGAATAGAGAACACTATGTGTATTCTAGTTAAAATTTAGGACGCGTGAAGATGGAAGCTGCAGAAGATAGCTTGTATTCCAAATTTAGGATGAATATCTCAAAAACTGCAGGAGTTTCGTAGAAAAAAACAATTTTTTTAAAGAAATTTCAACACCCTATAGCTCCGTAACAAAGCTTTTGCAGATATTTGTTTGTATGAAGTATTTTCTTTAAAACTGCACGTAGATATACCCTCTCATATTGTTATGTTAATATGTAATTCCTGTATATTATGATCTAGACAGAAAGATCGGTAACATAGTTACATATCAAAGATATGATTTTCTTCAGGTATACCATATATTTTGAAGTTTTTGAAATTTATTTTGGATTATGAAAACTGTGATTTCCATCTACATTCTTTTACCTGATTTGAGAGTCTTTCCAAATATTTGACGTCTGAATAAGGAGTTCTTTTTCAAATTTCTCCCCATTCTTAAATATTATTTAAAATTATATTAAATCTTTTGATTAAACTCCTACACCCTGTATACTGCCACTGCTCAGTACTTTAAATTTTAGACCGTTCCTCTATTCGGGATACAAATGTCCCATGAGGACGTTTTTGTCTCTTCAATGTCATATTAACGTCTGTCAAGATGCAAAGTTCAGATTTTTTGAGAATTCCCTAATATGATTAGTTCACTAATCAAAGCCTACGCTGAGAAGTTTGAATTGTGATCTGTTACCAGTAAGTTACCTACTAGAATGTATTCAGTGAAGGGTGACATGTTCCTCAAAATTTTATTCCTGTTTTCCTGAATAATGACTATGGTTTTTGAAATCTTTACCTTAAGCCATAACATATTTAATTATATTCATATGCAGTGCATAGAAAAAATTACTTGTTTTAGATTTTTGAATTGTCTTATTTATAGCTCTTCTAATGTGAAAATCAATTCAATTTTTAATTTGATTTGATTTCGGATTCAACAGATTCAGTGGGTCATGTAATACTGCCCTAATTCTGAGAATCTGACAAGACTTTGAGGAGCTACCAAGATAGGGGATTTCAGGAAACACTATGCAAATATTTTTGAGAAATTGCTATTGCTAAGTAGGATTGTCTAACTGAAAAATATCCCAAATTGGCTTTTCTATGTCTACAACAGTCTGAACCTTGTACTAAAGAAGCTCTGCACAAAAACCTCTGTTCTGAATGGATTCCTCAATGAAATGGAAAAAAAGTGCAGTTCGGTTCATATTTTCACTAATGAACAATTTCATGAAAACATATTGCGAAACAACCACTGTGAAGTTATATTAGACTTAAAACTTCTATTTGAAAATTGTGTTTGTACACCACAGAATATGTAATATATTTAGAAATTAGATAAAGGTAATACTCGAAAACAGGCCTCTTTGGCTTGAAAAATACAATCGGGTATGCCAATTGAATAACAGAAATGTGGGTATGCAATTTTGTCACCAGATACCTTTTATAGTCTAGATTATTTTTATTCGTAATCCTCAGAGTTTGCGAGCGTGCAGTAAAATCTACTACAGCAGAGGCATTATCATACGTTCCCGCATAATTGGCAAATCATTCACAAGCAACAAGTACACACGTACGATAATTAAGTATTAGAAGTTAGTTTTCGTGTTTAAAATTATGACATTACTTTCATAGGTACTGTGAAAGGTGCTATATATCTAGAGCGATTCTGGACCCACCGTATTTTCTAGAAAGTATTGTTCGAATACAATGTTCATGATTATCCCTTGAAATATACTACGAAACTGCAGTCGATGTCTTGAAATATTGACCTATTTTTTGTTCTGAAGGTGTAAACTCCTTCTGAGTTAGAGTGTGCCAAAATAAATTTTGGTTTTAGTTGCTAGTTACTATATCGAGTGGAGCACTAAATGTAAATAGCATCTATATTCGAAGTATTAATACCAGCACGTTCGATAGCAGAAAAAGAATCAGAAACATTCGGCCTTAACCTGCTTTTTGCATTTAGTGCTCTACTCAATATAGAAATTAGCAACTGAAACCACCTTCCACCGTGGCACATTTTGAGGATTACAAAAAAAAAATAATCTGGACTTTTAATGTATCTGATAACAAAATTGCATATCCACATTATAATTGTTCAAATGGCATACCCGATTACATTTTTCAGGCAAAAATGGCGGATTTGTCGAATATTACCTATTTCCTTTTTCCATAACTTTCAAAATATTTGACATATTCAGTGGTCTAACAACACACATTTTTCAAATCAAAGTCTCAAGTCGTTGAAGTGAAGTAGGGTTTTTTGTTTTATTGGGTAAGATTTCATAAACAAGTAGAACCTAAATATGACTCTTCTGTTACTTTAAGTTGAATTTAGTTCAGTATTATTTGAGTATTTTTCGTTCAATACCTCTCGATGTAATTCCAGAAGAATACAGATGGAATTCAAAATGTTTCATTTTATGCTTCATACCTATAATTTTATGCTTCTTTTAATATGTGTAAATTTGACAGTAATGCATATACACAACACAATTATTCAAATGGCATACCTGATTGCATTTTCAGGTCGAAAAGCGAAATTCTCAAATATTTCCTATGTTATTTTTCATAGTTTTCAAAATATTTGACATATTCTGTGGTCTGTACACAGACAATTTTTGAATTAACCCTGTAATTTTCTGAAGTTACTATTAGGGGTATTGAACGAAGAACACTCAAAATTTAATTGAATTTAGTTCAACTTACAGTGCCATCAGAGTCATATTAAGGTTCTACTTGTTTATGAAAACTTAACTCAGATCTTGTTTGTGTAATTACTGCAAAATACAATATGTAGGAAGGAAAGTGAAAAGGATAATTCTCCGCGACCATAAATTCATAATTATTCAGAAAATGTCGATCTACGTGAATCATTATATGAAATGAATTTATATTCTCTGAAGGACAAATTAAACATTCAGTAAAGACAACTTGAAAATATAAAGCCATTGATTCAATTCAGTGCATATGTATACAAGGATATCCACCGGGACCGCCGGTTAAAAACTTTTTAAGTTCCAATTACAATATCAAGCTGAAATTATATATGCGGCCATAACTAACGATTTTCAATTGGAGTGAAATATTTTCGGAGTGATACCATTTCTGGTTATACCAGAAGTGGATCATCACTTTTTCTTAATTGGCAATCTACCTTTTTTATTATACATTTAGAACCGACCTTTGAATTATTTTTGTTATAAACTCGATTGTTGAGGAACATTGAAAAAAATTGTAGCTCGTAGATCTTTAGCACAACAGACTCAATTTTTGCTTGAGTGGATAGAAGAAGGATCAAGGAATTTTTTAAGCAGTCCACACGTGTCAAATGTTCATTGCGTTGTTTTGTATGATTTTTTCAATTTGGCCTTTTTTCAAACAGCAATAACTCAATTTTTTCAAATGGCGCGTGTCAATTTTTATATCGCCATCAGATGAAGCGTCAAATTTCAGATGGAATTGTATCAGCATATACTCTACATATCTCTTATAGTTCCGAATTAATTTGGGAATAAATTGAACTTTGATGATTTCGCAAGAACTAACAGAGAATGCTTTGAAATATTTGAATCAATTAGCTGAACTGGCTACGTTCACCTGACAGGTGCCTAAAATTAATGTACTTGTCACTTCGTTCATTCAAATTTGATATTTCAACAAGAATTGTTGGTACTTTGAAGTGAAAATTTTTGAAACACCAGAATGATAAAAATGGCTGATAATTCAAACGTGGAAATGTTTAATCTCTTTTTAATTCATGGCGAATGTCAAAAAGTGGTAGATAGAACATGCAGACAATTCAATAACCAATTTCCAAATTTGACGCCTATGAGAAAAACAAAATTTCGAGGAAGAAAATACATAGAAACTAGAAGAAAACCAATTCTCGAGGACGACGACAATCAATTTAATACGCTAGCGTATTTTCGTTCCAATCCACATGCGTCCACTGAGTCAGCATCAATGGATATTGATTATCCAGACTAATTTGAAATACATCACCACCAATCATCGAAAACGATTTCAGTTCATACTAAATTCCAGTTGATCAGGCCAGAGAAAATCTAATTCTATGAAATGGAAGGACTAGCGAAACAGTACTTCATCAACTGCAATTTTGTTCCAAAGATTTCCAACAATTCCCAATCCCGTTTTGAATTCGGGGCGAAAATGTTCGAATCTCAAAATTAAAAATCCTAGAAAACTTGCAGGACGGTAATTTCGATACTTGGTTTAAAGCAATAAATTTGCGAATGAATCATGTGAATTATACTCATCATGCATTTATATTAGTAGAGAGAAATCAATTATTGTCATCCCGAATTACAAACAGAAAACGTACATATTTATTTTTTTACTATCGTTTCCATTTTATGTGGAAGTTGAGGTTGAAAAGAATCGACAGAGAATAAAAAACAATACCGTTTCTGTTATAACAGAAAATGTGAATTGGTTTGGAATTAGCCTGAAACAGTTCTAGAAAAGCAGAAGCATTTGGAACTTTCTTTTCCAAAACAGGGTAACAAATATTGCGCAAACATGAAACCATTTGCGTCGCATACTGTGGATATTTGAATATGTTTGTCTGTCTATTGTTACTCTATTCGGAAAGCGCACCTGATATAATCACCTAGCTTCTTTCCGTCAGCCAAACTGTACATGTAATGGGTATCAGCCGATTTGGCGTTAGTAAAATTAGCCACTTTTTCTTATGGTGCAAGTGTTTCTTGTTTGTCAGAGAAATTCTATCTTGAAAATTTTTGGAGTTTAAAGCTAAGGAGAAACAATGTATTGGGATAAATTTAATTTGAGATTCTTAGCACATTTTGAAGAGCAATGTAGCTCATATTTTTACTCATGAAATAGTTCATGAAAACTCATCGCGAAACATCCACAGTGAAAATTCATCAGACTTAATAGTTGGATTTGAAAATTTTGTTTTCAGACCACAGAATATGTCGAATATTTTGAACACTATAAAAATAAGAGGCCTGCAACCTTGCAGGTGGAGGACACCATCAATTTATTTAGTTTTTAATTGTTTTTTTTTTTAGTTTGATATTGAATAAGTATAAGTTGAGTGTCAGAACAAAGCTATAAAGATAAAAGCAAATTTCGGGCCTACCGAGCGAGTATTTCTTCTATTTCTCCAATTAGCGAATAACATACAATTCAAAGGATTCGAAATCAATAATTTTTCACTCGAAAAAAGTTGGAGATACTTAAGGATTAGAGGAGTCAAAGAAAGTTTAAATTGAAAGACGATGACGAAAATTGATTGTACGCTGATCAGTGGCGTACTACAAAATAAATTGAAACGGCAAAAGAAGACATTTCCTCGAAAAAGAAAACACCTTGTGAATTTCAGTTGAAATCTAGGACGTGTAATGATGGAGGCTGTAAACAAAAGCTTGCACTCCAAACTTGAAATGAATGTTCCAAAAACTGCAGGGATTTTGACGATAAAATCAATTTTTTCCGGAAATTTCAACACCCTGTACCTACGTAAAGAAGCTTTTGCGGACCTATGTTCATATGAACTCTTTTTCTTAAAATTGCACACTGCTTAACCCCCTCAAATTGTGACATGCTTTTACTTGAATATACAGGGTGACATACTATTAAAAGAATAGACAGGATGACATACTATTACGTAACACCCTATTTATATTGATTAGCAATATTCTAACCAGCACCTGCGATAGCTGAAATACAATTAGACACATTCATCCATAACCAGCATTTTACATTCAGTGCGACACTCGATATAGTAACTAGCGAATATAACCAACTTTTATTTTGGCACGGTCCGACTAAAAAGGTATGAACTAGACAAAACAAAAAATGCGTCGACATTTCGTGAGATCGACTGCTTTTTCATAGTAGATTTTAACAGATAATATTAGCAGCTGAATTAATAATTACGGATGGTATTCGAATAATAGTTTCTTGGAAATACGGTTTGTTCTAGAGAAAAGAAATTGTGATATGATAATACGTTTTTTATTTATTGAACATAAGCAATAAGAATAATTCTAAAAATTGGTGGAATCTCTCCAAAAAATAGTTCAGAAACGCTTTGCTCAGGATATAGCGCAACTTTCCCAGTTACTACGAAATACTGTCATAGTTTTCAACACTTCTGATACTTAATAAGTGTTTGTGTGTTCTTATTGCTTGTGAATGACTCGCCAATTATGCGGGAACGTTTGATAATGCCTCTGCTGTAGTAGATTTCTGTGCATGCTCGCACACTTTGAGGATTACTAGATTTTACATTACAATCATTGAATTGGTATACCCGATTGTATTTCTTGAATATTACCTATATCTTATTTCCATATTTTCCATAATATTTAACATATTCTGTAGTGTCTAAACACAATTTTCAAATCGAACTCTCAAAACTAATTAAATTTCACAGTGCTTGTTTCGCAATATGTTTTCATAAATTAGTTCATCAAAAAAAAGATGATAGACTTAAGGGAGCTGCAACCACCTTAGGATAAATATTATTAGCGAAACCGATTGAATTCAGTCTTATTTTTTAGTGTAGAATAATGGATGAAACACTGTAACCTCAATTTGGTATACACTTTAATTTGACAATCTCACTTAGCAATAGCAAATACTCCAAGAAGAATTGATTGGTGTTTCTTAAAATCCCCTATCTTTGTAGCTCCACAAAGTCTTGTCGGATTCAAATAATTAAAGCAGTACTTTTTGACACATTGAATTAATCTATTGAAATCTGAAATCAAAATCAAATTCAAAATGAAATTAATTTTCACATAAGAAGAGCTTCAGTAAAAACAATTTAAAATCTAAAACAAGTGATTTTTTTCATTTCAGTGTATAAAATTATGATTTGGCTTTCAATTGACATAATCATCATTCAGAAAATAGGAAAAATATCCCAAAAATATTTCTACACAGAGCTGTACGAAAGAACCGGAGTAATTCTTCTATAAAGTTTTTTCAAAAAATTACCTTTGGAAGAATTTGATCTCATTCTTATAAGATTTAATAGAATTATGGTTTTCTTAGGAGGGGTCGAAGGAAAGAATGCGACGCAAAAGATTTCATGTTTGCGTAATATTTTCCGAAAATGAAGTTTATTATCAAGTCAAGTACAAAACTCCTATTCCCTGTATGACCAGAAATTCTGAAGTTAGTTATTTTTCTTCTCAAAAAGTGGAACTTTGACACCTTTTATTTGGAATTTGCCCTTTTTTTCTTATGCTTTATTATTACAGAGTACACATGCTTGGACTAGTTTAGAGTTGATCATTCAACAGTTATGTGGCAGACTATTCGTGCTGATTCTCAAGAAAACAACAGATTTAATATTTTTCAGTGAAAGTAAAACAGGTAATATAGTAAAACTTTCAGTTATTTCTCCCAATAGAAGTTCATCGCCAATACGGTTATTCCAAGAGTATCACTTGTTTTCGATAGGCGATATTTAATCCGGGGAGCTTTTCTGATTTATGATTCCTAATGTTACAGGAGAAAGAAATAAACTATTTGTATTAATAAAGCTTCAGAGTGAACATTGAATCAATCAGAACCTATAAAAGAAACCCTTCATCTTTTTTCGAAAAGCCAATTCAATTTCATCCAAAGAAAAGAATGAATCTATACATTCATATAATCTTCTTCCCAAGGAGAGTAATGAAGACTCTCATTTTTCGAGAGTGACTGGAATCTGTCGTGAATTTTTGATTTTTCCACTAAACTATTGCTCGAAAAAAAAAGTTCTGAATGCTTTTCTATTATAGTTTCATGCTAATTCCAAACCAATTCACATTTTCTGTTGTAACAGCAACGGGATTGTATCTTATTCTCTGTCAATTGTTTTCAACCTCAATGCGTCACATAAAACGAGAATGAAAGTAAAAAAGATAAATATGTACGATTTCTGTTCGAACTTCGGGTTGTCAATAACTAATTTCTCTCTACTGTATTAAATGCATGAGTATGATCCACTTGACTCGTTCGCAAGTTTGTTGTCTTCAACTCAGTACCGAAATTACTGTCCTAGATACGTAAGTTTTAAATTAGAAAGTTTTCGCCACGAACTCGAAACTGGATTGGGAATTGCTGAAACACAAACTCCAATATTCGCAAACTGTTTTGGAACAAAATTGCACTTGATAAAGTAATCTTCGCTAGTCCTTCCATATTGTATTGGTAGATTTTGTTAGGCCTGATCAACTGGAATTTAGTATGAACTGAAATTGTTTTCGAAGATTGATAGTGAGTTATTTCAAAATAATCAGGGCACAAATTTTCATCAAAAACTTTCAAACAGTGTAAATAATATTTAGTTATCCGGCCAAATATTACAATTGAAAAATAGAAAGACATTAACCAAAATCCCCAACTTTGAATTTTTAATGAGGCTTCTGTTTTCAAATCATAGCCTACTCATTGAAGTTTGAATTGCGAATCTGTTACCAGAGTTACTACTATTACAGTGTATTTGGTGACGTGTGATGTTTCTCAACACTCATCCCTGTTTTTCTGAACAATAAACATTGTTTTTGAAATGATAATAAGCCATATTATACTTCTTATATACATCTGCACCGAAAAGAATCAATAGTTTTATATTTTCAAGTTGTCTTCACGAAAACTCTTCTAATATGAAATGATAATGATGTAATCGTTTAATTTTTGCTTTCTGTTTCATTTAAAAACTCCTAATCATTATTAGACTAAAAGGAATGCTAAAATTGCCCTTAAGAGAATTTGAATTCAATTCATCTAATGATTCACACAGATCAGAATAATTATGAATTAATGGTCCTGGAGAATTATCATTTTCACTTTTCTTTCTACATACTGCCGCTAAAAGCTACTGTATTTTGCAAAAATTACAAAAACAAGATCTGAAACGACATTTACCTTTCGTATGTCGATCCATGTTGCCGCAAACTTCACAGGCGCATCCATCTATTTCATCTTCGGATAAATTCAATATTTACCAAGCGATATTTAATTAATATGTAAAAGTGGGATGTAATCTGAAAAATTGCTCCAATTACAGATGCCGAATATTTGGAAAAACTGCTAAGAAAAGTAGAGGAATTGTTGATTGATTTCACTCTTATTCTTTATGGAAGAGATGGTCAAAAACGATAAAATATATGGTACATCAAAGAAAAACATAACTTTGATTTGTAACTTTGTTACCGAACACTCTTCATAGTCCAATACTTATATTTTAATTCGTAGTATTGAAACCAGAACGTTCGATAGCAAAGAAAAAGACTTAGAATAACTAGGCTATATCCTGCTCTTTCGCATATAGTATGCCACTCGATATAGTAATTATCAACTAACACATAGTTTAATCTTGGCTTTATACAAATAATTTTAAACTTAACTTGTCCGAGCAAAAAATAGGTTGACAATTCATGACATCGACCGTAGGTTTGTAGTACATTTTAAGCAATGAACATGTTATGCTTGTCAGAGACTGATAGGTAATAATCTCAGTAAAAATGCCTCTATTCGCCAATTATGCGGGAACGTATGATTATGCCCCTGTTGTAGAAGTTAATTTTGCACGCTCGAACACTTTGAGGATTACGAAAAAATAAGCTGGATTTTACAATATATCAGGTAACAAAATTGCATATCCACAATAGAATTATTCAAGTCGCATACCCAATTGCATTTTTCAGGCCAAAAAAGCAAATTTCTCAAATATTACCTATATCATTTTTCCAAAGTTTTCAAAATAATTGACATATTCTGTGGTCTGGAAACACAATTTTCAAATCAAAATCTTAAGTCTAATAAAACCTCACAGTGATTGTTTCGTGATGAGTTTTCATGAAAAAGATCATTATTGCATATATGAACATCATTGTTCTTCAAAATATACTTAGAATCTTGAATTTTTTATACTAGAATTTAAGTTAAAATGTGTACTTGCTACTTGTGAATAATTCGCCACTCATGCGGGAACGTATGATAATGCTTCTGCTCTAGTAGTAGCCAGCACACTTTGAGGATTACAAACAAAGATAATCTGGACTTTTTCTTTTGAAAAAAAGTTTATGTGAACATAGGTCCGCAAAAGCTTCGTTACGGAGCAACAGGGTGTTGACATTTCTTGAAAGAATTTATTTGTTCTTCGAAATCCATTCGTTCTTGAGATATTCAGCCCAAATTTGAAATGCAAGCTATTTTTTCAGCCTCCATCATTATACTTCCAAGATCTTAACTGAAATTCACAAGTTGTTTTTTTTTTCGAAGACCATATCCTGTTTTGCCCTTTCAAACATTTTTGTAGTACTCCACTGATTAGCGTTTGATCAGTTTTCGCCATCTTATTTCAATTTAGAAACTTTTTTGTCTCATGCAATTTTCTCGTATCTCAAACCGTTTTCGAGTAAAAAATTATTGAATTGTATGTTATTAGCTCAATAAAAAAATAATACAAATACTCGATAGGTTTGATCAACATTTGCCTTTATATTGATAGCGCGTCTTCTGAGACTTAACTAATACTTATTCGATGATATCAAACTAAAGAAAGAACACTTAAAAACTAAATAAATTGCTGGAAGTGTCCTCCAACTGCATGAATACAGGTCTCTGTCCTTCTTCGCTTATTATCAGGCACTCTTAGAAATATTCTCTGGGGTATTTCTTATCGAGAGGTTATTATTCGATTCCTCAATTCTTTTACAGTGCTCACAAGAGTGGCATGAACTAAAGTTTTGAGATATCCCCATAAGAATAAGTCTAAACTATTTAGTGATGTAGTCAGTTCCAAGACCACCAGTATCCATTTTTCCCAACGAACAATGGACTTCTCATTAATACAACAACGAATAGATCTTTAAGCTTCTAAATTTATTTTGCTTCTCTAAAACATTCCAACGTTCTGACATCAGAAATGCGTCTTCCTTTAGGAACTACAAATAAATTTACTTTGGGAAAAGGACAAGCCGAAAATGGGAACAATAATAACATACAAATATTGCTCATATTGGGAACTAATATTGACTGAAACTATAGAATACAACTTCGAAGTAAAATTATAAAAATCTTTCGCTCAACAAGAAAAATAAGAAACTACAAGATGTGTAACAAAACTTTAAGTTGAAATTATTCAAAATATTTCGTTCAACAGAGAATATAAAAATACATGTATGTAATAAAACTTTAAGTTAAAAACATTAAAAATCCTCGTTTACAAGTGACTATCACAACAGGTTAAAAATCAAAAGTAATTGATCGAGCAAAGAATTTCTGTTTTACAAAAAACCGATGTTAATTGACATATTATCTGACATGTAAATTTTAAATACACTGTTACATGAAAAGAATTATATTCTTTGTCAATACAAAGTTCATACGAGAGAAAAAGAAGAAAAATCAATGCATGCAACGTAACCTCAAACACTATTGTCAAATGAGGTCGTCACCTGTAGGGTGTTGACACTATCTAACCTATAAATTACTATACTTCGAGCAAAATATAAACAAAACAATCATGAAATTGAGGAGACCAATCAATAATTACCCGAATATAATTAACTACAAGAGGCTATTGAAAATGTTCAAACCCTCCAATTCCGTATGTTAACTGATACAAATCCCAGTTGTATGAATATACAATGATTCGAGGGCAAGACGATTTTCCCTACGTGGGCTCTAATGTAAAATTTTTCCCTATATTATATAATACTACATCATATAATCGAATATATGATAGAGACTCAGACTGGAGATCACTGGAATTGTATGAGCTTCTCAGTATATGACTTACATCATATATCAATTTGTTGAAATGCAAATTCCAATATACGCAAACTGCGTTGGAAGAAAATTGCAGTTGAAAATTTACTGTTTCGCTATTCCTCCCATATTGGATAGTCAGATTTTCTTTCGCCTGATCAACTGGAATTTAGTATGAACTGAAAATATTATCGATGATTGGTGGAGAGGTATTTCAAAATAATCTGGGCACAAATTTCCACCAAAAAATTTCAAATATTGAAAATAAAATTTAATTATCCGGCCGAAGATTACGACTGAAAAATAGAAAGACATTTGCCAAAAGCTCAAACTGCGAATTTTGAATGAATCCTTAGTTCATAAATCATAACCTACTTTGTGAAGTTTGAATTTCGAATCTGCAGAGAGTTACCACTAGTACAGTGTATTTGGTGACGTGTGACACGTTTGTCAACAGTTTATCCCTGTTTTACTCTACAATAGCTATGGGTTTTGAAATCTGTTCCAAATTGTTATCTTAAAAAATTATTTTGATAATGAAAATAATAGATTGAGAGTGAACCTATGAGAAGCATTGGATATCAATGCAAGTTGAATTACGGAACCTTACTCAATGGTGCATTACATCTGTTTTAATTTACATTATTGGATCCTGTTATTTCTTAAAGCAAACCTGTCCGAATTCTCCTTTATTAGAGTTAAGTACCTGTTTTGCTATAGAAATGTACAACGCGTTCTAACGAAAATTGTCCATGCCCTCTATCTCTAAATAGAATGATTATGGCGAAAAAAGTGATAGAACGTCAATGTTTTATTCGAGGGGGATTAATTTCTGATTTGGTTCTGAGCATATAGACTCAACTCCTACCATCAGTAATACTTAAGTCAACTTTCATTAATCTGAAAGTGGGTTAAGTGACATATCTTTGGACAGGTCTTTTTCTCATTTATTCAAAAATAGTATCATCCTGATTATTTAGTATCGCACAAGAAACACAAACACTACAAACGACCTCGATCACAAATTTATGAAAGTTTGAAGTAAATATACTACTAACAGTAATCTAGATTCTCCGTACAATATTTGCTTTTCTCTCAATCGTGAAGTGAATGAGCAGAATTATCGACATTTGTATGACCAGAATACTCATTAGTTCACACAAACATTATAATTTTCAGTAAAATATGTACTGTATTGTTCTTTCCATTGGGGCGAATTTATTGATTCCAACTCTTTGAAATTGACATTTTCCAGATAGATCATTGAGAAAGAATCATCAGATGTATACTAGACTCATGCTTATAATTTTAATACGAATTAGTTTAGAATTTCTTAGTTATTTTATCTGTGTTAAATCAGCAGTATTAAAGTTCAATCATAATATTTTACATTTTTAATGTTCATGATGTAATTCATAGACTGACAATCTCCTACAATTCCTATTATCTCCAGTCCAAGTCTTTATCTGATATCCAATTATATGATGTAGTCTCATATACAAACATTCATAATAAGACGACATATCTCCTCATAACACATTTAAATTACTCTGATATTCCCTCATATAATAAAATTTTTAATGCTATGCTTAACTATAGAGAAATATTACCCAACCAGATATTCAATTTTATGATATATAAGCGATAAAGTTCTATTGGGAGAAATAACTGAAAATACTGCTACAATACCTATTTTACTTTCACCGGATCTTTCGAAATGTGAAAATTAATTTAATTTTGAATTTGATTTTCGATTTCAGTTTTGATAGATTAATTCAATGGGTCAAGAAGTACTGGAATATTTTTGAGATATTTTATTCCTGTTTTTCTGAATAATAATTATGGTTTTTGAAATCCGCACTTTAAGGCATATGATTTTTCCTTATATTCATATGCACTGTAAAGAAAAAAATCACTTGTTTTAGATTTTGAAATTGTTTTTAGTATGGCTCTTCTAGTGTGAAAATTAATTCAAGTTTGAATTTGATTTTTGATTTCAACAGATTAATTAAATGGGTCAAGAAGTACTGCTCCGATTCTTTGAATCCGACAGGACTTAGATGAGCTACAAAGATAGGGGATTTAAGGAAACACTATGCAATTATTTTCAGTGTATTTGCTATTGCTTAGTAGGATTGTCTAATTGTAGAGGATCCCAAATTTAGTTTACAGTCTTTCATGCATCTATTCGACACTAGAAAAGAACACTGAATTCAAGCAGTTTTGCTCGTAATAATTGTTGCAGGTAAGTAGTTGCAGCACCCATTAGTTTATATTCCAAAATTGGCTTTTCTGTGTTTACGAAAGTCTGAATAATATATTACACAAGGTCTGCTCAATAATCCATGTTATGAGTAGATTCCTCAAACTAATGAGAAAAAATGGATTGGATTGAAGAAACCTGAATTTATATCCAATAAATTTGAGATTTTCTGTACATTTTGAAGTGCAATTTGGTTCATATATTCACTAATGCACTATTTCATGAAAACTTATTAGAAACATGCACTGTGAAATTTTATTAATTTTGACAGTGCGATTTGAAAATTGTGTTAGGACACCACAGAATATAATGAAAAATAAGGAAATCAAATATAAGTAATATTAGAGAAATTCGATTTTTTGGCCTGAAATATACAATCGGGTATACCAATTGAAAGAGTGTAATGAGGATATACAATTTTATCACCAGATACCTTGTAAAGTCTAGATTTTTTTTGTTTCAAATCCTCAAAGTGTGCGAGCGTGCAAAAAAATCTACTACACCAGAGGTATGATGCCATACGTTTCCACATAATTGGCGAATCATTCATAAGCAACAAAAATACACGTACGCTTATTAAGTATTAAAACAGTTTTCATGTTGAAAACTCTGGCAGTACTTTCATAGTAACTTTGAAAGTTGCGCTATTTTCTGAGCAGAGCTTTTCTGAAATATTTTATGGAAAGATTTCGCCTATTTTTGGGAATATTTTGTATTGCTCATGTGCAATAAATGAAAGAGTATTATTACATTTCTTTTCACTTGAACCCCACCGTAGTTTCAGTAAACTAGAGTTCGAGTACAATCCGTAATTATTATTTCAGCTGCTAATATTATCTCTTGAAATATACTACTAACCTGCAGTCGATGTCACGAAATGGCGACCTCTTTTTTTGTTTTGTCTACTTACTTTTTAGACGGACCGTGTCAAAATAAAAGTAGGTTTTAGTTGGTAGTTATTACATCGAGTGGCACACTAAATCTTAAATGCAGGTTATGGACGAATATATCTGATTGTTTTTCAGCTATCGAACGTGCTGGTTCAAATATCACAAATTAAAATATACATATGTAACGTAATAGTATGTCACCCTGTCTATGTTCGTAATAGTATGTCACCCTTTCTATTTTCGTAATAGTATGTCACTATTTGAGGGGATTAATCAGAGTACAATTTTAAGAAAAAGAGTTCATATGAACATAGATCTGTGAAAGCGTCGTTAGAAGCTACAGGGTGTTGAAATTTCTAGAAGAAAACTGGTTTTTCCTTCGAAATTCTTGCAGTTTTTGAGACATTCAGCCCAAATTTGAAATGCAAGCTATTTTTTACAGTCTCCATCATTACACGTCCTAGATTTTAACTGAAATTCACAACGTGTTTTCTTTTCCGAGGACTTGTCTTCTTCTGCCCTTTCAAATTCTTTGTACTACGCCATCGATCAGCGTACAATCAATTCACGTCATCTTCGCTCTATTTAGGAACATCTTTCACAGTTGTAATTTTTTCGTATCTCCAACCGTTTTCGAGTGAAAATTTATTGAATTTGAATTATTTTAATTGTATGTTATTCAGTAAACAGAAATACTCGATGGGTTTGCCCGAAATTTGCTTTCAGTTTGATAACTCTTCTTCATACACTCAACTTATACTTATTCAATATTATACTAAAATACCGAGCAATTAAAAACTAAATGAATTGCTGGAAGTGTCACCTGCAAGAGTACCTTATTCGCATATTATCACGCACTCTTTGTAATATTCTTGTGGTTTTTCTTATCGTGTCACAATTGTTTAATATTCGATCTAATAATTCTTGTACAGTGTTCACTGGGGTGGTAAGAACTAACAGTTTGAGATATCCCCATCAGAAAAAGTAAGAACTTTTTAAGTCAGGGGACCTAGGAGGCCATGGTTCTGGCCGACTTCGCATTATCCAGTGGATGAAGAATGTATTATTCAAGAATTCTTCAGCTTCTACACTGAAATCTGCACGTGCCCCGTCATGCATGAACCACATTATGTTTCTCAAAAAAAGTGGCATATCCTCGAGGCAATAAAGGTAACTCTTTCTCAAGAAATTGCCGAAAAGCGGGACCGTTTAGTCTGCTAGGCAAAAAAACGACTAGTCAAGTTATTTCCTATTATTACAACTCAGACATTTAGTGAGAATTGATCTTGATGATGAGATTCTTCAATGAAATTGGGGTTATCCTCAGTCCTATAATGATTATTGTAAAAATATGCGATAACAGTCCTCGAGAAATTAGTTTCGTCTGTGAACATTATTTTATTATCGGAACGAGCATTTTCTCTAATTTTATCTAAAAGTATCGGCAGAAATTCAATCTTGAAGGAAAATCACGAGGAAGTAGAGCTTGGACGGGTTGAATATGAAATGGTTCAATAAAAAAAAATATATATATATATATATATATATATATATATATATATATATATATATATATATATATATATATATATATATATATCATATATATATGATATTACTCATATTTAAGTTGATATTCGACGATCCAAACCCTAGAATTTTAGAATTTGAGTTTGAGAAACGTCAACGTCAACGTCGACGCTAGGTAATCGTCGTCATTTAGTATACATGCACTAGTGGACCCATTAAGATCGCCTCATATACATAAACTCCTAATTCCCGAGATTATCCCAAGGCTCTCAACTTCCTCATTTTCCTCTTTCACATTTCTTGCACTTACTCTAGCAATGTGCTGTCGCACAGATCAAAACACTTACGTCTCTACAATACAGCACTTTCTACGCTTGAGCTTCTGACTCTCGTTTTAATATATATGTTATACTCAGATCTTGCTTACCGTCAATTATTTCCTTGATTTTTCCGCTCTCTCTTTGTTATTCTTCCTAGTATATTCTTATTGGGCTTCTCATCTTCCTAGATTATTTTTCGCCTTTGTCCCCTGTTTCTTTCTCACACTTCGCTGGAGAACTGTTCTTTCCTACTCATTCTCTGAATTTCTCCTCTTCAGAGTCTCTCATTACCTGAATATTTCTTTTACATTACTTTTGCCTCTACGAACGACTTTTTTCACCAAGAATTTGAACCTGCATTTTATTCCGCCCTGTCGTTTCGCCAATTACTTCCGCTCTTCCATGTAGTTCTTTATTCCTATTCAATACTCTCTACCTTTTCTCTCAAATTTCACTTACTCACTCTTTTCCATAGGAATAGCTCCTAATTTTTCTCGTTTCCTTACTTTTGTACTTCTGCTACATTTACGTTTTATATTTTAAGCAGACCACTTCCTCCCAAACTCTCATTAGGCATTATTGTATCATTTTATTGATCGGGTTATTTCTCTGAAACGCTTTCATGAGATTTTCCCAAGGCTCTCACCATTCACATTATCCTCTCGCACATTTATTGCACCCACTCTAGCAATGTGCTGTCGCACAGATCTAAACACTTACGTCTCTACCCTACAGCTCTTTTTACGCTTGAGCTTTTGTCCTACGTTCCAATATTCATGCTATCCTTCGATCTTGCTCACCGTCAATTCTCTCCTTAATTTTCACGCTCTCCCTCTTTGTTATTATTCTTAGTGAATTTTTATTGCGCTTCTCATCTTCGGTTTCTTCTTCACAATTTTCTGAAGAACTGTTCTTCCCTACTCATTCTCTGTATTTCTTTCCTCTTCAAAGTCTCTCATTACCTGAAATATCTCTTTTACATTCCTTTTGCTCTACGACCGACTTTTTTCGCCGAGAATTTGCATATTCTTCCGCCCTGTCTTTTCGCCAATAACTTCCGCTCTTTCCTGTAGTTCTTTATTCGTGTTCAATAATCTCTAGCTTTTTTCTCTCATTTCAATTACTACTTTTCTCAGGCGAAACTCCTAATTGGCAGAAGTACTGAAGTAAGTAAACGAGAAAAATTAGGAGCTATGCCTAGGAAAAATAGTGAGTAGGTGAAATGTGAGAAAAAGGCTAGAGATTATTGAACAGGAATAAAAATCTACATGAGACAGCAGGAGTAATTGGCGGAACGACAGGGCAGAAGAATATGCAGGTTCAAATTCTCGGTGAAAAGAGTCGTATGTAGAGGCAAAAGGAATATGAAAGAGATATTTAAGGTAATGAAAGAAAGAAATATAGAGAATGAGTAAGGGAAAACAGTTCTTCAGAGAAGTTTGAGGTAATGGCTGAAGACCAAGTCGGGAATTGATCTGGAAAGAAGAGAAGCGCAATAAGAATTTATTAGGGAGAATGAAAAAGAGGGACAGCGTGAAGATCAAGGAAAGAATTGAAGGTAAGCAAGATCTAACAAAGGCACAAATATTAGAACAAGAGAAAGAAGCATGAGCGTAGAAAGTGCTGTAAGAAAGAGACGTAAGAGTTTAGATCTGTGCGATAGCACATTGCTAGAGTAAGTGCAAGAAATGTGCAAGAGGAGAATGTGAATGGTGAGAGCCTTGGGAAAATCTAACGAAATCGTTTCAGAGAAATATCCCGATCAATAAGATGAGAGAATGATGCCAAATGAGAGTTTGAGAGGAAGTGGTCTGCTTAAAATATGAAACGTAAATGTGGCAGAAGTACAGAAGTAAGTAAACGAGGAAAATTAGGATCTTGGCCTAGGGAAAGGAGTGAGTAAGTGAAATGAGAGAAAAAGGGTAGAGAGTATTGAACAGGAATAAAGAAGTACATGAAAGAGCGGAAGTAATTGGCGAAACGAGAGGACGGAAGAATATGCAGGTTCAAATTCTCGGTGAAAAAAGTCTTTCGTAGAGGCAAAAGTAATGTAAAAGAGGTAATTCAGGTAATGAGAGACTTTGAAGAGGAGAAATTCAGAGAATGAGTAGGGAAGAACAGTTCTTCAGAGTAGTGTGAGGAAGGAACAGGGGACAAAGGCAGAAAATAATCTAGGAAGATGAGAAGCCCAATAAGAAGATACTAAGAAAGAATTGGCGGTAAGAAAGATCTAAGGATAGCATGAATAATAAAACGAGAGTCAAAAGCTCAACCGTAGAAGGTGCTGTATGGTAGAGACGTAAGTGTTTAGATCTGTGCGATACCACATTGCAGGAGTAAGTGCAAGAAATGTGCAAGAGGAGAATGTGAATGGTGTGAGCCTTGGAAAAATCTCAGGAAAGCAATTCAGAGAAATATCCCGATCATTAAAATGAAGTAAAAATGCCAAAAGAGAGTGTGGGAGTGGTCTGCTTGAAATATGAAACGTGAATGTGGCAGAAGTACAAAAGTAAGGAAACGAGGAAAATTAGGAGCTATCCCTATTGAAAATAGTGAGTAAGTGAAATATGAGAAAAAGGGTAGAGAGTATTAATGATGAATAAAGACGTACATGGAAAAGCGGAAGTATTTGGCGAAACGAGAGGACGGAAGAATATGCAGGTTCAAATTCTCGGTGAAAAAGTCGTTCGTAGAGACGAAAGGAATGTAAAAGATATATTCAAGGGAATGAGAGACTTTGAAGAGGAAAGAAATACAGAGAATGAGTAAGGAAGAACAGTTCTTCAGAAAATTGTGAAGAAGGAACAGAAACAAAGGCGGAAAATGTTCTAAGAAGATAAGAAGCGCAATGAGAATTTATAAGGAGGAATAAAAAGAGGGACAGCGTGAAAACCAAGGAAAAAATTGACTGTACGCAGAATCTAGGAATAGCATAAATACTAAAATGAAAGACAGGAGCTCAAGCGTAGAAAGAGCTGTATGGTAGAGACGTAAGTGTTTAAATCTGTGCTACAGCACATTGCTAGAGTAAGTGCAAGAAATATGCAAGAGGAAAATGTGAATGGTGGGAGCCTTGGGATAATCTCAGGAATTAGGAGTATATGTATATGAGGGGATCTTAATGGGCTCACTAGTGCATATATACTAAACGCGTAAGGCCTTTTTCGGTCAAAATGGAGGGGATGGAATGTGGTTGAACCGGGACGGTGATTTTTCGAATAGCACTCGAGCGAGAGGCGGAGGCCGGGCCAAGTGATTTTTTCACGAAAAAAAAAACCAAAGTAGCCGGTCGAAGGTGTGTGTGAAATCGGGAGGCCGCAGGACCCTAAACGGCGGAGATATGAATTTTCGAAAATTTTCGCGATATCGCCAGATCTCGAAAACGGAAAGAGTCGAGTGCCGGATTCCTTCAGTATCGGTAAATGTCTTTCGGAAGAGGATTCGTACAGCGATAATCTCGAAACTCCCTGTAAAACCTTTCGAAAACGTCAAAAAAAAAACGATTTTTTCCGGAACGGCAGGGAGGAAATTACCAAAACGAGTAAGGTATACAAATTATTTCCTTCGCCTAATCGGTCCCGCACGTTCTACCGAATGGAGCGTTCGTCTCTACCATCCTGCTTCCCGATATATTTATTGCGTATTTTCCACAGGAAAACCTATAAATCCGCTTCAGAAAAGTGGTCCATTTTCAGACGCGGAAGATATTTCCTCATTTTCGAATAAATGGACACGCCTATCAAAATTCGTAGCCGTAAACGCTTCGGTTCGAGGTTTAAAACTATCGGCATTAGGGGAAAAATAACCCGGAATCCGAGAAGAAAAACGAAATTATATTCTCACGTCTTTCTTCTTCGCGAAAAAGGCATTCCAATAATTTTAATTAATTCTGGAAAAACGACGAATTTGCTCGTCGTCTTTATTTCCTTTTCCAGCAAAAGGAAACGAAACACGTCGGGAACATGATGATTACCGAGCGTCGGCGTTGACGTTGACGTTGACGTTTCTCAAACTCAATTTCAAGGGTTTGGATCGTCGAATATCAATTTAAATATGAAATATCATATATATATATATATATATATATATATATATATATATATATATATATATATATATATATATATATATATATATATATATATATGTGAATGTGCGCGCATTGGGAAAATCTCAGGAAAGCGTTTCTGAGAAATATCCCGATCAATAAAATAGGAGAATAATGGAAAATGCGAGTTTGGGAGAAAGTGGTCTGCTTAAAATATGAAACAATAATGTAGCAGGAATATAGAAGTAAGTAAACGAAGAAGGAGCTTGGCCTAGTGAAAGTAGTGAGTAAGTGAAATGTGAGAAAAAGGCTAGAGATTATTGCACAGGAATAAAGAACTACAGGATAGAACGGAAGTTATTGGCGATACGATAGGGCGGAGGAATATGCAGGTTCAAATTTACGGTGAAAAAAGTCGTTCGTAGGGGCAAAAGTAATGTAAAAGTGATAATTCAGGTAATGAGAGACTTTGAAGAGGAGAAATGCAGAGAATGAGTAGGGAAGAACAGTTCTTCAGAGAAGTGTGAGGAAGGAACAGGGGACAGAGGCAGAAAATAATCTAGGAAGATGAGAAGCCCAATAAGAAGATACTAGGAAGAATAACAAAGAGAGAGAGCGTTAAAATCAAGGAAAGAATTGACGGTAAGCAAGATCTAAGGATAGCTAAATATTAAACCGAGAGACAGAAGCTCAAAAGTAGAAGGTGTTGTATGGCAGAGATGTAAGTGTTTTTATCTGTACGACAGCACATTGCTAGAGTAAGTGCAAAAATAAACAAGAGGGGAATGTGAATGGTGATAGCCTTGAAATATCTCAGGAAAGAGTTTCAGAGAAATATCCTGATCAATAAAATGAAAGAAAAATGCCAAATGAGAGAAATGGAGGAAATGGTCTGCTTCAAATATGAAACGTAAATGTAGCAGAAGTACAGAAATAAGTAAACAAGGAAAATTAGGATTTTGGCCTATGGAAAATAGTGAGTATTTGAGATGTGAGAAAAAGGCTAGAGAGTGTTGAACAGGAATGGAGAACTACAGAAAAGAGCGGAAGTAATTGGCGAAACGACAGGGCGAAAGAATATGCAAGTTAAAATTCTCGGTGAGAAAAGTCGTTCGTAGAGTCAAAAGGAATGTGAAAGAGAAAGAAATACAGAGAATGATCAAGGAAGAAGTGTTCTTCACAAAATTGTGAAGAAGGAACAGAAGACAAAGGCGGAAAATGATCTAGGAAGATGAGAAGCGCAATAAGACTTTATTTGGAGGAATAACAAAGAGGGACAGCGTGAAAATCAAGGAAAGTATTGACGGTTAGCAAGATCAAAGGATAGCAGAAATATTAAAACGAGAGACAAAATCTCAAGCGTAAAAAGAGCTGTTTGGTAGAGACGTAAGTGTTTAGATCTGTGCGATAGCACATTGCTAGAGTGAGTACAAGAAATGCGCAAAAGGAGAATGTGAATGGTGAGAGCCTTGGGAATATCTTGTTTCGTAAAAGAATTAGTCGGCCGGGCCTTCGCCTACCGCTCGAGAGCCATTTGAAAAATCCCCGTCCGGTTCAACCACATTCCATCCTCTCCATTTTGACCGAATATAACACGATCAATGTAATGAGAGAATGATGCCAAATCAGAGTTTGGGAGGAAGTGGTCTGCTTGAAGTATGAAACGTAAATGTGGCAGAAGTCAGTAAGTTAACGAGGAAAATTAGGAGCTTTGCCTAGTGTAAGAATTGAGTAAGTAAAATGTGAGGAAAAGCCTAGAGAGTATTGAACAGGAATAAAGAACTACAGGAAAGAGCGGAATTATTTGTTGAAACGACAGGGCGGAAGAATATGCAGGTTCAAATTCTCGGTGAAAAAAGTCGTTCGTAGAGGCAAAAGGAATGTGAAAGAAATATCTCAGGTAATGAGGAACTTTAAAGAGGAAAGAAATACGGAGAATGAGTGAGGAAGAACAGTTCTTCAGAAAAGTGTGATGAAGGAACAGAAGACAAAGGCGGAAAATGATCAAGAAGATGAAAAGCGCAATAAGAATTTACAAGGATGAATAACAGAAATGGACAGCGTGAAAATCAATGAAAGAATTGACGGTTAGCAAGATCTAAGGATATAAATATTGAAACGAGAGACAAAAGCTTAAGCGTAGAAAAAGCTGTATGGTAGAGACGTAAGTGTTTAGATCTGTGCGATAGCACATTGTTAGAATAAGTACAAGAAATTCGCAACACGAGAACGTGAATGGTGAGAGCCTTGGGAAAATCTCGTTTCGTATAAAAATTATTCGGCCGGGCCTTCGCCTGCCGTTCGAGAGCCATTCGAAAAATCCCCGTCCCGGTTCAACCACATTCCATTCCCTCCATTTTAACCGAAAATTTTAGTATATATACACTAGCAGGCGGGCAGATCTAATCTGTAAATCAAATACCTAGACGGGCAATCTACCTTGGACCCAAAAACGCCTATGTGGAAAGATCTACCTTGTATATCACACGCTTAGGCGGGCAGATCTACCTCGCAATTCAAACGCATAGGTAGACAGATGTACCTCTCATCCCCAAACGCCTATGCGCTCCGAAAAACATCGCGCATAAACTCCCTGAACTATCTCACGCCTTCGAACGTTCAGAACTATCCTGCGTCCAAACATCCACATGACTCAAACCACCATGCACCCACAACTACTTCGTTATAAACGCTCAAGCGCCTCACAGTGTTTTACGCCTAAAACTCGGACTCTTCGAACCACCCCGCGCCTCGATAGGTCAGGCCCTCTGAACGTCCAGATGCCTCGAACACCCAGTGCCCAAAATCAACCTTGCGCTTCGAGGATTCCTAGAATCCTCAAACGCCTAAGCTCCTTGAACGTTCCATCATCTGCCATACTGAATTACCTAGCAACTGACTGTTCTTCTCTACTAATTCTCTGTATTTCTTTTCTCTTCAAAGTCTCTCATTACCTGAAATATCTCTTTTACATTCCTTTTGCCTCTAAAAACGTTTTTTTTTCACCCAGAATTTGAACCTGCACATTCTTCCGCCCTGTCGTTTCGCCAATTACTTCTAATCTTTCCTGTAGTTCTCTATTCCTGTTCAATACTTTCTAGCCTTTTTCTCACATTTCACTTACTCACTACTTTCCCTAGGCCAAGCTCCTAATTTTCCTCGTTTACTTACTTCTGTACTACTGCCACATTTACGTTTCATATTTCAAGCAGACCACTTCCTCCCCAACTCTCATTTGGCATCATTCTCTCATTTTATTGATCGGGATATTTCTCTAAAACGCTTTTCTGAGATTTTACCAAGGCTCTCACCATTCACATTCGCCTCTTGCACATTTCTTGCACTTACTCTAGCAATGTGCTATCGCACAGATCTAAACACTTACGTCTCTATCATACAGCACTTTCTACGCTTGAGCTTTTGTCTCTCGTTTTAATATTTATGCTATCCTCTGATGTTGTTAACCGTCAATTCTTGCCTTGACCTTCACGCTCTCCCTCTTTGTTATTCATCCTTGTAAATTCCTATTGCGCTTCTCATCTCCCTAGATCATTTTCCGCCTTTGTCTTCTGTTCCTTCCTCACACTTCTCTCAAGAACTGTTCTTTCCTACTCATTCTCTGTAATTCTTTCCTCTTCAAAGTCTCTCATTACCTGAAATATCTCTTTTAAGTTCATTTTGCTGTTACGAACGACGTTTTCGAGATCAGGCGATATCGCGAAAATTTTCGAAAATTCGTATCTCCGCCGTTTAGGGTCCCGCGGCCTCCCGATTTCACACGCACCTTGCACCGACTACTTTGGTTTTTTTTCGTGAAAATATCTCTTGGTTTGGCCTCCGCCTTCTGCTCGAGAGCTATTCGAAAAATCCCCGTCCCAGTTCAACCACATTCCATTCCCTCCATTTTGACCGAGAAGTGCCTTACGCATTTAGTATATATGCAATAGTGAGCCCAATAAGATCGCCTCATATACATAAACTCCTAATTCCTGAGATTATTCCAAGGCTCTCACCATTCACATTCTCCTCTCGCACATTTCTTGCACTTACTCTAGCAATGTGCTGTCGTACAGATCTAAACACTTACATCTCTACCATACAGCACTTTCTACACTTGAGCTTCTGTCTCTCGTTTTAATATTTATGCTATTCTTAGTTCTTGCGTACAGTCAATTTTCTCCTTGATTTTCACGCTGTCCCTCTTTGTTATTCCTCCTAATAAATTCTTATTGCGCTTCTTATCTTCTTAGATTATTTTCCGCCTTTTCTTCTGTTTCTTCCTCACACTTCTCTGATGAAGTCTTCTTCCCTACTCATTCTCTGTATTTCTTTCCTCTCTAAATTCTTTCATTGCCTGAAAAATCTCTTCTACATTCCTTTTGCCTCTATAAACAACTTTTTTCACCGAGAATTTGAACCTGCATATTCTTCCGCCTGTCGTTTCGCCAATTTCTTCCTTTTTCTCACATTTCACTTACTCACTACTTTCACTAGGCCAATATCCTAATTTTCTTCGTTAACTTACTGACTTCTGCCACATTTACGTTTCATATTTTAAGCAGACTTCTTCCTCCCAAACTCTCATTTGACATTATTCTCTCATTCTATTGATCGGGGTATTTCTCTGAAACGCTTTCCTGCGATTTTCACAGGGCTCTCACCATTCACATTCTCCTTTTGCACATTTCTTGCACTTACTCTAGCAATGTGCTGTCGCACAGATCTAAACACTTACGTCTCTTTCATACAGCACTTTCTACGATTGAGCATTTGTCTCTCGTTTCAATATTTATGCTATCCTTAGATCTTGCTAACCGTCAATTCTGTCCTTGATTTTCACGCTGCCCCCCTTCGTTATTCTCTCTAGTAAATTATTATTGCGCTTTTCATCTTCCTAGATCATTTTCCGCCTTTGTCTTCTGTTCCTTTTTCACACTTCTCTAAAGAACTGTTTTTCCTTACTCATTCTCTGTATTTCTTTACTCTTCAAAGTCTCTCATTACCTGAAATATCTCTTTTACATAACTTTTGCCTCTACGAACGACTTTTTTCACGGTGAATTTGAACCTGCATATTCTTACGTCCTGTCGTTTCGCAAATTACTTCCGGTCTTTCCTGTAGATCTTTATTCCTCTTCAATACTCTCTAGCCTTTTTCTCACAATTCACTTACTCACTACTTTCCCTAGGCCGAGCTCCTAATTGAAATGCAAGGCAGATTGCCCGTCTAGGTGTTTGATTTACAGATTAGATCTGCCCGCTAGTGTATATATATTAAACCCGTGAGGCACTTGTCGTTCAAAATGGAGGGGATGGAATGTGGATGAACCGGGACGAGGATTTTTCGAAAGGCTCTCGAGCGGCAGGCAAAGGCCCGGCCGACTAATTTTTTTACGAAACAAGATTTTCCCAAGGCTCTCACCATTCACTTTCTCCTCTTGCACATTTCTTGTACTTACTCTAGCAATGTGCTATCGCACAGATCTAAACACCTGCGTCTCTACCATACAACACTTTCTACGCATGAGCTTTTGTTTCCCGTTTTAATATTTATATCCTTAGATCTTGCCAACCTTTAATTCTTTCCATGATTTTCACGCTGTCCCGCTTTGTTATTCTTCCTAGGAAATTCATATTGCACTTCTCATCGTCCTAAATCATTTTCCGCCTTTGTCTTCTGTTCCATTATCACACTTTTCTGAAGAACTTTTCTTCCTTACTCATTCTCTGTATTTCTTTCCTCTTCAAAGTTTCTCTTTACCTGAAATATCTCTTTCACATTTCTTTTGCCTCTACGAACGATTTTTTTCACCGAGAATTTGAACCTGCATATTCTTCCGCCCTGTCGTTTTTCCAAATACTTCCGCTCTTTCCTGTAGTTCTTAATTCCTGTCCAATACTCTCTAGCCTATTTCTCACATTTCACTTACTCACTACTTTCACTAGGCCGAGCTCCTAATTTTCCTCGTTAACTTACTGACTTCTGCCACATTTACGTTTCATATTTCAAGCAAACCACTTCCTCCCAAACTCTCATTTGGCATCATTCTCTCATTTTATTGATCGGGATATTTCTCTGAAATGCTTTCCTGAGATTTTCCCAAGGCTTTCACCATTCACATTCTCCTCTTGCACATTTCTTGCACTTACTCCAGCAATGTACTGTCGCACAGATCTAAACACTTACGTCTCTACCATACAGCACTTTCTACGCTTGAGCTTCTGACTCTCGTTTTGTTATTTATGCTATCCTTAGATTTTAATTCTCCTCGTTTACTTATTTCTGTACTTCTGCCACATTTATATATATATATATATATATATATATATATATATATATATATATATATATATATATATATATATATATATATATATATATATATATGATATTACTCATATTTAAGTTGATATTCGACGATCCAAACCCTAGGATTTGAGTTTGAGAAAAGTCAACGTCGTGCTCCCGACGTGTTTCGTTTTCTATTGGTGGAAAAGGAAATGAGTACTACAGGTGTATCGAGCAAATTCGTCCTTTTTCCTGAATTAATTTAAATTATTGGAATGCCTTTTTCGCGAAGAAGAAAGAAGTGAAAATAAAATTTCGTTTTTCTTCTCGGATTCCGGGGTCTTTTCCCCTTTTTGCCGATAGTTTCAAACTCCGAACCGAAGCATTTACGACTACGACTTTCGATAGGCTTTCGATATTTATTCGAAAATGAGGAAATATCTTCCGCGTCTGAAAATGGACCTCTTTTCTGACGCGGATTTATAGGGTTTTCCGTGACAAATACGCGATAAAGATATCGGAAAGCAGGCTGGGAAAGACGAATGCTCCGTTAGGTGAAAAGTGCGGAACCGATGACGTGAAGGAAAAAATTTGTATAGCCTACTCGTTTGGGTAATATCCTCCCTGCTGTTTCGGGAAATGCTTGTTTTTTTTTGGCGTTTTCGAAAGGTTTTTCAGGGAATATCGAGATTATCGCTGTACGAATCGTCTTCCGAAAGACGACATTTACAGATACCGAAGAAATCTGGCACTCGACTCTTTCCCTTTTCGAGATCTAGC
Organism: Cryptolaemus montrouzieri; assembly: GCA_013387265.2. Classification (NCBI taxonomy): domain Eukaryota; kingdom Metazoa; phylum Arthropoda; class Insecta; order Coleoptera; family Coccinellidae; genus Cryptolaemus; species Cryptolaemus montrouzieri. The sequence continues at coordinate 58,766,176 of JABFTP020000185.1, forward strand.
GATATCGCGAAAATTTGCGAGAATTCGTCTCTCCGCCGTTAAGGGTCCCGCGGCCACCCGATTTCACACGCACCTTCGATCGACTACTTTGGTTATTTCTTTCGTGAGAAAATTACTCGGCCTGGCCTCCGCCTCTCGCTCGAGAGCTATTTGAAAAATCCCCGTCCCGGTTTAACCACATTCCATTCCCTCCATTTTGACAGGAAAATGCCTTACGCGTTTAGTATATATGCTCTAGTGAGCCCATTTAGATCGCCTCATATACATAAACTCCTAATTCCTGAGATTATCCCAAGGCTCCCACCATTCACATTCTCCTTTTGCACATTTCTTGCACTTACTCTAGCAATGTGCTGTCGCACAGATCTAAACACTTACGTCTCCACAATACAGCACTTTCTACGGTTGAGCTTTTGTCTCTCGTTTTAATATTTATGCTATCCTTAGATCTTGCTTACCGTTAATTCTTTCCTTGATTTTTCCGCTATCTCTCTTTGTTACTCTTCCTAGTATATTTTTATTGGGCTTCTCATCTTCCTAGATTATTTTTCGCCTTTACCTTACAGCACTTTCTACGCTTGAGCTTCTGTCTCTCGTTTTAATATTTATGCTATTCGCTATTCTTAAAACTAGCGTACAGTCAATTCTTTTCTTGATTTTCACGCTGTCCCTCTTTGTTATTCCTCCTAATAAATTCTTAAGATCTGTGCCACAGCACAGTTCTTCAGAAAAGTGCGAAGAAGGAACAGAAGACAAAGGCGGAAAATGATCTAGGAAGATAAGAAGCGCAATAAGAATATATAAGAAGGAATAACGAAGTGGGACAGCGTGAAAATCTAGGAAAGAATCGACTAAATGCAAGATCTAAGAAAAGCATTAATATTAAAACGTGAGACAGAAGCTCAAGCGTAGAAAGTGCTGTATGGTAGAGACGTAAGTGTTTAGATCTGTGCGAAAGCTTATTGCAATAGTAAGTGCAACAAATGTGCAAGAGGAGGATGTGAATGGTGAGAGCCTTGGGAAAGTCTCAGGAAAGCGTTTCAGGAAAATATCCCGATCAATGAAAAGATAGAATAATGCCAAATGAGAGTTTGGTAGGAAGTGATCTGCATAAAATATGAAACGTAAATATGGCAGAAGTACAGAAGTAAGTAAACAAGAAAAATTAGGAGCTTGGCCTAGGAAATGTAGTGAGTAAGTGAAATGTGAGAAAAAGGCTAGAGAGTATTGAACAGGAATGAAGAACTACATGAAAGAGCGGAAGTAATTGGCGAAACGGCAGGGCGGAAGAGTATGCAGATTCAAATTATCGGTGAGAAAAGTCTTTCATAGAGGCAAAAGGAATGTGAAAGAGATAATTCAGGTAATGGGAAACTTTGAAGAGGAAAGAAATACAGAGAATGAGTAAGGAAGAACAGTTCTTCAGAAAATTGTGAAGAAGGAACAGAAGACAAAGGCGAAAATGAAGTAGAAAGATAAGAAGCGCAATAAGAATATATAAGGAGGAATAACAAAGAGGGACAGCGTGAAAATAAAGGAAAGAATCGACTAAACGCAAGATAAAAGAAAAGCATTAATATTAAAACGTGAGACAGAAGCTCAAGCGTAGAAAGTGCTGTATGGTAGAGACATAAGTGTTTAGATCTGTGCAAAAGCACATTGCTACAGTAAGTGCAACAAATGTTCAAGAGGAGGATGTGAATGGTGAGAGCCTTGAGAAAATCTCAGGAAAACGTTTCAGAAAAATATCCTGATCAATGAAATGATAGAATAATGCCAAATTAGAGTTTGGGAGGAAGTGATCTGCATAAAACATGAAACGTAAATGTGGCAGAAGTACAGAAGTAGGTAAACGAGAAAAATTAGGATCTTGGCCTAGGAAATGTAGTGGGTAAGTGAAATAAGAGAAAAAGGCTAGAGAGTATTGAACAGGAATAAAGAACTACATGAAAGAGCGGAAGTAATTGGCGAAACGGTAAGTGCAAGAAATGTGCAAGAGGAAAATGTGAATGGTAAGAGCCTGGGATAATCTCAGTGCATATATACTAAATGCGTAAGGCACTTTTCGGTCAAAATAGAGGGGATGGAATGTGTATGAATCGGGACGGGGATTTTTCGAATAGCTCTCGAGCGAGAGGCGGAGGCCGGGCCAAGTAATTTTTTCACGAAAAAAAAAGAGTAGTCGATCGAAGGTGCGTGTGAAATCGGGAGGCCGCGGGACCCTGAACGGCGGAGATACGAATGAATTTCCGAAAATTTTCGAGATATCGCCAGATCTCGAAAACGGAAAGAGTCGAGTGCCATATTCCTTCGGTGTCGGTAAATGTCGTCTTTCGGAAGACGATTCGTGAAGCGATAATCTCGAAACTCCCTGAAAAACCTTTCGAAAACGCCAAAAAAAAACACGATTTTTCCGAAACGGCAGGGAAGAAATTACCCAAACGAGTAGGGTATACAAATTTTTTCCTTCGCCTAATCGGTCCCGCACCTTATACCATCCTGCTTCCCGATATATGTATCGCGTATTTTCCACGGGAAACCCTATAAATCCGCGTCAGAAAAGAGGTCCATTTTCAGACGCTGAAGATATTTCGTCATTTTCGAATAAATGGACACGCCTATCGAAAGTCGAAGCCGTAAACGCTTCGGTTCGAGGTTTTAAACTATCGGCATAAGGAGGAAAATACCCCGGAAACCGAGAATGAGACTAAATTTTATTCTCACGTCTTTCTTCATCGCTAAAAGGGCATTCCAATAACTTAAATAATTAATTCTGGAAAAAAGACGAATTTGCAAGATATATCTGTCGTCATCGTTTCCTTTTCACCAATAGAACAGAAACACGTCAGGATTACGACGTGTATATAAATATATATATATATATATATATATATATATATATATATATATATATATATATATATATATATATATATATATATATATATATATATATATATATATATATATATATATATATATATATATATATATATATATATATATATATATATATATATATATATATATATATATATATATATATATATATATATATATATATATATATATATATATATATATATATATATATATATATATATATATATATATATATATATATATATATATATATATATATAAATATATACATATTTCAAGCAGACCACTACCTCCCAAACTCTCATTTGGTATTATTCTATAATTTTATTGATCAGGATATTTCTCTGAAACTCTTTCCTGAGATTTTCTCAAGGCTCTCACCATTCACATTCTCCTCTTGCACATATTTTGCACTTACTCTAGCAATGTGCTCTCGTACAGATCTAAACAGTTACGTCTCTACCATAGCACTTTCTACGCTTGAGCGTCTGTCTCTCGTGTTAATATTTATGCTATCCTTAAATCTGGCTTACCGTCAATCATTTCCTTGATTTTCACGCTCTCCCTCTTTGTTATTCTTCCTAGTAAATACTTATTACACTTCTCATATTCTTAGATCGTTTTCCGCGTCTGTTTCTGTTCCTTCTTCACAATTTTCTGAAGAACTGTTCTTCCTTACTCATTCTCTGTATTTCTTTCCACTTCAAAGGCGGAAAATGAGCTAGGTAGATAAGAAGCGCATTAAGAATTTATTAGGAGGAATAGCTAAGAGGGACAGCGTGGGAATCAAGGAAAGAATCGAATGTACGCAAGATCTAAGAATAGCATAAATATAAAAACGAGAGACAGAAGCTCAAGCGTAGAAAGTGCTGTATGGTAGAGGTTCTAATATTTCTGCTATCCTTAGATCTTGATAACTGTCAATTATTTCCTTGATTTTCACGCTGTCCCTCTTTGTTATTCTTTCTAGTAAATTCTTATTGCGCTTCTCATCTTTCTAGATCATTTTCCGTCGCCTTTGTCTTCTGTTCCTTCTTCACTTTTTTCTGAAGAACTGTTCTTCCTTGATCATTCTCTGTATTTCTTTCCTTTTCAAATTATCTTATTACCCTAAATATCTCACATTTCTTTTGCCTCTACGAACGACTTTTTCCACCGAGAAATTAAACTTGCATATTCTTCCGCCCTGCCGTTTCGCTAATTACTTCAGCTCTTTCATGTAGTTCTTTATTCCTCTTCAATACTCTCTAGCCTTTTTCTAACATTTTACTTACTCACTACTTTCACTAGGCCAAGCTCCTGATTTTCCTCGTTAACTTACTGCTGTACTTCTGCCACATTTACGTTTCATATTTCAAGCAGACCATTTCCTCCCAAACTCTCGTTTGGCATTATTCTCTCATTTTATTGATCGGGATATTTCTCTTAAACTCTTTTCGGAGACTTTCCCAAGGCTTTCACCATTCATATTCTCCTCTTGCACATTTCTTACACTTATGTAGCATGTAGGATAGCATGAGTATTAAAACGAGAGTCAAAAGCTCAACCGTAGAAGGTGCTGTATGGTAGAGACGTTAGTTTTTAAATCTGTGCTACAGCACATTGCTAGAGTAAGTGCAAGAAATATGCAAGAGGAAAATGTGAATGGTGGGAGCCTTGGGATAATCTCAGGAATTAGGAGTATATGTATATGAGGGGATCTTAATGGGCTCACTAGTGCATATATACTAAACGCGTAAGGCACTTTTCGGTCAAAATGGAGGGGATGGAATGTGGTTGAACCGGGACGGTGATTTTTCGAATAGCACTCGAGCGAGAGGCGGAGGCCGGGCCAAGTGATTTTTTCACGAAAAAAAAACCAAAGTAGCCGGTCGAAGGTGTGTGTGAAATCGGGAGGCCGCAGGACCCTAAACGGCGGAGATATGAATTTTCGAAAATTTTCGCGATATCGCCAGATCTCGAAAACGGAAAGAGTCGAGTGCCGGATTCCTTCAGTATCGGTAAATGTCTTTCGGAAGAGGATTCGTACAGCGATAATCTCGAAACTCCCTGAAAAACCTTTCGAAAACGTCAAAAAAAACACGATTTTTCCGGAACGGCAGGGAGGAAATTACCAAAACGAGTAAGGTATACAAATTATTTCCTTCGCCTAATCGGTCCCGCACGTTCTACCGAATGGAGCGTTCGTCTCTACCATCCTGCTTCCCGATATATTTATTGCGTATTTTCCACGGGAAAACCTATAAATCCGCTTCAGAAAAGTGGTCCATTATCCAACGCGGAAGATATTTCCTCATTTTCGAATAAATGGACACGCCTATCAAAATTCGTAGCCGTAAACGCTTCGGTTCGAGGTTTAAAACTATCGGCATTAGGGGAAAAATAACCCGGAATCCGAGAAGAAAAACGAAATTTTATTCTCACGTCTTTCTTCTTCGCGAAAAAGGCATTCCAATAATTTTAATTAATTCTGGAAAAACGACGAATTTGCTCGTCGTCTTTATTTCCTTTTCCAGCAAAAGGAAACGAAACACGTCGGGAACATGACGATTACCGAGCGTCGGCGTTGACGTTGACGTTTCTCAAACTCAATTTCAAGGGTTTGGATCGTCGAATATCAATTTAAATATGAAATATATATATATATATATATATATATATATATATATATATATATATATATATATATATATATATATATATATATATATATATATATATATATATATATATATATATATATAGATATATATATTTATTGTGAATGGTGCGCGCATTGGGAAAATCTCAGGAAAGCGTTTCAGAGAAATATCCCGATCAATAAAATAGGAGAATAATGGAAAATGCGAGTTTGGGAGAAAGTGGTCTGCTTAAAATATGAAACAATAATGTAGCAGGAATATAGAAGTAAGTAAACGAAGGAGGAGCTTGGCCTAGGGAAAGTAGTGAGTAAGTGAAATGTGAGAAAAAGGCTAGAGATTATTGCACAGGAATAAAGAACTACAGGAAAGAACGGAAGTTATTGGCGATACGATTGGGCGGAGGAATATGCAGGTTCAAATTTACGGTGAAAAAAATCGTTCGTAGGGGCAAAAGTAATATAAAAGTGATAATTCAGGTAATGAGAGACTTTGAAGAGGAGAAATGCAGAGAATGAGTAGGGAAGAACAGTTCTTCAGAGAAGTGTGAGGAAGGAACAGGGGACAGAGGCAGAAAATAATCTAGGAAGATGAAAAGCCCAATAAGAAGATACTAGAAAGAATAACAAAGAGGGAGAGCGTTGAAATCAATGAAAGAATTGACGGTAAGCAAGATCTAAGGATAGCTAAATATTAAACCGAGAGACAGAAGCTCAAAAGTAGAAGGTGTTGTATGGCAGAGATGTTAGTGTTTTTATCTGTACGACAGCACATTGCTAGAGTGAGTGCAAAAATAAACAAGAGGGGAATGTGAATGGTGATAGCCTTGAAATATCTCAGGAAAGAGTTTCAGAGAAATATCCTGATCAATAAAATGAAAGAAAAATGCCAAATGAGAGATTGGGAGGAAATGGTCTGCTTCAAATATGAAACGTAAATGTAGCAGAAGTACAGAAATAAGTAAACAAGGAAAATTAGGATTGTGGCCTATGGAAAATAGTGAGTATTTGAGATGTGAGAAAAAGGGTAGAGAGTGTTGAACAGGAATGGAGAACTACAGAAAAGAGCGGAAGTAATTGGCGAAACGACAGGGCGAAAGAATATGCAAGTTAAAATTCTCGGTGAGAAAAGTCGTTCGTAGAGTCAAAAGGAATGTGAAAGAGAAAGAAATACAGAGAATGATCAAGGAAGAAGTGTTCTTCATAAATTGTGAAGAAGGAACAGAAGACAAAGGCGGAAAATGTTCTAGGAAGATGAGAAGCGCAATAAGACTTTATTTGGAGGAATAACAAAGAGGGACAGCGTGAAAATCAAGGAAAGTATTGACGGTTAGCAAGATCTAAGGATAGCAGAAATATTAAAACGAGAGACAAAAGCTCAAGCGTAGAAAGAGCTGTTTGGTAGAGACGTAAGTGTTTAGATCTGTGCGATAGCACATTGCTAGAGTGAGTACAAGAAATGCGCAAGAGGAGAATGTGAATGGTGAGAGCCTTGGGAATATCTTGTTTCGTAAAAAAATTAGTCGGCCGGGCCTTCGCCTACCGCTCGAGAGCCATTTGAAAAATCCCCGTCCGGTTCAACCACATTCCATCCTCTCCATTTTGACCGAATATAACACGATCAATGTAATGAGAGAATGATGCCAAATCGGAGTTTGGGAGGAAGTGGTCTGTTTGAAGTATGAAACGTAAATGTGGCAGAAGTCAGTGAGTTAACGAGGAAAATTAGGAGCTTTGCCTAGTGTAAGAATTGAGTAAGTAAAATGTGAGGAAAAGCCTAGAGAGTATTGAACAGGAATAAAGAACTACAGGAAAGAGCGGAATTATTTGTTGAAACGACAGGGCGGAAGAATATGCAGGTTCAAATTCTCGGTGAAAAAAGTCGTTCGTGGAGGCAAAAGGAATGTGAAAGAAATATCTCAGGTAATGAGGAACTTCAAAGAGGAAAGAAATACGGAGAATGAGTAAGGAAGAACAGTTCTTCAGAAAAGTGTGATGAAGGAACAGAAGACAAAGGCGGAAAATGATCAAGAAGATGAAAAGCGCAATAAGAATTTACAAGGATGAATAACAGAAATGGACAGCGTGAAAATCAAGGAAAGAATTGACGGATAACAAGATCTAAGGATATAAATATAGCACTTTCTACGCTTGAGCTTTTGTCTCTCGTTTTAATATTTATGCTATCCTCTGATGTTGTTAACCGTCAATTCTTTCCTTGATCTTCACGCTCTCCCTCTTTGTTATTCATCCTTGTAAATTCCTATTGCGCTTCTCATCTCCCTAGATCATTTTCCGCCTTTGTCTTCTGTTCCTTCCTCACACTTCTCTTAAGAACTGTTCTTTCCTACTCATTCTCTGTAATTCTTTCCTCTTCAAAGTCTCTCATTACCTGAAATATCTCTTCTAAGTTCATTTTGCTCTTACGAACGACGTTTTCGAGATCAGGCGATATCGCGAAAATTTTCGAAAATTCGTATCTCCGCCGTTAAGGGTCCCGCGGCCTCCCGATTTCACACGCACCTTCCACCGACTACTCGCTCGAGAGCTATTCGAAAAATCCCCGTCCCAGTTCAACCACATTCCATTCCCTCCATTTTGACCGAGAAGTGCCTTACGCATTTAGTATATATGCGATAGTGAGCCCAATAAGATCGCCTCATATACATAAACTCCTAATTCCTGAGATTATTCCAAGGCTCTCACCATTCACATTCTCCTCTCGCACATTTCTTGCACTTACTCTAGCAATGTGCTGTCGTAAAGATCTAAACACTTACATCTCTACCATACAGCACTTTCTACACTTGAGCTTCTGTCTCTCGTTTTAATATTTATGCTACTCTTAGTTCTTGTGTACAGTCAATTTTCTCCTTGATTTTCACGCTGTCCCTCTTTGTTATTCCTCCTAATAAATTCTTATTGCGCTTCTTATCTTTTTAGATTATTTTCCGCCTTTTCTTCTGTTTCTTCCTCACACTTCTCTGATGAAGTGTTCTTCCCTACTCATTCTCTGTATTTCTTTCCTCTTTAAATTCTTCCATTGCCTGAAAAATCTCTTCTACATTCCTTTTGCCTCTATAAACAACTTTTTTCACCGAGAATTTGAACCTGCATATTCTTCCGCCTGTCGTTTCGCCAATTTCTTCCTTTTTCTCACATTTCACTTACTCACTACTTTCACTAGGCCAATATCCTAATTGTCTTCGTTAACTTACTGACTTCTGCCACATTTACGTTTCATATTTTAAGCAGACTTCTTCCTCCCAAACTCTCATTTGACATTATTCTCTCATTCTATTGATCGGGGTATTTCTCTGAAACGCTTTCCTGCGATTTTCATAGGGCTCTCACCATTTACATTCTCCTTTTGCACATTTCTTGCACTTACTCTAGCAATGTGCTGTCGCACAGATCTAAACACTTACGTCTCTTTCATACAGCACTTTCTACGCTTGAGCATTTGTCTCTCGTTTCAATATTTATGCTATCCTTAGATCTTGCTAACCGTCAATTCTGTCCTTGATTTTCACGCTGCCCCCCTTCGTTATTCTCCCTAGTAAATTATTATTGCGCTTTTCATCTTCCTAGATCATTTTCCGCCTTTGTCTTCTGTTCCTTCTTCACACTTTTCTAAAGAACTGTTTTTCCTTACTCATTCTCTGTATTTCTTTACTCTTCAAAGTCTCTCATTACCTGAAATATCTCTTTTACATAACTTTTGCCTCTACGAACGACTTTTTTCACCGTGAATTTGAACCTGCATATTCTTACGTCCTGTCGTTTTGCAAATTACTTCTGGTCTTTCCTGTAGATCGTTATTCCTCTTCAATACTCTCTAGAATTTTTCTCACAATTCACTTACTCACTACTTTCCCTAGGCCGAGCTCCTAATTGAAATGCAAGGTAGATTGCCCGTCTAGGTGTTTGATTTACAGATTAGATCTGCCCGCTAGTGTATAAATATTAAACCCGTGAGGCACTTGTCGGTCAAAATGGAGGGGATGGAATGTGGATGAACCGGGACGAGGATTTTTTGAAAGGCTCTCGAGCGGCAGGCAAAGGCCCGGCCGACTAATTTTTTTACGAAACAAGATTTTCCCAAGGTTCTCACCATTCACTTTCTCCTCTTGCACATTTCTTGTACTTACTCTAGCAATGTGCTATCGCACAGATCTAAACACCTGCGTCTCTACCATACAACACTTTCTACGCATGAGCTTTTGTTTCTCGTTTTAATATTCATATCCTTAGATCTTGCCAACCTTCAATTCTTTCCATGATTTTCACGCTGTCCCGCTTTGTTATTCTTCCTAGGAAACTCATATTGCACTTCTCATCTTCCTAAATCATTTTCCGCCTTTGTCTTCTGTTCCATTATCACTTTTTTCTGAAGAACTTTTCTTCCTTATTCATTCTCTGTATTTCTTACCTCTTCAAAGTTTCTCTTTACCTGAAATATCTCTTTCACATTTCTTTTGTCTCTACGAACGATTTTTTTCACCGAGAATTTGAACCTGCATATTCTTCCGCCCTGTCGTTTTTCCAAATACTTCCGCTCTTTCCTGTAGTTCTTGATTCCTGTCCAATACTCTCTAGCCTTTTTCTCACATTTCACTTACTCACTACTTTCACTAGGCCGAGCTCCTAATTTTCCTCGTTAACTTACTGACTTCTGCCACATTTACGTTTCATATTTCAAGCAGACCACTTCCTCCCAAACTCTCATTTGGCATCATTCTCTCATTTTATTGATCGGGATATTTCTCTGAAATGCTTTCCTGAGATTTTCCCAAGGCTTTCACCATTCACACTCTCCTCTTGCACATTTCTTGCACTTACTCCAGCAATGTGCTGTCGCACAGATCTAAACACTTACGTCTCTACCATACAGCACTTTCTACGCTTGAGCTTTTGACTCTCGTTTTGTTATTTATGCTATCCTTAGATTTGAATTCTCCTCGTTTACTTACTTCTGTACTTCTGCCACATTTATATATATATATATATATATATATATATATATATATATATATATATATATATATATATATATATATTATATATGATATTACTCATATTTAAGTTGATATTCGACGATCCAAACCCTAGGATTTGAGTTTGAGAAAAGTCAACGTCGTGCTCCCGACGTGTTTCGTTTTCTATTGGTGGAAAAGGAAATGAGTACTACAGGTGTATCGAGCAAATTCGTCCTTTTTCCTGAATTAATTTAAATTATTGGAATGCCTTTTTCGCGAAGAAGAAAGACGTGAAAATAAAATTTCGTTTTTCTTCTCGGATTCCGGGGTCTTCTCCCCTTTTTGCCGATAGTTTCAAACTCCGAACCGAAGCATTTACGACTACGACTTTCGATAGGCTTTCGATATTTATTCGAAAATGAGGAAATATCTTCCGCGTCTGAAAATGGACCTCTTTTCTGACGCGGATTTATAGGGTTTTCCGTGAAAAATACGCGATAAAGATATCGGAAAGCAGGCTGGGAAAGACGAATGCTCCGTTAGGTAAAAAGTGCGGAACCGATGACGTGAAGGAAAAAATTTGTATAGCCTACTCGTTTGGGTAATATCCTCCCTGCTGTTTCGGGAAATGCTTGTTTTTTTTGGCGTTTTCGAAAGGTTTTTCAGGGAGTTTCGAGATTATCTCTGTACGAATCGTCTTCCGAAAGACGACATTTACAGATACCGAAGAAATCTGGCACTCGACTCTTTCCCTTTTCGAGATCTAGCAATATCGCAAAAATTTGCGAGAATTCGTCTCTCCGCCGTTTAGGGTCCCGCGTCCACCCGATTTCACACGCACCTTCGACCGACTACTTTGGTTTTTTTTTTCGTGAGAAAATTACTCGGCCTGGCCTCCGCCTCTCGCTCGAGAGCTATTTGAAAAGTCCCCGTCCCGGTTCAACCACATTCCATTCCCTCCATTTTGACAGGAAAATGCCTTACGCGTTTAGTATATATGCTCTAGTGAGCCCATTTAGATCGCCTCATATACATAAACTCCTAATTCCTGAGATTATCCCAAGGCTCCCACCATTCACATTCTCGTTTTGCACATTTCTTGCACTTACTCTAGCAATGTGCTGTCGCACAGATCTAAACACTTACGTCTCCACAATACAGCACTTTCTACGGTTGAGCTTTTGTCTCTCGTTTTAATATTTATGCTGTCCTTAGATCTTGCTTACCGTAAATTCTTTCCTTGATTTTTCCGCTCTCTCTCTTTGTTACTCTTCCTAGTATATTTTTATTGGGCTTCTCATCTTCCTAGATTATTTTTCGCCTTTACCTTACAGCACTTTCTACGCTTGAGCTTCTGTCTCTCGTTTTAATATTTATGCTTTTCGCTATTCTTAAAACTAGCGTACAGTCAATTCTTTTCTTGATTTTCACGCTGTCCCTCTTTGTTATTCCTCCTAATAAATTCTTAAGAATTGTGCCACAGCACAGTTCTTCAGAAAAGTGCGAAGAAGGAACAGAAGACAAAGGCGGAAAATGAACTAGGAAGATAAGAAGCGCAATAAGAATATATAAGAAGCAATAACGAAGTGGGACAGCGTGAAAATCAAGGAAAGAATCGACTAAATGCAAGATCTAAGAAAAGCATTAATATTAAAACGTGAGACAGAAGCTCAAGCGTAGAAAGTGCTGTATGGTAGAGACGTAAGTGTTTAGATCTGTGCGAAAGCTTATTGCAATAGTAAGTGCAACAAATGTGCAAGAGGAGGATGTGAATGGTGAGAGCCTTGGGAAAGTCTCAGGAAAGCGTTTCAGGAAAATATCCCGATCAATGAAAAGATAGAATAATGCCAAATGAGAGTTTGGTAGGAAGTGATCTGCATAAAATATGAAACGTAAATATGGCAGAAGTACAGAAGTAAGTAAACAAGAAAAATTAGGAGCTTGGCCTAGGAAATGTAGTGAGTAAGTGAAATGTGAGAAAAAGGCTAGAGAGTATTGAACAGGAATGAAGAACTACATGAAAGAGCGGAAGTAATTGGCGAAACGGCAGGGCGGAAGAGTATGCAAATTCAAATTCTCGGTGAGAAAAGTCTTTCATAGAGGCAAAAGGAATGTGAAAGAGATAATTCAGGTAATGGGAAACTTTGAAGAGGAAAGAAATACAGAGAATGAGTAAGAAAGAACAGTTCTTCAGAAAATTGTGAAGAAGGAACAGAAGACAAAGGCGAAAATGAACTAGAAAGATAAGAAGCGCAATAAGAATATATAAGGAGGAATAACAAAGAGGGACAGCGTGAAAATCAAGGAAAGAATCGACTAAACGCAAGATAAAAGAAAAGCATTAATATTAAAACGTGAGACAGAAGCTCAAGCGTAGAAAGTGCTGTATGGTAGAGACATAAGTGTTTAGATCTGTGCAAAAGCACATTGCTACAGTAAGTGCAAGAAATGTTCAAGAGGAGGATGTGAATGGTGAGAGCCTTGAGAAAATCTCAGGAAAACGTTTCAGAAAAATATCCTGATCAATGAAATGATAGAATAATGCCAAATTAGAGTTTGGGAGGAAGTGATCTGCATAAAACATGAAACGTAAATGTGGCAGAAGTACAGAAGTAGGTAAACGAGAAAAATTAGGATCTTGGCCTAGGAAATGTAGTGGGTAAGTGAAATAAGAGAAAAAGGCTAGAGAGTATTGAACAGGAATAAAGAACTACATGAAAGAGCGGAAGTAATTGGCGAAACGGCAGGGCGGAAGAGTATGTAGATTCAAATTCTCGGTGAGAAAAGTCTTTCATAGAGGCAAAAGGAATGAGAGAGATAATTCAGGTAATGGGAAACTTTGAAGAGGAAAGAAATAGAGAGAATGAGTAAGGAAGAACAGTTCTTCAGAAAATTGTGAAGAAGGAACAGAAGACAAAGGCGAAAATGAACTAGAAAGATAAGAAGCGCAATAAGAATATATAAGGAGGAATAACAAAGAGGAACAGCGTGAAAATCAAGGAAAGAATCGACTAAACGCAAGATAAAAGAAAAGCATTAATATTAAAACGTGAGACAGAAGCTCAAGCGTAGAAAGTGCTGTATGGTAGAGACATAAGTGTTTAGATCTGTGCAAAAGCACATTGCTACAGTAAGTACAAGAAATGTTCAAGAGGAGGATGTGAATGGTGAGAGCCTTGAGAAAATCTCAGGAAAACGTTTCAGAAAAATATCCTGATCAATGAAATGATAGAATAATGCCAAATTAGAGTTTGGGAGGAAGTGATCTGCATAAAACATGAAAGGTAAATGTGGCAGAAGTACAGAAGTAGGTAAACGAGAAAAATTAGGATCTTGGCCTAGGAAATGTAGTGGGTAGGTGAAATAAGAGAAAAAGGCTAGAGAGTATTGAACAGGAATAAAGAACTACATGAAAGAGCGGAAGTAATTGGCGAAACGGCAGGGCGGAAGAATATGCAAGTTCAAATTCTCGGTGAAAAAAGTCGTTCATAGAGGCAAAAGCAATGTGAAAGAGATTATTCAGGTGATGAGAAACTTTGAAGAGGAAAGAAATACAGAGAATGAGTAAGGAAAATCAGTTCTTCAGAAAATTGTGAAGAAGGAACAGAAGACAAAGGCGAAAATGAACTAGAAATATGAGAAGCGCAATAAGAATTTATTAGGAGGAATAACAAAAAAGGACAGCGTGAAAATCAAGGAAAGAACTGACTAAACGCAAGATCTAAGAATAGCATAAATATTGAAACGAGAGACAGAAGCTAAAGCGTAGAAAGAGCCGTAGGGTAGAGATGTAAGTGTTTAGATCTGTGCGAGAGTAAGTGCAAGAAATGTGCAAGAGGAAAATGTGAATGGTAAGAGCCTGGGATAATCTCAGGAATTAGGAGTTTATGTATATGAGGCGATCTTAATGCGCTCACTAGTGCATATATACTAAATGCGTAAGGCACTTTTCGGTCAAAATAGAGGGGAGGGAATGTGTATGAATCGGAACGGGGATTTTTCGAATAGCTCTCGAGCGAGAGGCGGAGGCCGGGCCAAGTAATTTTTTCACGAAAAAAAAAGAGTAGTCGATCGAAGGTGCGTGTGAAATCGGGAGGCCGCGGGATCCTGAACGGCGGAGATACGAATGAATTTCCGAAAATTTTCGCGATATCGCCAGATCTCGAAAACGGAAAGAGTCGAGTGCCAGATTCCTTCGGTATCGGTAAATGTCGTCTTTCGGAAGACGATTCGTGAAGCGATAATCTCGAAACTCCCTGAAAAACCTTTCGAAAACGCCAAAAAAAAAACACGATTTTTCCGAAACGGCAGGGAAGAAATTACCCAAACGAGTAGGGTATACAAATTTTTTCCTTCGCCTAATCGGTCCCGCACCTTATACCATCCTGCTTCCCGATATATGTATCGCGTATTTTCCACGGGAAACCCTAAAAATCCGCGTCAGAAAAGAGGTCCATTTTCAGACGCGGAAGATATTTCGTCATTTTCGAATAAATGGACACGCCTATCGAAAGTCGAAGCCGTAAACGCTTCGGTTCGAGGTTTTAAACTATCGGCATAAGGGGGAAAATACCCCGGAAACCGAGAAAGAGACTAAATTTTATTCTCACGTCTTTCTTCATCGCTAAAAGGGTATTCCAATAACTTAAATAATTAATTCTGGAAAAAAGACGATTTTGCAAGATATATCTGTCGTCATCGTTTCCTTTCCACCAATAGGAAATGAAACACGTTTGGATTACGACGTATATATATATATATATATATATATATATATATATATATATATATATATATATATATATATATATATATATATATATATATATATATATATATATATATATATATATATATATATATATATATATATATATATATATATATATATATATATATATATATATATATATATATATATATATATATATATATATATATATATATATATATATATATATATATATATATATATATATATATATATATATATATATATATATATATATATATATATATATATATATATATATATATATATATATATATATATATATATATATATATATATATATATATATATATATATATATATATATATATATATATATATATATATATATATATATATATATATAGACCACTACCTCCCAAACTCTCATTTGGTATTATTCTATAATTTTATTGATCAGGATATTTCTCTGAAACTCTTTCCTGAGATTTTCTCAAGGCTCTCACCATTCACATTCTCCTCTTGCACATATTTTGCACTTACTCTAGCAATGTGCTCTCGTACAGATCTAAACACTTACGTCTCTACCATAGCACTTTCTACGCTTGAGCGTCTGTCTCTCGTTTTAATATTTATGCTATCCTTAGATCTGGCTTACCGTCAATCATTTCCTTGATTTTCACGCTCTCCCTCTTTGTTATTCTTCCTAGTAAATACTTATTACACTTCTCATATTCTTAGATTGTTTTCCGCGTCTGTTTCTGTTCCTTCTTCACAATTTTCTGAAGAACTGTTCTTCCATACTCATTCTCTGTATTTCTTTCTACTTCAAAGGCGGAAAATGAGCTAGGTAGATAAGAAGCGCAATAAGAATTTATTAGGAGGAATAGCAAAGAGGGACAGCGTGAGAATCAAGGAAAGAATCGAATGTACGCAAGATCTAAGAATAGCATAAATATAAAAACGAGAGACAGAAGCTCAAGCGTAGAAAGTGCTGTATGGTAGAGGTTCTAATATTTCTGCTATCCTCAGATCTTGATAACCGTCAATTCTTTCCTTGATTTTCACGCTGTCCCTCTTTGTTATTCTTTCTAGTAAATTCTTATTGCGCTTCTCATCTTTCTAGATCATTTTCCGTCGCCTTTGTCTTCTGTTCCTTCTTCACTTTTTTCTGAAGAACTGTTCTTCCTTGATCATTCTCTGTATTTCTTTCCTTTTCAAATTCTCTTATTACCCTAAATATCTCACATTCCTTTTGCCTCTACGAACGACTTCTTCCACCGAGAAATTAAACTTGCATATTCTTCCGCCCTGTCGTTTCGCTAATTACTTCAGCTCTTTCATGTAGTTCTTTATTCCTCTTCAATACTCTCTAGCCCTTTTCTAACATTTCACTTACTCACTACTTTCACTAGGCCAAGCTCCTGATTTTCCTCGTTAACTTACTGACTTCTGCCACATTTACGTTTCATATTTTAAGCAGACCATTTCCTCCCAAACTCTCGTTTGGCATTATTCTCTCATTTTATTGATCGGGATATTTCTCTTAAACTCTTTTCGGAGATTTTCCCAAGGCTTTCACCATTCATATTCTCCTCTTGCACATCTCTTACACTTACTCCAGCAATGTGCTGTCGCACAGATTTAAACACTTACGTCTCTACCATACAGCACTTTCTACGCTTGAGCTTCTGTCTCTCAGTTTAATACTTATGCTATCCTTAGATCTTCTTGCCGTCAATTCTCTTCTTAATTTTTACGCTCTGACTCTTTGTTATTCTTCCTAGTCAATTCTTATTGCGCTCCTCATCTTCCTAGATTATTTTCCGCCTTTGTCTTCTGTTCCTTCCACACACTGAAGAACTGTTCTTCCCGACTCATTCTCTGTATTTCTGCTTTTCAAGGTCTCTCATAACCTTAAATATCTCTTTTACATTACTTTTGCTTCTACGAACGACTTTTTTCACCGAGAATTTGAACCAGCATATTCTTCTGCCCTGTCGTTTCGCCAATTACTTCCGCTCTTTCCTGTAGTTCTTCAATCCTGTTCAATACTCTCTAGCCTTTTTCTCACATTTCACTTACTCACTACTATCCCTAGGCCAAGCTCCTAATTTTCCTCGTTTACTTACTTCTATACTTCTGCCACGATTTCGTTTGATATTTTGAGCAGACCAGTTCCGCCCAGACTCTCATTTGGCATTATTCTCTCATTTTATTGATCGGGATATTTCTCTGAAACGCTTTCATGAGAATTTCCCAAGGCTCTCACCATTCAGTACAATATATATATATATATATATATATATATATATATATATATATATATATATATATATATATATATATATATATATGATACCACTCGTATTTAAGATATATCTTGCAAATTCTTCGTTTTTCTAGAATTAATTGAAATTATTGAATGCCCTTTTCGCGAAGAAGACTTGAGAATAAATTTTCGTCTTTCTTCTTGGTTTCCGGGGTATTTTCTCCCTTATGCCGATAGTTTTAAACCTCGAACCGAAGCGTTTACGGATTCGACTTTCGATAGGCGTGTCCATTTATTTGAAAATGAGGAAATATCTTCCGCGTCTGAAAATGTACCTCTTTTCTGCGATACAAATATCGGGAAGCAGGATAGTAGGAAGTGCGGGACCGATTAGGCGAAGGAAAAAATTTGTATACCCTACTCGTTCGGGTAATTTTCTCCCTGCCGTTTCGGAAAATTCGTGTTTTTTTTTGGCGTTTTCGAAAGGTTTTTCAGGGAGTTTCGAGATTTTCGCTGTTCGAATCGTCTTCCTAAAGACGACATTTACCGATACCGAAGAAATCCGGCACTCGACTCTTTCCGTTTTCGAGATCTGACGATATCGCAGAAACTTTCGAAAATTCATTCGTATCTCCGCCGTTTAGGGTCTCGCGGTCTCCCGATTTCAGACGCACCTTCGACCGATTTATTTGGTTTTTTTTTCGTGAAAAATTTATATGGCCCGGCCTCCGCTTCTCGCTCGAGAGCTAATCGAAAAATCCCCGTCCCGATTCATACACATTACATCCCCTCCATTTTGACCGAAAAGTGCCTTACGCATTTAGTATATATGCACTAGTGAGCCCATTCAGATCGCCTCATGTACATAAACACCTAATTCCTGAGATTATCCCAAGGCTCTCAGCATTCACATTTTCCTCTTGCACATTTTTTGCATTTACTCTAGCAATATGCTGTCGCACAGATCTAAAAACTTACGTCTTTACCATACAGCACTTTCTACGCTTGAGCTTCTGTCTCTCGTTTTAATATTTATGCTATTCTTAGATCTTGCGTACGGCTACGACTTTCGATAGGCGTGTCCATTTATTCGAAAATGAGGAAACATCTTCCGCGTCTGAAAATGGACCTCTTTTCTGACGCGTATTTATGGGGTTTCCCGTGGAAAATACGCGATGAAAATATCTGGAAGCAGGATTTCAAAGACGAACGCTCAGTAAGGTAAAAGTGCGGGACCGATTACGCGAAGGAAAAAATTTGGATACCCTTCTCGTTTGGGTAATATCCTCCATGCTGTTTCTGGAAAATCTTGGTTTTTTTTTGGCGATTTTGAAAGGTTTTTCAGGGAATTTCGAGATTGTCGCTGTTCGAATCGTCTTCCCAGAGACGACATTTAACGATACCGAAGGAATCTGGCACTCTACTCTTTCCGTTTTCGAGATCTAGCGATATCGCGAAAATTTTCGAAAATTCATTCGTATCTCCGCCGTTCGGGGTCCCGCGACCTCCCGATTCCACACGCACCTTCGATCGACTACCTAGTTTTGTAAAATAATTACTCGGCCTGGCCTCCGCCTCTCGCTCGAGAGCTATTCGAAAAATCCCCGTCCCGATTCATACACATTCAATCCCCTCCATTTTGACCGAAAAGTGCCTTACGCATTTAGAATATATGCACTAGTGAGCCCATTAAGATCGCCTCATATACATAATCTCCTAATTCCTGAGAATATCCCAAGGCTCTCACCATTCACATTTTCCTCTTGCACATTTCTTGCACTTACTCTAGCAATGTGCTGTTGCACAGATCTGAACACTTACGTCTTTACCATACAGCAATTGCTACGCTTGAGCTTCTGTCTCTCGTGTTAATATTTATGCTATTCTTTGATCTTGCGTACATTCAATTTTTTCCTTGATTTTCACGCTTTCCCTCTTTGTTATTCATCCTAATAAATCTTTTTGCGCTTCTTATCTTTCTAGATCATTTTCCGCCTATGTCTTCTGTTCCTTCCTCACACTACTCGGAAGAACTGTTCTTCCCTACTCATGCTCTGAATTTCTCATCTTCAGATTCTCTCATTGCCTGAAATATCTCTTTTACATTACATTTGCCTCTACGAACGACTTTTTCCACCGAGAATTTGAACCTGCATTTCTTCCGCCCTGTCGTTTCGCCACTAACTTCCGCTCTTTTGTGTAG
Organism: Cryptolaemus montrouzieri; assembly: GCA_013387265.2. Classification (NCBI taxonomy): domain Eukaryota; kingdom Metazoa; phylum Arthropoda; class Insecta; order Coleoptera; family Coccinellidae; genus Cryptolaemus; species Cryptolaemus montrouzieri. The sequence continues at coordinate 58,785,883 of JABFTP020000185.1, forward strand.
TTCTTCATTCCTGTTCAATACTCTCTAGCCTTTTTATCACATTTCACTTACTCACTACTTTCACTAGGCCAAGCTCCTAATTTTCCTCGTTTACTTACTTCTGTACTTCTGCCATATTTACGTTTCATATTTCAAGCAGACCACCTCCTTTTAAACTCGCATTAGGCATTATTGAATCATTTTAGTGATCGGGATATTCATCTGAAACGCTTTCCTGAGATTTTCCCAAGGCTCTCACCATTCCCATTCTCTTTTTGCACATTTCTTGCACCTACTCTAGTAATGTTCTATTGCACAGATCTAAACACTTACGTATCTAATATACAGCACTTTCTACGCTTGAGCTTCTGACTCTCGTTTGAATATTTATGTTATTCTTAGATCTTGCTTATCGTCAATTCTTTCCTTGATTTTCCCGCTCTCCCTCTTTGTTAATCTTCCTTGTATATACTTATTGGGTTTCTCATCTTGCTAGATTAATTTTTCGCCTTTGTCCCCTGTTCCTTCCTCACACTTCTCTGAAGAACTGTTCTTCCATTTTCATTCTCTGAATTTCTCCTCTTCAAAGACTCTCATTTCCTAAAATATCTCTTTTACATTACTTTTTCCCCTACGAACGAGTTTTTGACCGAGAATTCGAACCTGCATATTCCTCCGCCCTGTCGTTTCGCCAATTACTTCCGCTCTTTCATGTCGTTCTTTATTCCTGTTCAATACTCTCTACCCTTTTCCTCAAATTTCACTTACTTACTCTTTTCCATAGGAATAGCACCTAATTTCCCTCGTTTCCTTACTTTTGTACTTCTGCCACATTTACGTTTCATATTTTAAGCAGAACACTTCCTCCCAAACTCTCATTAGGCATTTTTCTTTCATTTTATTGATAGGGATATTTCTCTGAAACGCTCTCCTGAGTATTTTCCCAAGGCTCTCACCATTCACATTCTCCTCTTGCAACTTTCTTGCACTTACTCTAGCAATGTGCTGTCGACAGATCTAAACACTAACGTCTCTACCATACAGCACTTTCTACGCTTAAGCTTCTGTCTCTCGTTTTAATATTTATGCTATTCTTAGATCTTCCTTACAGTCAATTCTCTCCTTGATTCTCATGCTGTCCCTCTTTGTTATTCCTCCCAATAAATTCTCATTGCGCTTCTTATCTTTCTAGATCATCTTCCGCCTATGTCTTCTGTTCCTTCCTCACACTACTCGGAAGAACTGTTCTTCCCTACTCATTCTCTGAATTTCTCCTCTTCCAAGACTCTCATTTCCTGAAATATCTCTTTTAAATTACTTCTGCCCCTACGAACGAATTTTTTCACCGAGAATTCGAACCTGCATATTCTTCCGCCCTGTCGTTTTGCCTATTACTTCCGCTCTTCCATGTAGTTCATCATTCCTGTTCAATACTCCTAGCCTTTTTCTCATTTTTCACTTACTCACTACTTTCCCTAGGCCAAGCTCCTAATTTTCCTCGTTTAATTACTTCTGTACTTCTGCCACATTTACGTTTCATATTTTAAGCAGCACTTCCTCCCAAACTCTCATTTGGCATTTTTCTTTCATTTCATTGATCGGGACATTTCTCTGAAACGCTCTCCTGAGTATTTTCCCAAGGCTATCACCATTCACATTCTCCGCTTGCACATTTCTTGCACTTACGCTAGCAATGTGCTGTCGCACAGATCTAAACATTTACGTTTCCACAATACAGCACTTTCTACGCTTGAGCTTCTGACTCTCGTTTCAATATTTATGTTATTCTTAGATCTTGCTTACCGTCAATTCTTCCCTTGATTTTCGCGCTCTCCCACTTTATTATTCTTTCTAGTATATACTTATTGGGCTTCTCATTTTCCTAGATTATTTTTGGCCTTTGTCCCCTGTTCCTTCCTCACACTTCTCTGAAGAACTGTTCTTCCCTACTCATTCTCTGAATTTCTCCTCTTCAAAGTCTCTCATTACCTGAAATATCTCTTTTACTTTAATTTTGCCTCTACGAACGAGTTTTTTCAACGAGAATTCGAACCTGCATATTCTTCCGCCCTGTCGTTTCGCCAATTACTTCCGCTCTTTCATGTCGTTCTTTATTCCTGTTCAATACACTCTACCCTTTTTCTCAAATTTCACTTACTTACTCTTTTCCATAGGAATAGCTCCTAATTTTCCTCGTTTCCTTACTTTTGTACTTCTGCCACATTTACGTTTCATATTTTAAGCAGACCACTTCCTCCCAAACTCTCATTAGGCATTTTTTTTTCATTTTATTGATAGGGATATTTCTCTGAAACGCTCTCCTGAGTATTTTCCCAAGGCTATCACCATTCACATTCTCCTCTTGCAACTTTCTTGCACTTACTCTAGCAATGTGCTGTCGACAGATCTAAACACTTACGTCTCTACCATTCAGCACTTTCTACGCTTAAGCTTCTGTCTCTCGTTTTAATATTTATGCTATTCTTAGATCTTCCTTACAGTCAATTCTCTCCTTGATTCTCATGCTGTCCCTCTTTGTTATTCCTCCCAATAAATTCTTATTGCGCTTCTTATCTTTCTAGATCATCTTCCGCCTATGTCTTCTGTTCCTTCCTCACACTACTCTGAAGAACTGTTCTTCCCTACTCATTCTCTGAATTTCTCCTCTTCCAAGACTCTCATTTCCTGAAATATCTCTTTTAAATTACTTCTGCCCCTACGAACGAATTTTTTCACCGAGAATTCGAACCTGCATATTCTTCCGCCATGTCGTTTTGCCTATTACTTCCGCTCTTCCATGTAGTTCTTCATTCCTGTTCAATACTCCTAGCCTTTTTCTCATTTTTCACTTACTCACTACTTTCCCTAGGCCAAGCTCCTAATTTTCCTCGTTTAATTACTTCTGTACTTCTGCCACATTTACGTTTCATATTTTAAGCAGCACTTCCTCCCAAACTCTCATTTGGCATTTTTCTTTCATTTCATTGATCGGACATTTCTCTGAAACGCTCTCCTGAGTATTTTCCTAAGGCTATCACCATTCACATTCTCCTCTTGCACATTTCTTGCACTTACGCTAGCAATGTGCTGTCGCACAGATCTAAACATTTACGTTTCCACAATACAGCACTTTCTACGCTTGAGCTTCTGACTCTCGTTTTAATATTTAGGTTATTCTTAGATCTTGCTTACTGTCAATTCTTTCCTTGATTTTCGCGCTCTCCCTCTTTATTATTCTTTCTAGTATATACTTATTGGGCTTCTCATTTTCCTAGATTATTTTTCGCCTTTGTCCCCTGTTCCTTCCTCACACTTCTCTGAAGAACTGTTCTTCCCTACTCATTCTCTGAATTTCTCCTCTTCAAAGTCTCTCATTACCTGAAATAACTCTTTTACTTTAATTTTGCCTCTACGAACGAGTTTTTTCAACGAGAATTTGAACCTGCATATTCTTCCGCCCTGTCGTTTCGCCAATTACTTCCGCTCTTTCCTGTAGTTCTTTATTCCTGTTCAATACTCTCTTACCCTTTTTCTCAAATTCCACTTACGTACTCCTTTCCAAAGAAATAGCTTCTAATTTTGCTCGTTTCCTTACTTTTGTACTTCTGCCATATTTACGTTTCATATTTTAAGCAGACCACTTCCTCCCAAACTCTCATTTGGCATTTTTCTTTCATTTTATTGATGGGGATATTTCTCTGAAACGCTCTCCTGAATGCGTGATCGTGTGTTCAACCGATAAAGTCGTGTTGAATTATCGCATCTGTACTCTTATATTGTGGAACAGTAATCAGCCACCGACTCCGGGAATAAAACCCTAGATTGATCGAGCTGATTTACTTGAAAATGGTATTTTTTCTCATGATGTCGTCGAATAGAAAAGTTGGTGTCGCCGAGACTATTCTGATCGCTATCCCTGAATGCGCTTGTTGTAAGCGTACTATTGTTAAAAATAGTATAAAGTGTAATATTTGCACAAAATTATACCATCCTGGTTGTGCGAATAAAGTGAAGAAATGTTGTGACGATGAAATAGCTTCCGCAGATATTCATTTTACTGACATATCTCCGATGTTGGATAACACGAACAAAATGGTCAGTAATGAGTCCACTCAGCAGGAACTTCTTCTGAGAATTATTTACGAGTTGGAATCTAAAAATGCTATTTTAGTAGAAAATTACTCGCTGTTGAAATTCAAAATTTCCACTCTCGAAGCCGAGATAGTAAATAAAAATACTTTGATTGATAACTTCTCCAAGAAAAAAGAAGTAAACACAAATGCCAACAAGAAAGTTGATAAATCTTCCACGCATATGAAATCAACAATGTGCGTGACGTATAATAAAGAATCTCTCGACCGTCCGAGTACGTCCGGAGTTCTTAAAATGACAGATGGTGCTGCTGCGGTCACTGACCGCCCAAGTATACCCGGAGTTCCCAGTACAAAGGTCGCCGAGGTGGTAATCCCTTCAAACACCACTATAACACGTAGCAAAGTAGCGTGGAACGGGAAAAATGCCAGTTTGTTTGGCACAAAAAAAAATGACAAAGTTTCTTCTATTACTAATACTAATGCAGAAACGGAATGGAAGGTACTTTCCCGCAAGGGTAAAACTAATAAACGAAATCGTGCTCTGGTTTTTGGTAGTTATTCTGGCCGCTCATCCGTCCAAGGAGTAGAGAAATTCAAGGCATTGCATGTGTCAAATTTAAAGCCCGAGACCACAGTTGAAGATCTACAAAACTTCCTAAGTAGTAATTTTCCAACAGTTAAATGTGAAAAACTCATTTGAAAGTATCCCGAAAACTATTCATCATTTAAAGTTTTAATAGCTACATCCGACTATGAAAAAGCTCTTGATGGATCAAACTGGCCAAACAAAGCGAGTGTCCACCGTTTTTTTCAACCGAGACAATTGAATCGCCCTGCAACATAGATGGTAGAACATCTTTTGGTCTTCCCATTGTTGATGGAGAAAAATTGAAACTCTTACAACTTAATGTACAAGTATTCAAAATAAGTTAGATGTTCTCGAAATATTTCTATCTGAAAGGAAACCAGATATTGTAAGTGTTGCCGAGCCCTAGTGCAGTCCTGAGAGTGTAAATACCATGACCATCCCTGGATACCTACTTGCAGATTCATATTGCCGCCCCTCAAGAGCCCACCGTGGATCAATGGTTTACATTAAAGCTGGATTATTAGTGAAAAATTTATGTGTGTCACGCTTTTTAGAAGAAATGGAATGTGAAATAAGTGGAACAATAGTGATGGCTCGTGAAATCCGCTTGGGCATTTTTAGTGTGTATCGGCCATGTTCTGGTACCTTCGAGGTGTTTCTGGACAGGATATCGCTTGCTTTGAATTTTTGTTGCAATTTAGCTGACATTATATTCCTGTGTGGTTATTTGAACGTTGATTTTTTTAAAACAGAATGTATGAACCGTAAGATACTTGTAGATTTAATGAACTGATATAATCTAAAGGTCTCATCAGATAATCCTACCAGAGTATTCACGAATATCACAGGTCACACATTAATTTCTAAGGTTGATTATATTTTGACCAATGCAGAATTATCAAATTGTAATGTACAAACTTATGAAGCCCATATCAGTGACCACCTTGCCCTCTCACTTGATCTATGTATTAGCTTCCATAAAAAAGCCGAAACTGTATCGAGAATGGTCAGAAATTTAAGCGATCAAAATTTTAATAAGTTTGCATCGAGTATTTCTCAATGTAATTTTCAGGACTTATACACAGATTCTGATGTTGATGAATGTTTTGGGGCATTTGTAGATACCATTCAACATATCTTTGAAATTTGTTGCCCTCTTATGCGTAGTACTAATTATACTCATAACAGGAAAAACTGGATTACTCCAGAAATTGTTTTGGCCAAATGTGACCTACAAAATCTTCATTGGTTACATTCTAATATAAAAACTCAATCCTCTAATGATTTATATAAGAAAGCCAAATCCTATTATAAATCCTTAATCCTAAGAACCAAATACAATTTTCACAGTGAACTTATTGATAAATCTGTAAATAAAAATAGAACTGTATGGAATCTAGTAAATACTATGACTGGTCGAAAACGTATGGAACAAAATTCTATTGCACTGGTTATTGATAATGTTACGCATAACGATCCCAAGGATTTGGCTGAGATTTTCGCTAATCATTTCACTACAGTTGCCGAATTTTTCCTCAACAATTATTATAAAGACTCAATGTCATCCTCATGTACGACGTCTCGTATGTTAGACACAACCTTTTTCTTCCACCCAGTCCTGGAGCATAAAATCCATGATGTTATAAGATCACTCAAAAACAACAAAGGTTCTAGTGTTGATTTCATCTCAGCACGAATTCTGAAGATGATAGGTACCGATATCAGCCGACATTTCGCTCATGTTATTAACCTGTCAATTAGCACAGGCGTATTTCCTCGTATTCTGGAAAAAGCAATCGTCATTCCTATTCATAAAAAGGATGATGTACACGATATCATGAACTATAGACCTATATCTATCTTAAGTGTCTTTTCCAAGGTTTTTGAAAGAATAATGTTTGATAGAATGATGAAGTATCTAGATAAATTTCAAATACCTGATACTGCACAACATGGTTTCAGAACCGGCCGCTCGACTCAAACTGGAGCATTGCAGTTCGTGGAGTTCTTCTATCGTTGCCTTGATAATGGTCAATATGTTGCTGGATTGTTCTTTGACTTGTCTAAAGCGTTTGATAGTCTTGCTATCCAGTTTATATTGGATAAATGTTATAACCTTGGATTCAAAGGCGTGTCCCTGAATTGGATTCGTAGTTATCTGGAGGACAGAACTGCCTCAATCAGGGTTCACTACTCGTTCTCTAATGAACAGTACTGTAAATTAGGAGTACCCCAGGGTTCTGTCTTGGGGCCACTTCTATTTCTGTTATTCATCAACAATCTGCAACCAAATTTGAAAAAAATATTCTACAGAAAATCTAATATTCGCAATTTATTATCAAAAATAATCTGGTTGATACTGTTCGCTGATGACTCTTCCATAGCTATTAATGCTGAGACTCTTGAGGAGCTTCAAAAGTTATGCGAGCTGCTGGTGGAGAGTTTCGTAGAATGGTGCCATTTTAATGCTATTATGATCAATGTCAACAAGACGGAATGCATTCACTTCACTCTGTCGTCTTGTGATCAGGGTAGCATAACAATAAGGTATTTAGATACAGTCTTCTTCGAAGGACACCACTAAATTCCTCGGCGTTCACATCGATAGGAATCTGAAGTGGAGTACACATATCGATGCGATTTGTAAGAGGCTGAATAGTTCCTATTATGCCCTAAATAGAATCAAGAGTTCACTACCTCTAAGTTCCCTTGTGAACGTTTATTACAGTCACCTGTCCTATAATATCTTACTGTGGGGAAATTCCTCAGACGTAGGTAGAGTTTTCATCATCCAGAAAAGAATTCTGCGAATGATGTTCGATACAGCTCCACAATCTTCATATAGACCTTTGTTCCTGAAGAATGGTATCCTCACATTGGCGTCTATTTTCATTTTGAGATGCCTCGTTTATATTAAAGAGAATGAAAGTAACATGACTAAACTTTCTAACTTTCATTCCCACAATACTAGAAATAAGGAAACATTATGTATCCCTAAACACACAACTTCTAGATTTGAAATGTCGCCCCTGTACCAGGGTATCAGATTGTTCAATCATCTTCCACGGCATATACAGGGTCTAAGTGTAAATAGATTTAAGGTAGCAGTTAAGAATTTACTTTTAGCAAAATGTTTTTATACTGTGAATAAGTTTCTATGTGTTGATTTAGATAATGTCTGAATGTCTTTTCTATTGACCTGTCCTATACATACTGGTGATGTCTTAAGGGATCAATGAATTATTATTATATTATTATTATTATTATTTTCCCAAGGCTCTCACCATTCACATTATCCTCTTGCAACTTTCTTGCACTTACTCTAGCAATGTGCTGTCGACAGATCTAAACACTTACGTCTCTACCATATAGCACTTTCTACGCTTAAGCTTCTGTCTCTCGTTTTAATATTTATGATATTCTTAGCTCTTGCGTACAGTCAATTCTTTCCTTGATTTTCACGCTGTCCTTCAATGTTATTCTTCCTATTACATACTTATTGGGCTTCTCATCTTCCTAGATTATTTTTTGCCTTTGTCCCCTGTTCCTTCCTCACACTTCTCTGGAGAACTGTTCCTCCCCACTCATTCTCTGAATTTCTCCTCTTCAAAAACTCTCATTACCTGAAATATCTCTTTTACATTACTTTAGCCTCTACAAACGACTTTTTCCACCTAGAATTTGAACCTGCATATTTTTCCGCCCTGTCGTTTCGCCAATTACTTCCGCTCTTTCTTGTTGTTCTTCATTCCTGTTCAATACTCTCTACCATTTTTCTCAAATTTCACTTACTTACTCTTTTCCATAGGAATACCTCCTTTTAAACTCGCAATAGGCATTATTGAATCATTTTAGTGATCGGGATATTTATCTGAAACGCTTTCCTGAGATTTTCCCAAAGCTCTCACCATTCCCATTCTCTTTTTGCACATTTCTTGCACCTACTCTAGTAATGTGCTATTGCACAGATCTAAACACTTACGACTCTAATATACAGCACTTTCTACGCTTGAGCTTCTGACTCTCGTTTTAATATTTATGTCATTCTTAGATCTTGCTTGAGGTCAATTCTTTCCTTGATTTTCCCGCTCTCCCTCTTTGTTAATCTTCCTTCTATATACTTATTGGGTTTCTCATCTTCCTAGATTATTTTTCGCCTTTGTCCTCTGTTCCTCCCTCACACTTCTCTGAAGAACTGTTCTTCCCTACTTATTCTCTGAATTTCTCCTCTTCAAAGACTCTCATTTCCTGAAATATCTCTTTTACATTACTTTTGCCCCTACGAACGACTTTTTTCACCGAGAATTTGAACCTGCATATTCTTCCGCCCTGTCGTTTCGCCAATCACTTCCGCTCTTTCATGTAGTTCTTCATTCCTGTTCAATACTCTCTACCCTTTTTCTCAAATTCCACTTACTTATTCTTCTCCATAGGAATAGCTCCCAATTTTCCTCGTTTCCTTACTTTTGTACTTCTGCCACATTTACGTTTCATATTTTAAGCAGACCACTTCCTCCCAAACTCTGATTAGGCATTTTTCTTTCATTTTATTGATGGAGATATTTCTCTGTAACGCTCTCGTGAGTATTTTCTCAAGGCTCTCACCATTCACATTCTCCTCTTGCACCTTTCTTGCACTTACTCTAGCAATGTGCTGTCGCACAGATCTAAACACTTACGTCTCTATCATACAGCACTTTCTACGCTTGAGCTTCTGTCTCTCGTTTTAATATTTTTGCTATTCTTAGATCTTGCGTACAGTCTATTTCTTTCCTCTTCAAAGTCTCTCATTACCTCTCATTATCATATCTATTTTACATTCCTTTTGCCTCTACGAACGACTTTTCTCACCGAGAATTGGAACCTGCCTATTTTTCCGCTCTGTCGTTTCGCGAGTTATTTCCGCTCTTTCATGTTGTTCTTTATTCTTATTCAATACTCTCTAGCCATTTTCTCACATTTCACTTGCTCACTACATTCCCTAGGCCAAGCTCCATATTTTTCTCGTTTACTTTTTACTTCTGCCACATTTACGTTCCATATTTCAAGCAGACCAATTCCTCCCAAACTCTCAATTGGCATTATTCTATCATTTCATTTATCATGATATTTCTTTGAAACGCTTTCCTGAGATTTTCCCAAGGCTCTCTCCATTCATATTCTCCTCCTGCACATTTCTTGCTTTTACACTAGCAATGTGCTGTCGCACAGATCTAATTACTTACGTCTCTACAATACAGCACTTTCTACGCTTGAGCTTCTGACTCTCCTTTTAATATTTATGTTATTCTTAGATCTTGCTTACCGTCAATTCTCTCCTTGATATTCACGCTTTCCATCTCTTTTATTCTTTCTAATAAATTCTTAAGATCTGTGCGACATCACAGTTCTTCAGAAAAGTGTGAAGAAGGAACAGTAGACAAAGGCGGAAAATGATCTGGGAAGATGAGAAGCGCAATAAGAATTTACTAGGAAGAATAACAACGAGGGAGAGCGTGAAAATCAAGGAAAGAATTGATGGTAAGCCAGATCTAAGGATAGCATAAATATTAAAACGAGAGACAGAAGCTCAAGCGTAGAAAGTGCTATGGTAGAGACGTAAGTGTTTAGATCTGTCCGACAGCCCATTGATAGAGTAAGTGCAAGAAATGAGCAAGAGGAGAATGTGAATGTAGAGAGCCTTGGGAAAATCTTAGGAAAGCGTTTCAGAGAAATGATCAACGAAATGATAGAATAATGCCAATTGAGAGTTTGGGAGGAAGTGGTCTGCTTGGAATATGAAACGTATAAGTGGCAGAAGTACAGAAGTAAGTAAACGAGAAAAATTAGGAGCTTGGCCTAGGAAATGTAGTGAGCAAGTGAAATGTGAGAAAATGGCTAGAGAGTATTGAAAAAGAATAAAGAACAACAGGAAAGAGCGGAAATAATTGGCGAAACGACAGAGCGGAAGTAATTGACGACAGGGTGGTAGACTATGCAGGTTCTAATTCTCGGTGAAAAATTTCGTTCGTAGAGGCAAAAGGAATGTAAAATAGATATGGTAACGAGAGATAATGAGAGACTTTGAAGAGGAAAGAAATACAGAGAATTAGTATGGAAGAATAGTTCTTCAGAGAAGTGTGAGGAAGGAACAGAAGAAAAAAGGCCGAAGATGATCTAGGAAGATAAGAAGCGCAATAAGAATTTTTTAGGAGGAATAACAAAGAGGGACAGCGTGAGAATTAAGGGAAAAATTGACTGTTCGCAAGATCTAAGAATAGCATAAATATTAGAACGAGAGACAGGAGCTCAAGCGTAAAAAGTACTGTATGGTAAAGACGTAAGTGTTTAGATCTGTGCGACAGCACACTGCTAGAGTAAGTGCAAGAAATGTGCAAGAGGAAAATATGAATGGTGAGAGCCTTGGGATAATCTCAGGAATTAGGAGTTTGTGTATATGAGGTGAACTTAATGGGCTCTCTAGTGCATATATACTAAATGCGTAAGGCACTTTTCGGTCAAAATGGAGAGGATGGAATATGTATGAATCGGGACGGGGATTTTTCGAATAGCTCTCGAGTGAGAGGCGGATGCGAGGCCAAGTAATTTTTTTACGAGAAAAAAAAGTAGTCGGTCGAAGGTTCGTGTGAAATCAGTAGGCCGCGGGACCCTAAACGGCGGAGATACGAATGAATTTTCGAGAATTCTCGCGATATCGCCAGATCTCGAAAACGGAAAGAGTCGAGTGCCGGATTCCTTCGATATCGGTAAATGTCGTCTTTCGGAAGACGACCCGTACAGCGATAATCTCGAAACTCCCTGAAAAACCTTTCGAAAACTCCAAAAGAAAACACGATTTTTCCTAGTAAATTCTTATTGCGCTTCTCGTCTTCCTAGATTATTTTCCGCCTTTGTCTTCTGTTCCTTCCTCACACTTCTCTGAAGAACTGTTCATCCCTACTCATTCTCTGTATTTCTGCTCTTCAGAGTCTCTCATGACCTTAAATATCTCTTTTACATTACTCTTGCCTCTACGAATGACTTTTTTCACCGAGAATTTGAACCTGCATATTCTTCCGCCCAGTCGTTTCGCCAATTACTTCCGCTCTTCCTGTAGTTCTTTATTCCTGTTCAATACTCTCTAGCCTTTTTCTCACATTTCACTTACTCACTACTTTCCCTAGGCCAAGCTCCTAATTTTCCTCGTTTACTTACTTCTGTACTTCTGCCATATTTATGTTTGATATTCAAGGCAGACCACTTCCTCCCAAACTGTCATTTGGCATTATTCTCTCATTTTATTGATCGGGATATTTCTCTGAAACGTTTTCTTGAGATTTTCTCAAGGCTCTCACTATTCACATTATATATATATATATATATATATATATATATATATATATATATATATATATATATATATATATATATATATATATATATATATATGAATATATTTATATATATGATATTACTCATATTTAAAATGATATTCGACGATCCACACCTAGGATTTGAGTTTGAGAAACGTCGACGCTCGGTAATCGTCGTGTTCCCGACGTTTTTCATTTCCTGTTTGTGGAAAAGGAAACGAGGACGACAGATATTTCTTGCAAATTCGTCGTTTTTCCAGAATTAAATGAAATTATTGGAATGCCTTTTTCGCGAGGAAGAAAGACGTGAGAATAAAATTTCGTCTTTCTTCTCGGTTTTCGGGGTATTTTCCCCCTTATGCCAATAAATTTAAACCTCGAACCGAAGCGTTTACGGCTACGATTTTCGATAGGCGTGTCCATGTATTCGAAAATGAGGAAATATATTATGCGTCTGAAAATGGACCTCTTTTCTGACGCGGATTTATAGGGTTTCTTGTGGAAAGTACGCGATAAAAATATCGGGAAGCAGGATGCTAGAAAGTGCGGGACCGATTAGGCGGAGGAAAAAATTTGTATACACTACTCGTTCGGGTAATTTCCTCCCCGCTGTTCCGGAAAAATCGTGTTTTTTATGGCGTTTTCGAAAGGTTCTTCAGGGAATTTCGAACTTATCCCTGTACGAATCGTCTTCCGTAAGACGACATTTACCGATACCGAAGGAATCTGGCACTCTACTCTTTTCGTTTTCGAGATCTGGCGATATCGCGAAAATTTTTCGAAAATTCATTCGTATCTCTGCCGTTTAGGGTCCCGAGGCCTCCCGATTTCAGACGCACGTTCGACCGACTACTTTGGTTCTTTTTTCGTGGAAAAATTTCTTGGCTCGGTCTCCACCTCTCGCTCGAGAGCTATTCGAAAAATCCCCGTCCCGATTCATACACATTCCATCCCCTTCATTTTGACCGAAGAGTGCCTTACGCATTTAGTATATATGCACTAGCAGGTGGGCAGATCTACCTTGTATATCAAACGCCTAGCCGGGCAGATCTACCGTGTATATCAAATGCCTAGCTGGCAGATCTACCTTGTATATTATACGCCTAGGCGGGAAGATCCACCTTGTATATCAAACGCCTAGGCGGACAGAACTATCTTGCACCCAAAACGCCTAGGCAGGCAGATTTACCATGCAGTTTAAACTCCTAGGCAGGTAGATGTACTTCTCATCCCCAAACACCTACGCGCCCCGAAATACCTCGCGCATAAACTCTCTGAACTATCTTACGCCTTCAAACGTCCAGAACTATCTTGTGTCCGAACACCCAAACTACGCAAACCACCTATCACCCAGAACAACCTTGTTATAAACGATCCAGCGCCCCACACTGTCTTGCGCCTAAAACTCGGACCTTTCGAACCACCCTGCGCCTCGATCGGTAGACCCTCCGAACATCCAGACGTCTTGAACGCCTATATATATATATATTGTATGTAATATAACATATGGCTCATAATGAATGCTATAACATTTTTCTTCGGACTTTTTTAGGTTAGATTTCTTCAGTCTTCAGTCATTATTAAGTCAATATAATATAACAATAGTTATATGTGTGTGTGTGTGACTGTGTTTGTGTGTAAATGTGTTCAAATGCATAAATTTATGCAATTTCAATATGTTCAATATCACAAAATAACTTATAAATTCTTAAATACACTCAGAGTAGGGTGTGTGTAATGGGTGCCTTTATGGATTCAAAATTTATATACTACGCTATGGCTTTCTTCAAAGGGCTTTGGAATTATACCCGTCTAAAATGTTGTGTGTTTCTTGGTACAATTTCAAAAACTTTTACACGAACTTATTTGTGAACTCAATCGTGTAAAATGTCTTTAATAAGAAATATTGAGATTTTTTTGTTATCTCTTCAAATAATTCGAAACGAAAACTTTAAAATAGAATAGACCGACGCAACACATTATCATATCTACAGTTCGTGCGCTATCAATGCATCGACAATAAGTTACTTATACTGTACTATCTCTGTAATGGAAGTAACTCGATCGGTAATTTCCGGATGCGATGTACCTCAAGTTGTATCGAGGATAGAAGTCTCTTTTCTAACTGATCATTGATCGAATAGTATAAATATAAAGCAATGAATTGAATCAGGGGAGTTGAGAATAACAATTTCATGTATTTCCGTCCTCCACGTAACTTTACTCCCACTAACCTTTCGTTATGAACAAATTTACGCTCGAACCCACGTTGCCCTTAGGCAAACCCTCGATTTACCTTTGTTTTCTTTTGAAAAACTTCAAACTAACCTGTCACGGGTGAATGTCGAAAATCAAGTTCGAAACTTCGAAAACGACCCGATAAGTTGTGGCAAAACGTCATATTAACTGGTTGATGAAATCAAACCATTTCAAGAATTTGGTGTGACCTGGAAATGATTAGGAAGCCTGCCGAAATGGTCTTAGCTACTAAGGTCGTGTTTAGGACGGAGTCTCCGTTTCGATGTGAGCATTATTGAATTTCAAATTGACAAATTCCGACAACAGTCTCGGTAGAATGCTCGAAAGCTGAGCCCATTCCGTATTCCTCGATAGAGTGGGTAAAAGTTACCAAGAGCCAAGTAAAAGAAGAAGATCAAATTGACGACTGTTTATGACATAATCTATATAAAATTGAAGTTGTTTTGCTTTGTATTCGCAAAGATTAATGAAATATTTAAGATAATAGCAATGTAAGATAAAGCGATGCATAAAGACATATACAATCGAGAAAGACATCAGAGATAAGTGAAATAAACATACTTTGAAGAAAGGTATCATTGATATATTGCTATAAGTAATTTCTTGGACGTGAAGACAACCAAGCCCTGTTCAATTTTGAAAGTTGAAGTTGTCAGAACTGGGCTTCACATCAATTTAATCATCAAAGTCCTGAACAACCACGATCTTCAAAATAATGGCAAACTGAGACGAAGTGATACAGAAAAATACTATCGAGAAAGACATCAGAGGTAATACAAATAAATATAGTTTAATATGAATTCCATTAATTTTATGTTGCTGCAGGTCGTTTGTTGGACACAAAGAGCTCTGAACGCTATTCGATCTGGAATGTCTTTAGACTTTTCTTCCTGGAGCAGTTATTTTGAATCTTAAATGTTTGAAGAAATTTTTATAGTGAAGCAAATTTCGAAATGAAATCCAAAAAGTTAATGAGTTCATGATAAAAGGAATTCTAGATACTTTAAGTGAATGATATGCCGATAATGGAAAATTTTTATGTTTCGAACTGTCTTTTTAATATATTATCCTAAACGTTTTGTATTAATACCTCGGTCTGATTGTCTCTATATTTATATCATGTTCTGATTGTTTTGGTTTTTACTCCTATTCTGACTGTTTTGTGTTTATATTGATGTATGTTTGCCATTTTGTTCGGATGTAGTCTATACACACAATGTTTGTCTCAATTCAAGTTAAAATCTATTAATATCGATTTTTGAGTGAGTTGTCATGAATACTCTTAACTTGTATATCTTATTTTCAGAGTTCTGAATACATAGACTTTGTTAGAATTTTCTTAGTTATTTAGTATACATGATATGGAAAATGAATATGGATAACAAATTCAAGAAATTTTTAAAGAAACAACCAACTACATTCTTTACAGAAGCAAGAAAATTCGATGAAAGGTTAAAACATTTATTTCAAATTGATATTGAAATATACAGAAAAATTTTGGTGAAAGAATTCACATACTACATCAAAATGCTTGACACAAATTCCAATTAAGAAAATATTCATTAAAAATTGATATTAGAACTGATATATGATGTAGACGTATATGCAAAAAAAAGTACCTCCGAAATGGCCGAATATTTGCTCTTTGTTCTGAAAATCCCAAATTTCATTTTCTGGGCTCGTACCATAGGTTTCTCAGTTACTGAACTATTAAGGAGCTGCCAAAAATCTGAAAAAAATTAAAATTTTATTTTGAAAGCAGAAGAGTTATTCTGAGGAAAATTTAACATGATTTTTCTTTTTTATATCAGTGTCGAAGAGATAATTCTTGAATCTGTAATTGATGGATACAATAATTATCTCCAAACATTCAAAACATTTCAAGTTTCATTATCGGTGTTGCGAAATAAGGTTAAAATTGAGAAATATTAAATAAGAAATTTAGTCTTCAACATGCACGAAATTTCGCACCTCGTGACAATTATGAAACAATTTCAAGATGAATAACCACATATTTTTATCGATGCTTGTACAATGTGAAAATAAATAAAGCCAATACTATTACTACCATTTCAAATTTCATTGAGGTACTTGAGCACTTACCCGTTCAGTTTTCATTGCTTGGCAAAATTTTATCTCATCTTGTAACGATAAACGTTGCATATTTGTATGATGAAATACGAAGTTCAACAAATTTTCTTTGTAAACATCAAATCCCTCAGAAATTGTTGCTGTGAAAAATTAAAACTAATGAGTAATGTAAGAGTCATAACATATCACAGTGAGCACTTATTGTCGAGCATATTCTTTTCACTTTCAAAAAAAACAAAACCTTACTAACCTTAATATAAAATAGGCACTTGCCTCCTGCTCGAAAATTAAGTTATTGAAATTGATTCCACTCATGGAGAAACAGCAGTAACACTGCTGCATAGATTTTAGTGAGGTTTCGATAAACATAGCTCATATATATCTGCAAAATATTCATAATGTTAGATTAATGGTTTGCTACGATTACAACATGCATTAGAGAGTTTATATGTAAATACTTACTTTTCGAGTAGCTTATTTTTCTAATAACATTGGAAAATAAGGATTGTTTATATCGCTGGAATTGGTATCGTAGGTAATAACAATAGGCCTTCAATCATAGCGAAAATAAATGTACAAATCCATTTTCAAAGCTCATTTTCGTTTTCAAGCGTCCCTTTCGAGAACGTCGGACAATATGGCCGACTGACTGGAATGTAAACAACCTACTTCAACTTTCGTCACGAACGCTGTGTGCATGGAAATAGAAGAAAATACGTATTTTAATCCAGTAAATAGGTAAAAATACGACGTAAGTGAAAATTAAGACGAATTAACGCATCGTCTGAAACGCGTGTTTCGTGAGAATATATGAATTTTCGTGCAAAAACGAACGAAATACGTAATGTTTACTTACGTTTTGAAGGACTTTCCCCTATTCGTTCCAAATACGACGTTTTTCTCGCGATCGAATCCAAACCTTTTACGTTCTACGTAACCGGACAGGTTTCGAGATGATCTCGGTTTACGTTCATTGATGGGACGATTGATATTTTACTAATTGAAGATGTCTTTCGATGACCTAAACCTTAAAATTTGAGTTTGAAAAACGTCAACGTCAACGTCGACGCTCGGGAATCGTCGTGTTCCCGACGTGTTTCTTTCCCTATTGGCGGAAAAGGAAATGAGGACGGCAGAGGTAACGAACAAATTTGTCGTTTTTCCGGAATTAATTAAAAATATTGGAATGCTCTTTTCGCGAAAAAGAGAGACGTGAGAATAAAATTTAGTCTTTCTTTTCGGATTCCGTGGTATTTCCCCTCTTTTGTCGATAGTTTTGAACCTCGAACCGAAGCGTTTTCGGCGACGACTTTCGATGGGCGTGTCCGTTTTTTCGAAAATGTGGAAATATCTTCCGCTTCTGAAAATGGACCTCTTTTCTGACGCGGATTTATAAGGTTTCCCGTTGAAAATACGCGATAAAAATATCGGAAAGCAAGATGGGAAAGAAGAAAGCTTCGTTCGGTAAAAAGTGCGGGATCGATTAGGCGAAGGAAAAAATTTGTATATCCTGCTTGTTTGGGTAATTTCCTTCCGCCGTTTCGAGAAAATCGTGGACCGTTTTCTTTTTGGCGTTTTCGAAAGGTTTTTCTGGGAAATTCGAGATTATCGCCGCACGAATCGTCTTCCGAAAGACGAAATTTACCGATACCGAAGGAATCCGGCCCTCGACTCTTTCCGTTTTCGAGATCTGGCGATATCACGAAAATTTTCGAAAATTCGTATCTCCGCCGTTGGGGGTCCCGACTACTTAGTTTCGTCAAAAAATTACTCGGCCCGGCCTCCGCCCTCTGCTCGAGAGCCATTCGAAAAATCCTCGTCCCGGTTCAACCAAATTCAATCTCCTCGATTTTGACGAAAAAGTGCCTTACGCGTTTAGTATATATACACTAGTGACCCATTAAGTTCGCCTCATATACATAAACTTCTAATTCCTGAAATTATCCCAAGGCTCTCACCATTCAAAATTACCTCTTGCACATTTCTTGCACTTATTCTAGCAATGTGCTGTCGCACAGATCTAAACACTTACGTCTTTACCATACAGCACTTTCTACGCTTGAGCTTCTGTCTCTCGTTTCAATATTTATGCTATTCTTAGATCTTGCGTACAGCTACGACTTTCGATAGGAGTGTCCATTTATCCGAAAATGAGGAAATATCTTCCGCGTCTGAAAATGGACCTCTTTTCTGAAGCGGATTTATAGGGTTTCCCGTGGAAAATACGCGATCAAAATATAAGGAAGCAAGATGGTAGAAAGTGCGCGACCAATTAGGCTAAGGCAAAACTTTGTATACCCTACTCGTTCGGGTAATTTCGTGCCTGCCGTTTCAGAAAAATCGTGTTTTTTTGGCGTTTTCGAAAGCTTTTTCAGGGAGTTTCGAGACTTTAGCTGTACGAATCGTCTTCCGAGAGACGACATATACCGATACCGGAGGAATCCGGCACTCGACTCTTTTCGTTTTCGAGATCTGGCGATATCGAGAAAATTTTCGAAAATTCATTCGTATCTCTGCCGTTTAGGGTCCCACGGGTCCCTGAGATTAACCCAAGGCTCTCATCTTTCACATTTTCCTCTTGCACATTTCTTGCTCTTACTCTAGCAATGTGCTGTCACATAGATCTAAACACTTACGTCTCTACCATACAGCACTTTTTACGCTTAAGCTTCCGTCTCTCGTTTTAATATTTATGCTATTCTTAGATCTTGCGTACAGTCAATTTTTTCTTTGATTTTCACGCTGTCCCTCTTTGTTATTCCTCCTAATAAATTCTTATTGCGCTTCTCATCTTCCTAGATCATTTTCGGCCTTATTTCTTCTGTTCCTTCCTCACACTTCTCTGAAGAACTGTCCTTCCTTACTCATTCTCTCTATTTCTTTCCTCTTCAAAGTCTCTCATTACCTCTCATTACCATATCGATTTTAAATTCCTTTTGCCTCTACGAACGACTTTTTTTACCGAGAATTGGAACCTGCATATTCTACCACCCTGTCGTTTCGCCAATTACTTCCGCTCTGTCGTTTCGCCAATTATTTCCGCTCTTTCCTGTTGTTCTTTATCCTTGTTCAATACTCTTGTGAATATTAATTGTAATAGTAATTGTCGAAACGACAGGGCGGAAGAAATGCAGGTTCAAATTCTCGGTGAAAAAAGTCGTTCGTAGAGGCAAAAGGAATGTAAAAGAGATATTTCAGGTAATGAAAGACTTTGAAGAGGAAAGAAATAAAGTGAAATAGTAAGGAAGAACAGTTTTTCAGAAAATTGTGAGGAAGGAACAGGAACAAAGGCGGAAAATGATCTAAGAAGATGAGAAGCGCAATAGAAATTTACAAGAAGTATAACAAAGAGGGAGAGCGTGAAAATCAAGGAAAGAATTGACGGTAAGCCAGATCTAAGGATAGTATAAATATTAAAACGAGAGTCAGAAGCTCAAGCGTAGAAAGTGCTATGGTAGAGACGTAAGTGTTTAGATCTGTACGACAGCACATTGCTAGAGTAAGTGCAAAAAATGTGCAACAGGAGAATGTGAATGGTGAGAGCCTTGAGAAAATCTCAGGAAAGTGGTTCAGAGAAATATCCCGATAAATAAAATGATAGAATAATACCACGAGGACGACAGATATATCTTGCATATTCGTCGTTTTTCCAGACGAGAGACAGAAGCTCAAGCGTAGAAAGTGCTGTATTGTAGAGACGTAAATGTTTAGATCTGTGCGACAGCACATTGCTAGAGTAAATGCAAGAAATGTGCAAGAGGAGAATGTGAAAGGCGAGAGCCTTAGGAAAATACTCAGGAGAGCGCTTCAGAGAAGTATCCCGATCAATAAAATGAAAAAAAATGCCAAATGAGAGTTTGGGAATTAGAAGCTTGGCCTAGTGAAAGTAGTGAGGAAGTGAAAAATGAGAAAAAGGCTAGAGAGTATTGAACAGGAATAAAGAACTACAGGAAAGAGCGGAAGTAATTGGCGAAACGACAGGGCGGAAGAATATGCAGGTTCAAATTCTCGGTGGAAAAAGTCGTTCGTAGAGGCAAAAGTAATGTAAAAGAGATATTTCAGGTAATGAGAAACTTTGAAGGGGAAAGAAATACAGAGAATGAGTAGGGAAGAACAGTTGTTCTGAAAAGTGTGAAGAAGGAACAGAATAGAAAGGCGGAAAATGATCTAGGAAGATAAAAGAGGCGCAATAAAAATTTATTAGGAGGAATAACAAAGTCGGACAGCTTGAACGTCAAAGAAAGAATTGACTCTTCGTAAAATCTAAGAATAACATAAATATTAAAACCAGAGTCAGAAGCTCAAGCGTAGAAAGTGCTGTTTGGTAGAGACGTGAGTGTTGAGATCTGTGCAATAGCACATTGCTAGAGTAGGTGCAAGAAATGTGCATGAGGAGGATGTGAATGGTTAGAGCCTTGGGAAAATCTCAGGAAAACGTTTCAGAGAAATATCCCGATCAATGAAATGATGGAATAATGCCAAATGAGAGTTTGGGAGGAAGTGGTCTGCTTGAAATTTGGCCTAGAGAATGTTGAGAGTAAGTGAAATGTGAGAAAATGGCTAGAGAGTATTGAACTGGAACGAAGAACTACATGAAAGAGCGGAAGTAATTGGCGAAACGACAATCCGGAAGAACATCCAGATTCAAATTATCGGTGAAAAAAGTCGTTCGTAGAGACAAAAGTAATGTAAAAGAGATATTTCAGGTAATGAGAGATTCTGAAGAGGAGCAATTCAGAGAATGAGTAGGGAAGAACACTTCTTCAAAGAAGTGAGAGGAAGGAACAGAAGCCAAAGGCGTAAAATGATCTAGAAAGATAGGAAGCGCAATAAGACTTTATTAGGAGGAATAGCAAAAAGGAACAGCGTGAAAATCAAGGAAAGAATTGACTGTGAGCAAGATCTAAGAATAGCATAAATATTAAAACGAGAGACAGATGCTCAAGCGTTGAAAGTGCTGTATGGTAGAGACGAAAGTGTTTAGATCTGTGCGACAGCACATTGCTAGAATAAGTGCAAGAAATGTGCAAGAGGAGAATGTGAATAGTGAGAGCCTTGGGAAAATCTTGTTTCGTGAAAAATTTAGCCGGCCTGGCCTTCACCTGCCGCTCGAGAGCCCCCGTCCAGGTTCAACCACATTCCACCAACTCCATTTTGACCAAAAAAAGCTTCATGCGTTCAGTTTATATACACTAGCAGGCCGGCAGATCTACCTTGCTCCCATAACCGCCTATGTGGGCAGATCTACCCTGTATATCAAACTCCTAGGCGGACAGAACTAACTTGTATATTAAACGCCTAGGCGAGAAGATCTACCTTTATATCGAACGCTTATGCGTGCAAATCTACCTCGCAATTCAAACGCCTTGGCGGACAGATATACCTCTCATCTCCAAACGCCTATGCACCCCGAAAAACATCTTGCATAAACTCCTTGAACTATCTTTGGCCTTCAACCGTCCAGAACTATCCTGCTTCCGGTCATCCACACGACTCAAAGCACGTTGCACCTAGAACTACCTTGTTATAAACGCTCAAGTGCCCCACAGTGTCTTACGCCTAAAACTGGTACTCTTCGAACCACCCCCACCTCGATAGGTCAGTCCCTCAGAACGTCCAGACGCCTTGATCACCAAGTGCCCAAAACCAACCTTGCGCTACGAACAACTGGGCACTCCGACTCTCCCAGCGAAAGAGTTTCTAGAATCATCAAGCTCCTTGAGCGTTCCATCATCTGCCATCTTGAATTACCTAGCAACTGACTGTTCTTCCCTACTCATTCTCTGTATTTTTTTCCTCTTCAAAGCCAAAGCATTGTGCTATCGCACAGATCTACGGATCTAAACACTTACGTCTCTACAATACAGCATTTTCTACGCTTGAGCCTTTGTCTCTCGTTTTGATATTTATGCTATTCTTAGATCTTGCTAAACGTTAATTCTTTCCTTGATTTTCACGCTGCCTTTTTTTGTTATTCTTCCTAGTAAATTCCTATAAGGCTTCTCATCTTCCTAGATCATATTCCTAGGATCTAGACTCGAAGTACAGCAGTGAGTTAACGAGGAAAATTAGGAGCTTGGCCTTGTGAAAGTACTCATTACTAAGTGAAATGTGAGAAAAAGGCTAGAGAGTATTGAACAGGAATAAAGAACTACATGAAAGAGCGGAAGTAATTGGCGAAACAACAGGGCGGAAGAATACGCACGTTCAAATTATCTGTGAAGAAAGTCGTTCATAGAGGCAAAAGAAATAAGAAAGAGATTCTCAGACAATGAGAAACTTTGAAGTGGAAAAAAATACAGAGAAAGAGTAAGGGAGAACAGTTCTTCAGAAAACTGTGATGAAGGAACAGAAGACAAAGGCGGAAAATGATCTAGGGAGATGAGAAGCGCAATAAGAATTTACTAGGAAGAATAACAAAGAGGGACAGCGTGACAATCAAGGAAATAATTGACGGTTAGCAAGATCTAAGGATAGCATAAATATTAAAACGAGAGACAAAAGCTTTAGCGTAGAGAGTGCTGTATGGTAGAGACGTAAGTAATTAGATCTGTGCGAAAGCACATTGCTAGAGTAAGTACAAGAAATGCGCAAGAAGAGAATGTGAATGGTGAGAGCTTGTTTCTTAAAAAATTTAAACGGCCTGGCCTTCGCCTGCCGCTCGAGAGCCCCGTCCCGGTTCAACCACATTCCATCCCCTCCATTTTGACCGAAAAGTGCCTCACGCGTTTAGTATATATACAGTAGCAGGCCGGCAGATCTACCTTGTAAATCAAACACCTAGACGATCAGATCTACCTTGCACCCAAAAACGCCTATGTGGGCAGATCTACCTTGTATATCAAACTTCTAGGCGGGCAGAACTTCCTTGTATATTAAAGGCCTATGCGCCCCGAAAAACATCGCGCTTAAACTCCCTTAACTATCTTTCGCCTTCAAACATTCAGAACTATCCTGCGTCCGAACCTCCTTACGACTCAAACCATCTTGCACCCAGAACTACCTTGTTATAAGCGCTCAAGCGCTCCACAGTGTCTTAAGCCTAAAACTCGTACTCTTCGAACCACCCCGCGCCTCGATAGGTCAGGCCCTCTGAACGTCCAGACGCTTTGAACAACCAGTGCTCTAAACCAACCTTGCGCTTCGAACAACTGCGCACTCCGACTCTCCCGGCAAAAGAGTTTCTAGAATCCTCAAACGCCTAAGCTCCTGAGTTACCTAGCAACTGACTGTTCTTCCCTACTCATTCTCTGTATTTCTTTCCTCTTCAAAGTCTCTCATTACCTGAAATATCTCTTTTACATTCCTTGTGGCTCTACGAACGACTTTTTTTACCGAGACTATGAACTTGAATATTCTTCCGCCCTGTCGTTTCGCTAATTACTTCCACTCTTTCCTGTATTTCTTTATTCATGTTCAATACTCTCTAGGTTTTTTCTCACATTTCACTTACTACTTTCCCTAGGCCATATATATATATTCTCGGTGGAAAAAGTCGTTCTTAGAGGCAATAGAAAGATAAGAAGCGCAATAAGAATTTATTAGGGGGAATAACAAAGAGGAGCAGCGTGAAAATTAAGGAAATAATTAACTGAACGCAAGATCTAAGAATAACATAAATATTAAAACGAGAGTCAGAAGCTCAAGCGTAGAAAGTGCTGTACATTAGAGACGTAAGTGTTTAGATCTGTGCAATTGCACATTGCTAGAATAGGTGCAAGAAATGTGCAAAAAGAGAATGTGAATGGTGAGAGCCTTGTGCAAATCTCAGGAAAGCGTTTCAGATAAATAACCCGATCACTAAAATGATACAATAACGCCAAACGAGAGCTTGGGAGGAGGTGGTCTGCTTGAAATATGAAACGCAAATATGGCAGAAGTACAGAAGTATGTAAACGAGGAAAATTAGGGGCTTGGCCTAGTGAAAGAAGTGAGTAAGAGAAATGTGAGGAAAAGGCTTGAGAGTATTGAACAGGAATGAAGAACTACACGAAAGAGCGGAAGTAAGTGGCGAAACGACAGGGCGGAAGAAATGCAGGTTCAAATTCTCGGTAAAAAAAGTCGTTCGTAGAGGCAAAAGGAATGTAAAAGAGATATTTCAGGTAATGAAAGACTTTGAAGAGGAAAGAAATAAAGAGAAATAGTAAGGAAGAACAGTTTTTCAGAAAATTGTGCGGAAGGAACAGGAACAAAGGCGGAAAATGATCTAAGAAGATGAGAAGCGCAATAGAAATTTACAAGAAGTATAACAAAGAGGAAGAGCGTGAAAATCAAGGAAAGAATTGACGGTAAGCCAGATCTAAGGATAGTATAAATATTAAAACGAGAGTCAGAAGCTCAAGCGTAGAAAGTGCTATGGTAGAGACGTAAGTGTTTAGGTCTGTACGACAGCACATTGCTAGAGTAAGTGCAAAAAATGTGCAACAGGAGAATGTGAACGGTGAGAGCCTTAAGAAAATCTTAGGAAAGTGTTTCAGATAAATATCCCGATAAATAAAATGATAGAATAATACCACGAGGACGACAGTATATCTTGCATATTCGTCGTTTTTCCAGACGAGAGACAGAAGCTCAAGCGTAGAAAGTGCTGTATTGTAGAGACGTAAATGTTTAGATCTGTGCGACAGCACATTGCTAGAGTAAATGCAAGAAATGTGCAAGAGTAGAATGTGAAAGGCGAGAGCCTTAGGAAAATACTCAGGAGAGCGCTTCAGAAAAAAATCCCGATCAATAAAATGAAAAAAAATGCCAAATGAGAGTTTGGGAGGAAGTGGTCTGCTTAAAATATGGAACGTAAATGTGGCAGAAGTACAGAAGTAAGTTCACGAGGAAAATTAGAAGCTTGGCCTAGTGAAAGTAGTGAGTAAGTGAAAAATGAGAAAAAGGCTAGAGAGTATTGAACAGGAATAAAGAACTACAGGAAAGAGCGGAAGTAATTGGCGAAACGACAGGGCGGAAGAATATGCAGGTTCAAATTCTCGGTGGAAAAAGTCGTTCGTAGAGGCAAAAGTAATGTAAAAGAGATATTTCAGGTAATGAGAAACTTTGAAGGGGAAAGAAATACAGAGAATGAGTAGGGAAGAACAGTTGTTCTGAAAAGTGTGAAGAAGGAACAGAATAGAAAGGCGGAATATGATCTAGGAAGATAAAAGAGGCGCAATAAAAATTTATTAGTAGGAATAACAAAGTCGGACAGCTTGAAAGTCAAAGAAAGAATTGACTCTTCGTAAGATCTAAGAATAACATAAATATTAAAACCAGAGTGAGAAGCTCAAGCGTAGAAAGTGCTGTATGGTAGAGACGTGAGTGTTGAGATCTGTGCAATAGCACATTGCTAGAGTAGGTGCAAGAAATGTGCATGAGGAGGATGTGAATGGTTAGAGCCTTGGGAAAATCTCAGGAAAACGTTTCAGAGAAATATCCCGTTCAATGAAATGATGGAATAATGCCAAATGAGAGTTTGGGAGGAAGTGGTCTGCTTGAAATTTGGCCTAGAGAATGTTGAGAGTAAGTGAAATGTGAGAAAATGGCTAGAGAGTATTGAACTGGAACGAAGAACTACATGAAAGAGCGGAAGTAATTGGCGAAACGACAGGGCGGAAGAACATCCAGATTCAAATTATCGGTGAAAAAAGTCGTTCGTAGAGACAAAAGTAATGTAAAAGAGATATTTCAGGTAATGAGAGATTCTGAAGAGGAGCAATTCAGAGAATGAGTAGGGAAGAACACTTCTTCAAAGAAGTGAGAGGAAGGAACAGAAGCCAAAGGCGTAAAATGATCTAGAAAGATAGGAAGCGCAATAAGACTTTATTAGGAGGAATAGCAAAGAGGGACAGCATGAAAATCAAGGAAAGAATTGACTGTGAGCAAGATCTAAGAATAGCATAAATATTAAAACGAGAGACAGATGCTCAAGCGTTGAAAGTGCTGTATGGTAGAGACGAAAGTGTTTAGATCTGTGCGACAGCACATTGCTAGAGTAAGTGCAAGAAATGCGCAAGAGGAGAATGTGAATGGTGAGAGCCCTGGGAGCCCTAGTTTTTCATTCCTGTTCAATACACTCCAGCCTTTTTCTCATTATTCACTTTCTGACTACTTTCACTAGGCCAAGCTCCTAATTTTCCTCGTTAACTTACTGCTGTACTTCTGCCACATTTATGTTTCATATTTCAAGCAGACCACTTCCTCCCAAACCCTCATTGGCATCATTCTCTCATTTTATTGATCGGGTTATTTCTCTGAAACGCTTTCTTGAGATTTTCCCAAGGCTCTCACCATTCACATTCTCCTCTTGCACATTTCTTGCACTTACTCTAGCAATGTGCTGTCGCACAGATCTAAACACTTACGTCTCTACCGTACAGCACTTTCTTCGCTTGAGCTCTTGCCTCTTGTTTTGATATTTATGCTATCCTTAGATCTGGCTTACCGTCAATTCTTTCCTTGATTTTCACGCTCTCCCTCTTTGTTATTATTCCTAGTGAATTGCTATTGCGCTTCCCATCTCTCCAGATCATTTTTTTCCTTTGTCTTCTGTTCCTTCCTCACATTTCACTGAAGAACTGTTATTCCCTACTCATTCTCTGTATTTCTCTCCTCTCCAAAGTCTCACATTACCTGAAATATCTCTTTTACATTCCTTCTGCCTCTATGAACGACTTTTTTAACCGAGAATTTGAACCTGCATATTCTTTCGCCCTGCCGTTTCGCCAATTACTTCCGCTCTTTCATGTAGTTCTTCATTCCTGTTCAATACTCTCTAGCCTTTTTTTCACATTCCACTTACTCAATGCATTTCCTAGGCCAAGCTCCTAATTTTTTTCGTTTACTTACTCCTGTACTTCTGCCACATTTACGTTTCATATTTTATGCAGATCACTTACTCCCAAACTCTCATTAGGCTTTATTCTATCATTTCATTGATCGGGATATTTTTCTGAAACGCTTTCCTTGAGATTTTCCCAAGGCTCTCATCATTCACATCCTCCTCTTGCATATTTCTTGTACTTAGTGTAGCAATGTGCTGTCGCACAGATCTAAACACTTACGTCTCTACCATACAGCACATTCTACGCTTGAGCTTCTGTCTCACGTTTTAATATTAATGCATTTCTTTGATCTTGGGTTTAGTCGATTCTTTCTCTTATTGTCACGCTGTCCCTCTTCGTTATACCTCCTAATATATTCTTATTGCGCTTCTTATCTTCCTAGATCATTTTCCGCCTTTGTCTTCTGTTCCTTCTTCACACTTTTCTGAAGAAGTGTTCTGTCGCACAGATATTAAGAATTTATTAGGATGAATAACAAAGAGGGACAGCGTGAAAATCAAGAAAAGAATTAATTGTACCCAAGATCTAAGAACAGCATAAATATTAAGACGAGAGACAGAAGCTCAAGCGTCGAAAGTGCTGTATGGTAGAGGCTTGAGTGTTTGGATCTGTGCGACAGCACATTGATAGAGTAAGTGCAAGAAATGTGCAAGAGGAGAATGTGAATGGTGAGAGCCTTGGGAAAATCTAGAAAGCGTTTCAGAGTGTAGAGTGAACAGGAATAACGAACTACAGGAAAGAGCAGAAGTAATTTTTAAAACGAGAGACAGAAGCTCAAGCGTATTAAGTGCTATATGGTTGAGACGTAAGTTTTTAGATCTGTGCTATAGCACATTGCTAGAGTAGGTACAAGAAATGCACAAGAGGAGAATGTGAATGGTGAGAGCCTTGGAAAAATCTTGTATCGTAAAAAATTTCGTCGGCCTTGCATTACCCTGCCGCTCGAGAGCCCCCGTACCGGTTCAACCACATTCCATCACCTCCATTTGACTGAAAAATGCCTCACGCGTTTAGTATATATACACTAGCAGGTCAGCAGATCTACCATGTAAATCATTCTCATCTTCCTAGATCATTTTCCTAGGATTTTGACTGTGAAGTACAGCAGTGAGTTAACGGGGAAAATTAGGAGCTTGGCTTAGTGAAAGTACTCATTAATAAGTGAAATGTGAGAAAAAGGCTAGAGAGTATTGAACAGGAATAAAGAACTACATGAAAGAGCGTAAGTAATTGGCGAAACAACAGGGCGGAAGAATACGCACGTTCAAATTCTCGGTGAAGAAAGTCGTTCATAGAGGCAAAAGAAATAAGAAAGTGATTCTCAGACAATGAGAAACTTTGAAGTGGAAAGAAATACAGAGAAAGAGTAATGGAGAACAGTTCTTCAGAAAACTGTGATGAAGGAACAGAAGACAAAGGCCGAAAATGATCTAGGGAGATAAGAAGCGCAATAAGAATTTACTAGCAAGAATAACAAAGAGGGACAGCGTGACAATCAAGGAAATAATTGACGGTCAGCAAGATCTAGGGATAGTATAAATATTTAAACGAGAGACGAGAGCTCAAGAGTAGAAAGTGCTGTATTGTAGAGACGAAAGTGTTTGGATCTGTGCGACAGCACATTGATAGATTAAGTGCAAGAAATGTGCAAGAGGAGAATGTGAATAGTGAGAGCCTTGGGAAAATCTTGTTTCGTGAAAAATTTAGCCGGCCTGGCCTTCGCCTGCCGCTCGAGAGCCCCCGTCCAGGTTCAACCACATTCCACCAACTCCATTTTGACCAAAAAAAGCCTCATGCGTTTAGTTTATATACACTAGCAGGCCGGCAGATCTACCTTGCACCCATAACTGCCTATGTGGGCAGATCTACCCTGTATATCAAACTCCTAGGCGGACAGAACTAACTTGTATATTAAACGCCTAGGCGAGAAGATCTACCTTTATATCGAACGCTTATGCGTGCAAATCTACCTCGCAATTCAAACGCCTTGGCGGACAGATATACCTCTCATCTCCAAACGCCTATGCACCCCGAAAAACATCTTGCATAAACTCCTTGAACTATCTTTGGCCTTCAAACGTCCAGAACTATCCTGCGTCCGATCATCCACACGACTCAAAGCACGTTGCACCTAGAACTACCTTGTTATAAACGCTCAAGTGCCCCACAGTGTCTTACGCCTAAAACTCGTACTCTTCGAACCACCCCGCACCTCGATAGGTCAGTCCCTCAGAACGTCCAGACGCCTTGATCACCAAGTGCCCAAAACCAACCTTGCGCTACGAACAACTGGGCACTCCGACTCTCCCGGCGAAAGAGTTTCTAGAATCATCAAACGCCTAAGCTCCTTGAGCGTTCCATCATCTGCCATCTTGAATTACCTAGCAACTAACTGTTCTTCCCTACTCATTCTCTGTATTTTTTTCCTCTTCAAAGCCAAAGCAATGTGCTATCGCACAGATCTACGGATCTAAACACTTACGTCTCTACAATACAGCATTTTCTACGCTTGAGCCTTTGTCTCTCGTTTTGATATTTATGCTATTTTTAGATCTTGCTAAACGTTAATTCTTTCCTTGATTTTCACGCTATCCTTTTTTGTTATTCTTCCTAGTAAATTCCTATTGCGCTTCTCATCTTCCTAGATCATATTCCTAGGATCTAGACCCGAAGTACAGCAGTGAGTTAACGGGGAAAATTAGGAGCTTGGCCTAGTGAAAGTACTCATTACTAAGTGAAATGTGAGAAAAAGGCTAGAGAGTATTGAACAGGAATAAAGAACTACATGAAAGAGCGGAAGTAATTGGCGAAACAACAGGGCGGAAGAATACACACGTTCAAATTCTCGGTGAAGAAAGTCGTTCATAGAGGCAAAAGAAATGAGAAAGAGATTCTCAGACGATGAGAAACTTTGAAGTGGAAAAAAATACAGAGAAAGAGTAAGGGAGAACAGTTCTTCAGAAAACTGTGATGAAGGAACAGAAGACAAAGGCGGAAAATGATCTAGGGAGATGAGAAGCGCAATAAGAATTTACTAGGAAGAATAACAAAGAGGGACAGCGTGACAATCAAGGAAATAATTGATGGTTAGCAAGATCTAAGGATAGCATAAATATGAAAACGAGAGACAAAAGCTTTAGCGTAGAAAGTGCTGTATGGTAGAGACGTAAGGTATTAGATCTGTGCGAAAGCACATTGCTAGAGTAAGTACAAGAAATGCCCAAGAAGAGAATGTGAATGGTGAGAGCTTGTTTCGTAAAAAATTTAGTCGGCCTGGCCTTCGCCTGCCGCTCGAGAGCCCCGTCCCGGTTCAACCACATTCCATCCCCTCCATTTTGACCGAAAAGTGCCTCACGCGTTTAGTATATATACAGTAGCAGGCCGGCAGATCTACCTTGTAAATCAAACACCTAGACGATCAGATCTACCTTGCACCCAAAAACGCCTATGTGGGCAGATCTACCTTGTATATCAAACTTCTAGGCGGGCAGAACTTCCTTGTATATTAAAGGCCTATGCGCCCCGAAAAAACATCGCGCTTAAACTCCCTTAACTATCTTTCGCCTTCAAACATTCAGAACTATCCTGCGTCCGAACCTCCTTACGACTCAAACCATCTTGCACCCAGAACTACCTTGTTATAAGCGCTCAAGCACTCCTCAGTGTCTTAAGCCTAAAACTCGTACTCTTCGAACCACCCCGCGCCTCGATAGGTCAGGCCCTCTGAACGTCCAGACGCTTTGAACAACCAGTGCTCTAAACCAACCTTGCGCTTCGAACAACTGCGCACTCCGACTCTCCCGGCGAAAGAGTTTCTAGAATCCTCAAACGCCTAAGCTCCTGAGTTACCTAGCAACTGACTGTTCTTCCCTACTCATTCTCTGTATTTCTTTCCTCTTCAAAGTCTCTCATTACCTGAAATATCTCTTTTACATTCCTTGTGGCTCTACGAACGACTTTTTTTACCGAGACTATGAACTTGCATATTCTTCCGCCTTGTCGTTTCGCTAATTACTTCCACTCTTTCCTGTATTTCCTTATTCATGTTCAATACTCTCTAGGTTTTTTCTCACATTTCACTTACTCACTACTTTCCCTAGGCCATATATATATATATATTCTCGGTGGAAAAAGTCGTTCTTAGAGGCAATAGAAAGATAAGAAGCGCGATAAGAATTTATTAGGGGGAATAACAAAGAGGGGCAGCGTGAAAATTAAGGAAATAATCAACTGAACGCAAGATCTAAGAATAACATAAATATTGAAACGAGAGTCAGAAGCTCAAGCGTAGAAAGTGCTGTATATTAGAGACGTAAGTGTTTAGATCTGTGCAATTGCACATTGCTAGAATAGGTGCAAGAAATGTGCAAAAAGAGAATGTGAATGGTGAGAGCCTTGTGCAAATCTCAGGAAAGCGTTTCAGATAAATAACCCGATCACTAAAATGATACAATAACGCCAAACGAGAGCTTGGGAGGAGGTGGTCTGCTTGAAATATGAAACGCAAATATGGCAGAAGTACAGAAGTATGTAAACGAGGAAAATTAGGGGCTTGGCCTAGTGAAAGAAGTGAGTAAGAGAAATGTGAGAAGAAGGCTTGAGAGTATTGAACAGGAATGAAGAACTACACGAAAGAGCGGAAGTAAGTGGCGAAACGACAGGGCGGAAGAAATGCAGGTTCAAATTCTCGGTGAAAAAAGTCGTTCGTTCGCAAAAGGAATGTAAATGAGATATTTCAGGTAATGAGAGACTTCGAAGAGGAAAAAAATACAGAGAATGAGTAAGGAAGAACAGTTCTTCAGAAAATTGTCAAGAAGGAACAGAAACAAAGGCGGAAAATGATCAAAGAAGATGAGACCTACCTCGCAATTCAAACGCCCAAGCAGACAGATGTACTTCTCATCCTCAGACGCCTATGCGTCCCGAAAATCATCGCGCATAATCTCTCTGAACTATCTCACGCCTTCAAACGTCCAATACTATCCTGCGTCCGAGCATCCACACGACTCAAACCTCCTTGCACCAAGAACTACCTTGTTATGAACGCTTAAGTACCCCACAGTGTCTTACGCCTAAATCTCGGACTCTTAGAACCACCCTGCGCCTCGATAGGTCAGGTCCTCTAAACGTCCAGACGCCTTGAACACTCAGTGTCCAAAACCAACCTTGCGCTCCGAACAACTGGGCATTCTCTGTATTTCTTTCCTCTTCAAAGTCTCTCTTTACCTGAAATATCTCTTTTCCATTCCTTTTGCCTCACCGAGAATTTGAACCTGCATATTCTTCCGCCCTGTCATTTCGCCAATTACTTCTGCTCTTTCCTGTAGATCTTTATTTCTGTTTAATACTCTCTAGTCTTTTTTTCACATTTCACTTACTCACTACTTTCCCTAGGCCAAGCTCCTAATTTTCCTCGTTTACTTACTTCTGTACTACTGCCACATTTACGTTCCATATTTTAAGCAGTACACTTTCTCCCCAACTATCATTTAGCATCAATCTCTCATTTTATTGATCGGTATATTTCTCTGAAACGCTTTCCTGAGATTTTCCTAAGGCTCTCAACATTCACATTCTCCTCTTGCACATTTCTTGCACTTACTCTAGCAATGTGCTATCGCACAGATCTGAACACTTATGTCTTCACCATACAGCACTTTCTACGCTTGAGCTCATCTCTCGCGTTTTAATATTTATGCTATCCTTTGATGTTGTTAACAGTCAATTCTTCCCTTGATTTCCACGCTCTCCCTCTTTGTTATTCTTCCAAGTAATTTCTCATTGCGCTTCTCATTTTTCTAGATCATTTTCTGCCTTTGTC
Organism: Cryptolaemus montrouzieri; assembly: GCA_013387265.2. NCBI lineage: Eukaryota > Metazoa > Arthropoda > Insecta > Coleoptera > Coccinellidae > Cryptolaemus > Cryptolaemus montrouzieri. The sequence continues at coordinate 58,818,897 of JABFTP020000185.1, forward strand.
TTCTGTTCTTTCTCACACTTCTCTGAAGAACTGTTCTTCTCTACTCATTCTCTGTATTCCTTTCCTCCTCAAAGTCTCTCATTACCTGGAATACCTCTTTCAGATTCCTTTTGCTTTTACGAACGACTTTTTTCACCGAGAATTTGAACCTGCATATTCTTCCGCCCTGTCGTTTCGCCAATTCCTCCTGCTCTTTCCTGTAGTTCTTTATTCCTCTTCAATACTCTCTAGCCTTTTTCTCACTTTTCACTTTCTCACTATTTTCCTTTGGCCAAGCTCCTAATTTTCCTCGTGTACTTACTTCGGTACTTCTGCCACATTTTTGTTTCATATTTTAAGCAGACCACTTCCTCCCAAACTCTCATTTGGCATTATTTTCTCTTTTTATTGATCGGGATATATCTCTGAAACGCTTTTCTGAGATTTTTCCAAGGCTCTCACCATTCACATTCTCCTCTTGCACATTTCTTGCACTTGGTCTAGCAATGTGCTATCGCACAGATCTAAACTCTTACGTCTATTTCATGCAGCTCTTTCTACGCTCATGCTTTTTTCTCTTGTTCTAATTTGTGCCTTTGTCAGATCTTGCTTACCTTCAATTCTCTCCTTGATCTTCACGCTGTCCCTCTTCTTTATTTTCCTTAATAAATTCTTAATGCGCTTCTCATCTTCCCAGTTCAATTTCCGTCTTAGTCTTTAGCTCCAACTTCAAACTTTTCTGAAGAACTGTTCTTCCTTACTCATTCTCTGTATTCATTTCCCCTTCAAAGTCTCTTGTTACCTTAAGTATCTCTTTCACATTCCTTTTGCCTCTACAAACGACTCTTTCAACGGAGAATTTGAACCCGCATATTTTTCCGCCCTGTCGTTTCGCCAATTGCTCCTGCTCTTTCATGTAGATTTTTATTCCTGTTCACTAATCTCTAGCCTTTTTCCCACATTTCACCTACTCACTATTTTCCCTAGGCATAGCTCCTAAATTATCCCGTTAACTCACTTCAGTACTTCTGCCAATTAGGAGCTCAACTTAGGGAAAGTAGTGAGTAAGTGAAATGAGAGAAAAGTGCTAGAGGGTATTGAGCAAGAATAAAGAACTACAGGAAAGACCGGAAGTAATTGGCGAACCGACAGGGCGGAAGATTATGCAAATTCTCGGTGAAAAAACTCGTTCGTAGAAGCAAAAAGAATGTAATAGAGATATTTCAGGTAATGAGAGACTTTGAAGAGGAAAGAATACAGATAATGAATAGGGAGGAACAGTTCTTCATAGAAGTGTGAGGAAGTAACAGAAGACAAAGGCCGAAAATGATCTAGGAAGATAAGCAGCGCAATAAGAATTTATTAGGAGGAATAACAAAGAGGGACAGCGAGAAAATAAAGGAAAAATTGACTGTACGCAAGATCTAAGAATACCATAAATATTAAAACGAGAGTTAGGTAAAAAGTGCGGGACAGATTACGCGAAGGGAAAAATTTGTATACCCTACTTGTTTGGGTAATATCCTCCCTGCTGTTTCGGGAAAATCCTGTTTTTCTTTGGCGTTTTTGAAAGGTTTTTCAGGGAATTTCGAGATTATCGCTGTACAACTCGTCCTCCGAAAGACGACATATACCAATACCGAAGGAATCTGGCACTCGACTCTTTCCGTTTTCGAGATCTAGCGGTATCGCCAAAATTTTCGAAAATTCGTATCTCCGCCGTTTAGGGTCTCGCGGTTGCCAATTTCACACGCACCTTCGACCGACTACTTTGGTTTTTTTTTTCGTGAAAAAATTACTCGGCCTGGCCTCCGCCTCTCACTCGAGAGCTATTCGAAAAATCCCCGTTCCGGTTCAACCACATTCCATCCCCTCCATTTTGACCGAAAAATGCCTAACGCATTCAGTATATATGCACTAGTGAGCTCATTAAGATCGCCTCATATACATAAGCTCCTAATTCCTGATATTATCCAAAGGCTCTCACCATTCACATTCTCCTCTTGCACATTTCTTGCACTTACTCTATCAATGTGCTGTCGCACAGATCCAAACACCATACAGCACTTTCTACGCTTGAGCTTCTGTCTCTCGTTTTAATATTTATGCTATCCCTAGATCTTGCCTACCGTCATTTCTTCCCTTGATTTTCACGCTCTCCCTCTTTGTTATTATTCCTTGTGAATTCCTATTGCGCTTCTCATTTTCCTAGATCATTTTTTGCCTATGTCTTCTGTTCCTTCCTCACACTTTGCTGAAGAACTGTTTTCCCTACTCATTCTCTGTATTTCTCAACTCTTCAAAATCTCTCATTACCTGAAATATCTCTTTTATTTTCCTTTCGTCTCTACGAACTAGTTTTTTCACCGAGAATTTGAACCTGCATATTCTTCCGCCCGTTCGTTTCGCCAATTGCTTCCGCTCTTTCCTGTTGTTCCTCATTCCTGTGCAATACTCTCTAGCCTTTTCCTCACGTTTCACTACTTTCACTAGACCAAGCTCCTAATTTTCCTCGTTGACTTTCTGACTTCTGTAACATTTACGTTTCATATTTCTGTCTCTCGTTTTAATATTTATGGTATTCTTAGATCTTGCGTACAGTCAATTCTTTCCTTGATTTTCACGCTGTCCCTCTTTGTTATTCCTCCTAATAAATTTTGTTTTATATATATATATATATATATATATATATATATATATATATATATATATATATATATATATATATATATATATATATATATATATATATGATATTACTCATATTCAAGTTGATATTCGACGATCCATACCCTAGAATTTGAGTTTGAGAAACGTCAATGTCAACGTCGACACTAAGTAATCTCCGTCATTGAGTATATTTGCGCTAGTGAGCCCATTAAGATCGCCTCATATACATAAACTCCTAATTCCTGAGACTGACCCAAAGCTCTCAATTTTCACGTTTTCCTCTTGCCCATTTCTTGCACTTATTCTAGTAATGTGCTGTCGCACAGATCTAAACACTTACGTTTCAACCATACAGCACTTTTTACGCTTAAGCTTCTGTCTCTCGTTTTAATATTTATGCTATTCTTAGATCTTGCGTACAGTCAATTCTTTCCTTGATTTTCACGCTGTCCCTCTTTGTTATTCCTCCCAATAAATTCTTATTGAGCTTCTTATCTTTCTAGATCATTTTCCGCCTATGTCTTCCGTTCCTTCCTCATACTACGCTGAAGAACTGTTCTTCCCTACTCATTCTCTGAATTTCTCCTCTTCAGAGTCTCTCATTACCTGAAATATCTCTTTTACATTACTTTTGCCTCTACGAACGACTTTTTTCACCGAGAAAAAGAAGAATATGCAGGTTCAAATTCTCGGTGAAAAAAGTCGTTCGTAGGGGCAAAAGGAATGTAAAAGAGATATTTCAGGTAATGAAAGACTTTGAAGAGGAAAGAAATACAGAGAACGAGTAGGAAAGAACAGTCAGTTGCTAGGGAATTCAGGATGGCAGACGATGGAACGTTCAAGGAGCTTAGGCGTTTGAGGATTCTAGAAACTCTTTCGCCGGAAGAGTCGGAGTGCGCAGTTTTTCAAAGCGCAAGGTTGGTTTTGGGCACTGGGTGTTCAAAGCGTCTGAACTTTTAGAGGGCCTGACCTATCGAGGCGCGGGGTGGTTCAAAGAGTACGTGTTTTAGGCCTAAGACACTGTGGGGCGCTTGAGCGTTTATAACAAGGTAGTTCTGGTTACAAGGTGGTTTGAGTCGTAAGGAGGTTCGGACGCAAGATAGTTCTGAACGTTTGAAGGCGAAAGATAGTTCAGGGAGTTTATGCGCGATGTTTTTCAGGGCGCATAGGCGTTTGGGGATGAGAGGTACATCTATCTGCCTAGGCGTTCGAATTGCGAAGTAGATCTGCACGCCTAAGCGTTTGATATTAAAGGTAGATCTTCTCGCCTAGGCGTTTAATACACAAGGAAGTTCTGTCCGCCTAGGAGTTTGATATACAAGGAAGATCTGCCCACATAGGCGTTTTTGGGTGCAAGGTAGATCTGCCCGTCTAGGTGTTTGATATACAAGGTAGATCTGCCGGCCTGCTAGTGTATATATACTAAACGCGTGAGGCACTTTTCGGTCAAAATGGAGGGAATGGAACGTGGTTGAACCAGGACGGGGGCTCTCGAGCTTTTGGCGAAGGCCAGGTCGACTTATTTTTTTACGAAACAAGATTTTCCCAAGGCTCTCACCATTCATATTCTCCTCTTGCGCATTTCTTGTACTTACTCTAGCAATGTGCTATCGCACAGATCTAAATACTTACGTCTCCATAACATACAGCACTTTCTACGCTTGAGCATTTGTCTCTCGTTTTAATATTTATGCTATCCTTAGATCTTGCAAACCGTCAATTCTTTCCTTGATTTTCACGCTGTCCGTCTTTGTAATTGTTCTTGTAAATTATTATTGCGCTTCTCATCTTCCTAGATCATTTTCCGCCTTTGTCTTCTGTTACTTTTTCACACTTGTCTGAAGAACTGTTCTTCCTTACTCATTCTCTGTATTTCTTTCCTCTCAAGAGTTTCCCTTCACCTGAAATGTCTCTTTCACATTCCTTCTGCCTCTACGAACGATTTTTTCACCGAGAATTTGAACTGTCATATTTTACCGCCCTGTCGTTTTGCCAATTACTTCCGCTCTTTCATGTAGTTTTTTATTCCTAATTAATGCTCTCTAGCCTTCTTCTCACATTTCACCTACTCACTACTTTCACTTGGCCAAGCACCTAATTCTCCTCGTTAACTTACTGCTGTACTTCTTCCACATTTACTTTTCATAGTTCAAGCAGACCACTTCCTCTCAAATTCTCATTTGGCATTATTGTATCATTTTATTGATGAGGTTATTTCTCAGAAACACTTTCATGAGATCTTCCCAAGGCTCTAACCGTTCACATTTTTCTCTTGCACATTTCTTGCACTCACTCTAGCAATGTGCTGTGATGGGAAAGGTAAAAAGTGCGGGACCGTATAGACGAAGGTAAAAATTTGTATACCCTACTCGTTTGGATAATTTCCCCATTGATATTTCGGGAAAATCTTGTTTTTTTTTTGGCGTGTTCGAAAGGTTTTTCAGGGAATTTCGAGATTATCGCTGTACGAATCGTCATCCGAAAGACGACATTTACCGATACCGAAGGAATCTGGCACTCGACCCTTTCCGTTCTCGAGATCTGGCGATATCACGGAAAATTTCGAAAATTCGTATCTCCGCCGTTTAGGGTCCTGCGGCCTCCCGATTTCCCACTCACCTTCGATCGACTACTTTGGTTGTTTTCTCGTGAAAAAATTACTCGGCCTGGCCGCCGCCTCTTGCTCGAGAGCTATTTGAAAAATCCCCGTCCTGGTTCAACCACATTCCATCCCCTCCATTTTGAACGAAAAGAGCCTTACGCGTTTAGTATATATGCACTAGTGAGCCCACTAAGATCGCCCCATATACATAAAATTCTAATTGCTGAGATTATCCGAAGGCTCTCACCATTGACATTCTCCCCTTGGTAATTTCTTGCACTTACTTTATCAATGTGCTATCGCACAGATCTATTCTTAGATCTTGCGTACAGTCAGTTCTTTCCTTGATTTTCACGCTGTCCTTTTTTGTTATTCCTCCTAATAAATTCTTATTGCGCTTTTTATCTTCCTAGTTCATTTTCGCCTTTCCTTCTTCACAATTTCTGAACAACTCTTCTTTCTTACTCATTCTCTGTATTTCTTTCCTCTTCAAAGTTTCTCATTACCTGAATTATCTCTTTCATATTCCTGATGCCTCTACGAACGACTTTTCCACCGAGAATTTGAACCTGCATATTCTTCCGCCCTGACGTTTCGCCAAATACTCCCGCTCTTTCATGTAGTTGTTTATTACTGTTCAATACTATCTAGCCTTTTTCTCACATTTCACTTACTCACTTCTTACACTAGGCAAAGCTACTAATTTTCCTCGTTTACTTTCTGACTTCTGCCACATATACGTTTCATATTTCAAGCAGACAACTTCCTCCCAAACTCTCATTTGGCATCATTCTCTCATTTCATTGATCGGGATATTTCTCTGAAATGCTTTTCTGAGATTTTCCCAAGGCTCACACCATTCACATTCTCCTCTTGCACATTTCTTGCACCCACTCCAGCAATGTGCAATTGCACATATCTAAACACTTACGTCTCTAATATACACACTTTCTACGCTGGAGCTTCTCATTCTCGTTTTAATATTTATGTTATTCTTAGATCTTGCGTACTATCCATTTTTCCTTTATTTTCACGCTTTCCCTCTTTGTTATTCCTCCTAATAAATTCTTATTGCGCTTCTTATCTTCCTAGATCATTTTCGGACTTTGTCTTCTGTTTCTTTCTCATACTTCTCTGAAGAACTGTTCTTCTCTAATTATTCTCTGTATTTCTTTCCTCTTCAAAGTCTCTCATTACCTGAAGTATCTCTTTCACATTCTTTTTGCTTCTACGAACGACTTTTTTCACCGAGAATTTGCATATTCTTCCGCCCTGTCGGTTCGCCACTTATTTCCGCTCTTTCCTGTAGTTCTTTATTCCTGTTCAATACACTCTAGCCTTTTCTCTCATTTCGCTTACTGACTACTTTCCGTAGGTCAAGCTCATAATTGGCAGAAGTACTGAAGTAAGTAAACGGGACAATTTAGGAGCTATGCCTAGGGAAAATAGTGAGTAGGTGAAATGTGGGAAAAGGCTAGAGATTATTGAACAGGAATAAAAATCTACATTAAAGAGCGGGAGTAATTGGCGAAACGACAGGGCGGAAGAATATGCGGGTTCAAATTCCCGATGGAAAGAATCGTTTGTAGATGCAAAAGGAATGTGAAAGAGAAACTTAAGGAAACAAGAGACTTTGGAGGCGAAATAAATACAGCGAATGAGTAAGGAAGAACAGTTCTTCAGAGAATTTGAGGTTGGAGCTGAAGTCAAAGTCGAAAATTGATCTGGAAAGATGAGAAGCGCAGTCAGAATTTATTAGGGAGAATAAAGAAGAGGGACAGCGTAAAGATCAAGGAAAGAATTGAAGGTAAGCAAGATCTAACATAGGCACAAATTAGAAAAAGAGAAAAAAGAATGAGCGTAGTAAGTGCGGTATGAAAGAGACGTATGAGTTTAGATATGTGCGATGGCTCATTGCTAGAGTAAGTGCAAGAAATGTGCAAGAGGAGAATGTGAATGGTGAGAGCCTTGGGAAAATCTCAGAAAAGCGTTTCAGCGATATACCCCGATAAATAAAAAGAGAGAATGATGCCAAATGAGAGTTTGGGAGGAAGTGGTCTGCTTAAAATATGAAACAAAAATGTGGCAGAAGTACAGAAGTAAGAAAACGAGGAAATTTAGGAGCTTGGCCTAGGGAAAGTAGTGAGAAAGAGAATTGTGAGAAAAAGGCTAGAGAGTATTGAACAGGAATAAAGAACTACAGGAAAGAGCAGAAGAAATTGGCGAAACGATAGGGCGGAAGAATATGCAGGTTCAAATTCTCGGTGAAAAAAGTCGTTCGTAAAAGCAAAAGGAATGTAAAAGAGATATTTCAGGTAATGAGAGACTTTGAAGAGAAAAGAAATACAGAAAATGAGTAGGGAAAACAGTTCTTCAGTTAAGTGTGAGGAAGGAACAGGAGAAAAAGGCCGAAAATGATCTAGGAAGATGGGAAGCGCAATGAGAATTTTCTAGGAAGAATAGAAAAGAGGGAGAGCGTGTAAATCAAGGAAAGAATTGACGGTTAACAACATCAAAGGATAGCATAAATATTAAAACGAGAGACAAAAGCTCAAGCGAGGAAAGTGCTGTGTGGTGGAGACGTAAGTGTTTAGATCTGTGCGATAGCACATTGCTAGAGTAAGTGCAAGAAATGTGCAAAAGGAGAATGTGAATGGTGAGAGCCTTGGAAAAATCTCAGGAAAGCGTTTCAGATAAATAACCCGATCACTAAAATGATACAATAATGCCAAATGAGAGTTTGGGAGGAGGTGTTCTGCTTGAAATATGAAACGTTAATATGGCAGAAGTACAGAAGTAAGTAAACGAGGAAATTTAGGAGCTTGGCATAGTGAAAGTAGTGAATAAGTGAAATGTGAGAAAAAGGCTAGAGAGTATTGAACAGGAATGAAGAACTACAGGAAAGAGCAGAAGTAAGTGGCGAACGACAGGGCGGAAGAAATGCAGGTTCAAATTCTCGGTGATAAAAGTCGTTCATAGAGGCAAAAGGAATGTAAAAGAGATATTTCAGGTAATGAGAGACTTTGGAGAGGAAAGAATTACAGAGAATGAGTAAGGAAGAACAGTTCTTCAGAAAATTGTGAAGAAGGAACAGAAACAAAGGCGTAAAATGACCTAAGAAGATGAGAAGCGCAATAAGAATTTACTAGGGAGAATAACAAAAAGAGAGAGCGTGAAAATCAAGGAAAGAGTTGACAGTAAGGCGGATCTAAGGATAGCATAAATATTAAAATGAGAGACAGAAGCTCAAGCGTAGAAAATGCTGTATGGTAGAGACGTAAGGGTTTAGATCTGTGCGACAGCACATTGCTAGAGTAAGTGCAAGAAATGTGCAGAAGAAGAATTTGAATGGAAAGAGTCTTGAGAAAATCTCAGGAAAGCGTTTCAGAGAAATATTCCGATCAATGAAATGGTAGAATAATGCCAATTGAGAGTTGGGGAGGAAGTAGTCTGCTTAAAATATGAAACGTAAATGTGGCAGAAGTACAGAAGTGAGTAAACGGGAAAAATTAGGAGCTTGGCCTAGGGAATGTAGTGAGCAAGTGAAATGTGAGAAAATGGCTTGGGAGTATTGAACAAGAATAAAGAACAACAGGAAAGAGCGTAAATAATTGGCGAAACGACAGAGCGGAAGTATATGGCGAAACGACAGGGCGGAAAAATATGCAGGTTCCAATTCTCGGTGAAAAAAGTCGTTCGTAGAGGCAAAAGGAATGTAAAATAGATATATAAAAGAGAGGTTATGAGAGAATTTGAAGAGGAAAGAAATACAGAGAATGAGTAGGGAAGAACAGTTCTTCAGAGAAGTGTAAGGAAGGAACAGCAGACAAAGGCCGAAAATGTTCTAGGAAGATATGAAGCGCAATAAGAGTTTATTAGGAGGAAAAACAAAGATTGACAGCGTGAAAATCAATAAAAAAATTGACTGTGCGCATGATCTAAGAATAGCACAAATATTAAAACGAGAGACAGAAGCTCAAGCGTAGAAAGTGCTCTGTGGTAGAGACGTAAGTGTTTAGATCTATGCGACATCACATAGCTAGAGTAAGTGTAAGAAATGTGCACGAGGAAGATGTGAAAAGTGAGAGCCTTGAGATTATCTCAGGAATTAGAAGTTTATGTTTATGAGGCGATCTTGATGGCTCACTAGTGCATATATACTAAATGCGTAAGGCATTTTTCGGTCAAAATGGAGGGGATGGAATGTGTATGAATCAGGACGGGGTCTTTTCAAATAGTTCCCGAGCGAGAGACGGAGGCCGGGCCAAGTAATTTTTTCACGAAAAAAACACCAAAGTAGTCGGTCGAAGGTGCGTGTGACATCGGGAGGCCGCGGGACCCTAAAAAGCGGAGTTACGAATGAATTTTCGAAAATTTTCGCGATATCGCCAGATCTCGAAAACGGAAAGAGTCGAGTGCCGGATTCCTTCCGTATCGATGTCGTCTTTCGGAAGACGATTCGTACAGCAATAATCTCGAAACTCCCTGAAAAACTTTTCGAAAACGCCAAAAAAAAAACACGATTTTTTCGAAATGGCAGGGAGGAAATTACCCAAACGAGTAGGGTATACAAATTTTTTCCTTCGCCTAATCGGTCCCTCACTTTCTAACATCCTGCTTCCCAATATTTTTATCGCGTATTTTTCACGGGAAACCCTATAAAACCGGGTCAGAAAAGAGGTCCATTTTCAGACGCGGAAGATATTTCCTCATTTTCGAATAAATGGACACGCCTATCGAACGTCGTAGCCGTAAACGCTTTGTTTCGAGGTTTAAAACTATCGACATAAGGGGGAAAATACCCCGGAAACCGGGAAGAAAGACGATAGTTTCTCCTCACGTCTTTCTTCTTCCCGAAAAGGGCATTCCAATAATTTTAATTAATTCTGGAAGAACGAAGACGAATTTGCAAGATATATCTGTCGTCCTTGATTCCTTTTCCACCTATAGGAAATGAAACACGTCGGGAACACGACGATTACCGAGCGTCGACGTTTCTCAAACTGAAATCCTAGGGTTTGGATCATCGAATATCATCTTAAATATAAGTAATAACATATATATATATATATATATATATATATATATATATATATATATATATATATATATATATATATATATATATATATATATATATATATATATCTCTAGAAAATGCCTAATGAGAGATTGAGAGGAAATGGTCTGCTTGAAATATGAAACGTAAATGTGGCAGAAGTAAGTAAACGAGGAAAATTAGGAGCTTGGCCTATGGAAAATAGTGAGTAATTGGGATGTGAGAAAAAGGCTAGAGAGTGTTGGAGTGTTGAACAGGATTAGAGAACTACAGGAAGGAGCGGAAGTAATTGGCGAAACGACAGGGTGAAACAATATGCAAGTTCAATTTCTCGGTGGAAAAAGTCGTTCGTAGAGGCGAAAGGAATGTGAAAGAGAAAGAAATAAAGAGAATGATATAGGAAGAACAGTTCTTCAGAAAAGTGTGAAGAAGGAACAGAAGACAAAGGCGAAAATTGATCTAGGAAGATGAGAAGCGCAATAAGAATTTACTAAGAAGAATAACAAAGAGGGATAGCATGAAAAACAAGGAAAGAATTGATGGTTAGCAAGATCTAAGGATAGCAGAAATATTAGAAGGAGAGACAAAAGCTCGAGCGTAGAAAATGCTGTATGGTGGAGACGTAAGCGTTTAGATCATTGCAATAGCACATTGCTAGAGTAAGTACAAGAAATGCGCAAGAGAAGAATGTGAATGGTGAGAGCCTTGGAAAAATCTTGTTTCGTAAAAAACTCAGTCAGCCATCCGCTCGAGAGCCATTCGAAAAATCCGCTTCCCGGTTCGACCACATTCCATCCTCTCCATTTTGACCAAAAGGTGCCTCACGCGTTTAGTATATATACACTAGCAGGCGGGCAGATCTACCTCGTAAATCAAACACCTAGGCGGACAGAACTAATTGGTATATTAAACGCCTAGGCGGGAAGATCTACCTTGTATATCAAACACTTAGGTTAGATTTCTACCTCGCAATTCAAACGCCTAAGCAGACAGATGTATCTCTCATCCTCAAACGCCAATGCGTTCCGAAAATCATCGCGCATAATCTCCCTGAACTATCTCACGCCTTCAAACGTCCAATACAATCCTGCGTCCGAACATCCACACGACTCAAACCTCCTTGCACTCAGAACTACCTTGTTATGAACGCCCAAGCGCCCCACAGTGTCTTACGCCTAAATCGCGGACACTTCGGACCACCCTGCGCCTCGATAGGACAGGTCTTGTCCAGACGCCTTGAACACCCAGTGCCCAAAACCAACCTTGCGCTTCGAACAACTGGGCATTCTCTGTATTTATTTCCTCTTCAAAGTCTCTCATTACCAGAAATATCTCTTTTTCATTCCTTTTGCCTCAACGAACGACTTTTTTCACCGAGAATTGAAACCTGCATATTCTTGCGCTCTGTCGTTTCGCCAATAACTTCTGCTCTTTCCTGTAGTTTTCTATTCCTGTTCAATAATCTCTAGCCTTTTTTTTACATTCCACTTACTCACTTCTTTCACTGGGCCAAGCTCCTAATTTTGCTCCTTAACTTACTGCTGTACTTCTGCCACATTTACGTTCCATATTTTAAGCAGACCATTTCCTCCCAAACTGTCATTTGGCATCATTCTCTCATTTTATTGACCGGGATATTTCTCTGAAACGCTTTCCTGAGATTTTCTCAAGGCTCTCACCATTCACATTCTCCTCTTGCACATTTCTTGCACTTACTTTAGCAATGTGCTGTCGCACAGATATAAACACTTACGTCTCTACTTTCTACGCTAGAGCGTATATATATATATATATATATATATATATATATATATATATATATATATATATATATATATATATATATATATATATGAATGGTGAGAGCATTGGGAAAATCTCAGGAAAGAGTTTCAGAGAAATATCCTGATCAATAAAATGATAAAATCATACCAAATGATAGATGATTCTTGCCGTAGATGTTTCTGTTCTTCAGAAACAGTTTTTCATATATTATCATCTTACTCAGTCCTTGCTTCAACAGATTATTTAGAAAGACATAATGCCGTCGCTAATATTATTCACTTCAATCTAGGAATTAAATATGACCTAATTCCCAAAAGAAAAAATTTCAAAAATATGAACCTGAGATTATTTGTGAAAATGACAAATATAAACTTTATTTTGATAAAACAATTTTGTGCAACAGAGCTGTAAAACACAATAGACCAGATATCGTTCTTAATGATAAACAGAATCAAATAACATATATAATTGATATTGCTATACCCGACACACATAATATACAAAATAAATACAATGAAAAAATTTCTAAATATATGATGCTTGGCGACGAGATTAAAAAATGTGGAAAATGAAGAAAATATTTATTCTACCGATTATTATTTCTACAACAGGCGTTATTCCTAGAAATCTTCACAAAAGTATTGAGATTTTGGGTCTGAAGAAAAATTTGTTTGAACAGTTACAAAAGATAACAGTCATCAAATCTTGTAATATTCTTCGTAGGTTTCTTTCCGAAAATAATAATGAGGTAGAGTCATAGGTTTTCTCTTTAGTTTATACTGCTCAGAATCTCATTTCATATTTTATTTATTTGTTTATATAAATGTAATATAATTAACTGACAATTTTGTCATATTTATATTCAGAGCAGTATTCTATTCGATCGTTCACCACTTCACACAAAGGAAACTATTAATGAGTAACATTCTGTGTTACTTGACTAAGGTCCGTACACTGGATTTTTCCGGGGAGAAAGCCTCTGACACTACTCGTTGGTACATTGATATCATTGTCTGATGATGCTATAGTATGTATATATTCTGGTAGATTGATATATTCTCATAACATTTAGCGTTATCCTAATATATAATTACTCCAGGATATGTTTTGATTATAATCATTGCCTGGCAATGGTATTAATTACCGGGTGGTGGATTTATATTTTTCATGAAATCAGTTTGATTGCATGAACAGATATATAGGCAACTCGTCGGGGTAAAACCCTATATATATATATATATATATATATATATATATAATATATATATATATATATATATATATATATATATATATATATATATATATATATATATATATATATATATATATATATATATATATATATATATATATATATATATATATATATATCTAATCTATATATATGCACGTCTTGTTCCCGACGTGTTTCATTTCCTATTGATGGAAAAGGAAACGAGGACGACAGAAATATCAAATATCTTGCAAATTCGTCGTTTTTCCAGAATTAGTTAAAATTATCGGAATTCCTTTTTCGCGAAGAAGAAAGACGTGAGAATAAAATTTCGTCTTTGTTTTCGGTTTCCGGGGTTTTTCCCCCTTATGCCGATAGTTCAAAACCTCGAACCTAAGCGTTTACGGCTACGACTTTCGATAGGCGTGTCCATTTATTCGAAAATGAGGAAATATCTTCCGCGTCTAAAAATGAATCGCTTTTCTGACGTGGATTTATGGGCTTTCCCGTGGAAAATACGCGATAAAAATATCGGGAAGCAGGATGGAAGAAAGTGCGGGACCGATTAGGCGAAGGAAATAATTTGTATACCCTACTCGTTTGGGTAATTTCCTCTCTGCCGTTTCGGAAAAATCGTGTTTTTTTGGCGTTTTTGAAAGCTTTTTCAGGGAGTTTCGAGACTTTAGCTGTACGAATCGTCATCCGAAAGACGACATTTACCGATACCGAAGAAATCTGGCACTCGACTCTTTCCCTTTTCGAGATCTAGCAATATCGCAAAAATTTTCGAAAATTCATTCGTATCTCTGCCGTTTAGGGTCCCACGGGTCCCTGAGATTAACCCAAGGCTCTCATCTTTCACATTTTCCTCTTGCACATTTCTTGCTCTTACTCTAGCAATGTGCCATCGCACAGATCTAAACACCTACGTCTCTACCATACAGCACTTTCTACGCTTGAGCTTCTGACTCTCGTTTTGTTATTTATGCTATCCTTAGATTTTAATTCTCCTCGTTTACTTATTTCTGTACTACTGCCACATTCACGTTTCATATTTTGAGCACTTCCTCCCAAACTCTCATTTGGCATTTTTCTTTCATTTTATTGATCGGGATATTTCTCTGAAACGCATTCCTGAGATTTTCCCAAGGCTCTCACCATTAACATTCTCCTCTTGCACATTTCTTGCACTTACTCTAGCAATGTGCTGTCGCACAGATCTTATCACTTACGTCTCTAATATACAGCACTTTCTACGCTTGAGCTTCTGTCTCGCGTTTTAATATCTATGCTATTCTTAGATCTTGCGTACAGTCAATTTTTTCCTTGATTATCACGCTTTCCTCCTTTGTTATTCCTCCTAATAAATTTTTATTGCGCTTCTTATCTTCTTAGATCATTTTCGGACTTTGTCTTCAGTTCCTTTCTCACACTTCTCAGAGGAACTGTTCTTACCTACTCATTCTCTGTATTTCTTTCCTCTTGAAAGTTTCTCATTACCTGAACTATCTCTTTCACATTCTTTTTGTCTCTACGAACGACTTTTTCACCGAGAATTTGAACCTGCATATTATTCCGCCCTCTCGTTTCGCCCTTACCGTCAATTCTTTTCCTGATTTTTCCACTCTCCCTCTATGTTATTCTTCCTAGTATATTTTTATTGGGCTTCTCATCTTCCTAGATTATTTTTCGCCTTTGTCCCCTGTTCCTTCATCACACTTCTCTGAAAAACTGTTCTTTCCTACTCATTCTCTGAATTTCTCCTCTTCAAAGTCTCTCATTACCTGAAATATCTCTTTTCTCACAGAGAATTTGAATTTGCATATTCTTCCGCCCTGTCGTTTCGCCAATTTCTTCCGATCTTTCATGTAGTTCTTCATTCCTGTTCACATTTCGCTTACTCATTTCTTTCACTAGGCCAAGCTCCTAATTTTCCTCGTTAACTTACTGCTGTACTTCTGCCACATTTACGTTTCATATTTCAAGCAGACCACTTCCTCCCAAATTCTCATTTGGCATTATTGTATCATTTTATTGATCGGGTTATTTCTCTGAAACGCTTTCATGAGATTTTCCCAAGGCTCTCACCATTCACATTCTCCTCTTGCACATTTTATGTGCTTACTCTAGCAATGTGCTATCGCACAGATCTAAACACATACGTCTCTACCATACAGCACTTTTTACGCTTGAGCTTTTGCCTCTCGTTTAATATTTATGCTATCCTTAGATCTTGCTAACCGTCAATTTTTTCCTTGATTTTCATGAACTCCGTCTTATTCTTCCTAATAAATTCTTATTCTGCTTCTCATCTTCCTAGATCATTTTCCACATTTATCTTCTGTTCCTTCCTCACTTTTCTCTGAAGAATGTTCTTCCCTACTCATTCTCTGTATTTCTTTCCTCTTTAAAGTCTCCCCTTAACTGCAATATCTCTTTTACATTCCTTTTGCCTCTACGAACGACTTTTTTCACCGAGAATTTGCATATTCTTCCGCCCTGTCGTTTCGCCAATTATTTTCGCTCTTTCCTGTAGTTCTTTATTCCTGTTCAGTAATCTGCAGCTTTTTCCTCACATTTCACTTACACACTACTTTCCCTAGGCAAAGCTCCTAATTGGCAAAAGTACTGAAGTAAGTAAACGAGACAAATTAGGAGCTATGCCTATGGAAAATAGTAAGTTGGTGAAATGTGAGAAAAAGACTAGAGATTATTGAACACGAATGAAAACCTACATGAGAGAGCGGAAGTAATTGACGAAACGATAGGGCGGAAGAATATGCAAGTTCATATTCTCGGTGAAGAGAGACGTATGTAGAGGCAAAAGGAATGTGAAAGAGATGTTTAATGTAATGAAAGACTTCAAATTGGAAAGAAATATAGAGAATGGGCAAGGAAAAACAGTACTTCAGAGAAGTTTGACGGACAGCCTGAAAATCAAGTAAAGAATTGACGGTTAGCAAGATCTAAGGATAGCATAAATGTTAAAACGAGAGACAAAGCTCAAGCGTAGAAAGTGCTGTATGGTAGAGACGTAAGTGTTCAGATCTGTGCGATAGCACATTTCTAGATTAAGTGCAAGAAATGTGCAAGAGGAGAATGTGAAAGGTGAGAGACTCGGCAAAATCTTGTTTCGTAAAAAAATTAGTCGGCCTAGCCTTCGCCTGCCGCTCGAGAGCCCCCGTCCCGGTTCAACCACATTCCATCCCCACCATTCTGACAGAAAAGTGCCTCACGCGTTTAGTATATATATACTAGCAGGCCGGCAGATCTACCTTGTAAATCAAACACCTAGACGGGCAGATCTACCTTGCACCCAAAAACGCCTATGTGGGCAGATCTACCTTCTATATCAAACTCCGAGGTGTGCAGATCCACCTCGCAATTCAAACGCCTGGGCAGTCCGATATACCTCTCATCCCCAAACGCCTATGCGACACGAAAAACATCGCGCATAAACTCCCTTAACTATCTCACGCCTACAACCGTCCAGATTTATCCTGCGTCCGAACATCCACGTGAGTCAAACCACCTTGCACCCAGAACTACCTTGTTATAATTGCTCAAGCGCCCCACAGTGTCTTACGCCTAAAACTCGGCACTTCGAACCATCTCGCGCTTCGATAGGTCAGGCCTTCTGAACGTCCAGACGCCTTGAACACCAAGTGCCCAAAACAAACCTTGCGCTTCGAACAACTTGGCACTCCGACTCTCCCGGCGAAAGAGTTCCTACAATCCTCAAACGCCTAAGCTCCTTGAACGTTCCATCATCGGCCATCCTGAATTACCTAGCAACTGTTTTCCTTTCTTATTCTCCGTATTTCTTTCCTCATCAAAGTCTCTC
Source organism: Cryptolaemus montrouzieri (assembly GCA_013387265.2). Taxonomy (NCBI): domain Eukaryota; kingdom Metazoa; phylum Arthropoda; class Insecta; order Coleoptera; family Coccinellidae; genus Cryptolaemus; species Cryptolaemus montrouzieri. Next base: position 58,836,052 of record JABFTP020000185.1, read on the forward strand.
ATCACCTGAAATATCTCTTTCACATTCCTTTTGCCTCTACGAACGACATTTTTCTCTGAGAATTTGAACCTGCATATTCTTCCGCCCTGTCATTTCGCCAATTACTTCCGCTCTTTCATGTAGTTCTTTATTCCTGTTCAATACTCTTTAGCCTTTTTCTCACATTTCACCTACTCTTTTCCTACCCTAGGCCAAGCTCCTATTTTGCCACGTTTACTTACTTCTGTACTACTGCCACATTTACGTTTCATATTTTAAGTAGACCACTTCCTCCCAAACTCTCATTCGGCATCATTCTCTCATTTTATTGATCTGGATATATACCTAACCTAACGTAACCTAATCTATCCTTAGATCTTGCCTACCGTCAATTCTTTCCTTGATTTTCACGCTATCCCTCTTTGTTATTCCTGCTAACAAACTCTTATTGCGCTTTTCATCATCCCAGATCATTTTCCGCTTTGTCTTCTGTTCCTTCCTCAATCTTCTCTGAAGAACTGTTCTTTCCTACTCATTCCCTGTATTTCTTTCCTCTACAAAGCCTCTCATTACCTGAAATACCTCTTTTACATTCCTTTTGCCTTGACGAAGACTTTTTTCACCAAGAATTTGAACCTGCATATTCTTCCGTCCTCTCGTTTCGCCAATTACTTCCGCTCTTTCATGTACTTCTTTATTCCTGTTCAATACTCTCTACCCTTTTTCTCTCATTTCACTTACTCACTCCTTTCCCTAGGCCAAGATCCTAATTTTCCTCGTTTACTTACTTCTGTACTTCTGCCACATTTACGATTCATATTTTCAGCAGACCACTTCCTCCCAAACTCTCATTTGGCATCAATCTCTCATTTCATTGATCGGGATAAGTCTCTGAAATGCTTTCCTGAGATTGTCCCATGGCTCTCACCATTCCCATTCTCCTCTTGCTCATATCTTTCACTAACTCTAGCAATGTGCTCTCGCACAGATCTAAACACTTACGTCTCTACCATAGAGCACTTTCTACGCTTGAGCATTTGTCTCGTTTCAATATTTATGCTATCCTTAGATCTTGCCTACCGTCAATTCTTTCATTGATTTTCACGCTCTCCCACTTTGTTTTACCTGCTAATAAATTCTTATTGCGCTTCTAATCTTCCTAGATCATTTTCCGCATTTGTGTTCTGTTTCTTCCTCACACTTCTCTCAAGAACTGTTCATCCCTACTCATTCTCTGTATTTCTTTCCTCTTCAAAGTCTTTCATTACCTGAAATATCTCTTTTACATTCCTTTTGCCTCTACGAACGACTTTTTTCACCAAGAATTTGACCCTGCATATTCTTCCGCCCTGTCGTGTCACCAATTACTTCCGCTCTATCCTGTAGTTCTTTATTCCTGTTCAATACTCTCTAGCCTTTTCTCACATTTCACTTACTCACTACTTTCACTAAGCCGAGCTCCTAATTTTCCTCGTTAACTTACTGACATCTGCCACATTTACGTTTCATATTTCAAGCAGACCACTTCCTCCCGAACTCTCATTTGGCATCATTCTCTCATTTTATTGATCGGGATATTTCTCTGAAATGCTTCCCTGAGATTTTCCCAAGTCTCTCACCATTCACATTCTCCTCTTGCACATTTCTTGCACCTACTCTAGCAATGTGCTGTCGCACAGATCTAAACATTTGTCTCGTTTTAATTTTTATGCTATCCTTAGATCTTGCCTACCGTCAATTATTTCCTCGATTTTCACGCTCTCTCTCTTTGCTATTCCTGCTAATAAATTATTATTGCGCTTTTCATCTTCCTAGATCATTTCCGCCTTTGTCTTCTGTTCCTTCTTCACACTTTTCTGAAGTACTGTCCTTCCTTACTCATTCTCTGTATTTCTTTCCTCTTCAAAGTCTCTCATTACCTGAAATATCTCTTTTACATTCCATTTGCATCTACGAACGACTTTTATCACCGAGAATTTGAACCTGCATATTCCTACGTCCTGTCGATTCGCCAATTTCTTCCGCCCTTTCCTGTAGTTCTTTATTCCTGTTCAATACTCTCTAGCTTTTTTCTCGCAATTCACTTACTCACTACTTTCACTAGGCTAAACTTCTAAATTTCCCCGTTTACTTACTTCTGTACTTCTTCCACATTTACCTCTCATATTTTAAGCAGACCACTTACTCCCAAACTTTCATTTGGCATCGTTTTCTCATTTTATTGATTCGGATATTTCTCTGAAACGTTCCTGAGATTTTCCTAAGGCTCTCAACATTTACATTCTTCTCTTGCACATTTCTTGCACTTACTCTAGCAATGTGCTGTCGCACAGATCTGAACACTTTAATTCTCTACCATACAGCACTTTCTACGCTTGAGCTTTTGTCTCTCATTCTAATATTTATCCTATCCTTAGGTCTTGCGTACAGTCAATTCTTTCCTTGATTTTCACGCTGTCCCCTTTCGTTATTCCTCCCAATAAATTCTTATTGCGCTTCTTATCTTTCTAGATCATTTTCCGCCTTTGTCTTCTGTTCCTTCTTCACACTTCTCTGAAGAACTGTTCTTCCTTTCTCATTCTCTGTATTTCTTTCCTCTTCAAAGTCTCTCATTACCTGAAATATCTCTTTTACATTCCTTTTGCCTCTATGAACGACTTTTATCACCGAGAATTTGAACCTGCATATTCTTACGTCCTGTCGTTTGGCCGATTACATCCGCTCTTTCCTGTAGAGCTTTATTCCTGTTCAATACTCGCAAGCCTTTTCCTCACAATTCACTTACTCACAACTTTCCCTAGGCCAAGCTCCTAATTTTCCTCGTTAACTTACTTCTGTACTTCTGCCACATTAACGTTTCATATTTTAAGCAGACCACTTCCTCCCTAACTTTCATTTGGCATCGTTCTCTCATTTTAATGTTAGGGATATTTCTCTGAAACGTTCCTGAGATTTTCCCAAGGCTCTCAATATTTACATTCTCCTCTTGCACATTTTCTGCACTTACTCTAGCAATGTGCTGTCGCACAGATCTGAACACTTTAATTCTCTACCATGCAGCACTTTCTACGCTTGAGCTTTTGTCTCTGGTTTTAATATTTATGCTATCCTTAGATCTTGCCTACCGTCAATTATTTCCTTGATTATCACGTTTTCCCTCTTTATTATTCCTGCTAATAGATTATTATTGCGCTTTTTATCTTCCTAGATCATTTCCGCCTTTGTCTTCTGTGCCTTCCACACACTTTTCTGAAGTACTGTTCTTCCCTACTCATTCTCTGTATTTCTTTCCTCATCAAGGTCTCTCATTACCTGAAATATCTCTTTTACATTCCTTTTGCCTCTACGACGACTTTCATCACCGAGAATTTGATCCTGCATATTCTTACGTCCTGTCGTTTCGCCAAATACTTCCGCTCTTTCATGTAGTTCTTCATTCCTTTTCAATCCCTCTAGTCTTGTTCTCACATTTCATTTACTCACTTTTTTCAATAGGCCAAGCTTCTAATTTTCCTCGTTATTTTACAGCTGTACTTCGCTGTCTAGGACCTAGGAAAATGATCTAGGAAGATGTGAAGCGCAATAAGAATTTACTAGGAAGAATGACAAGAAGGGACAGCGTGAAAATCATGGAAAAAGTTGACGGTTAGCAAGATATAAGGATAAAATAAATATTGAAACGAGAGACAAAAGCTCAAGCGTAGAAAGTGCTGTATGATAGAGACGTAAGTGTTTAGATCTGTGCGATAGCACATTGCTAGAGTAAGTGCAAGAAATGTGCAAGAGGCGAATGTGAATGGTGTGAGCCTAGGGAAAATCTCAGGAAAGCATTTCAGAGAAATATCCGATCAATAAAATGAGAGAATGATGCCAAATGTGAGTTTGGGAGGAAGTTGTCTGCTTGAAATATGAAACGTAAGTAATGCAGAAGTCAGTAAGTTAACGAGGAAAATTAGGAGCTTTTCCTAGAGTAAGAAGAGAGTAAGTGAAATATGAGAGAAAAGGCTAGAGATTATTGGACAGGAATAAAGAACTACAGGAAAGAGCGGAAGTATTTGGAAAAACGACTGGGCGGAAGAATATGCAGGTTCAATTTCTCGGTGGAAAAAGTCGTTGGTAGTGGCAAAAGGAATGTGAAAGAGATATTTCAGGAAATGAGAAATTTTGAAGGGGAAAGAAATAAAGAGAAAGAGTAAGGAAAAAAAGTTTTTCAGAAAATTGTGATGAAGGAACAGAAGACAAAGGCGGAAATGATTTAGGAAGATGAGAAGCGCAATATGAATTTACTAGGAAGAATAACAAAGCGGGACAGCTTAAAAATCAAGGAAAGAATTGACGGTTAGCAAGAGCTATGGATATGGTTATTAAAACGAGACACAAAAGCTCAAGCGTAGAAAGTGCTGTATGGAAGTGACGTAGTTGTTTAGATCTGTGCGATAGCACATTGCTAGAGTAAGTACAAGATATGGGCAAGAGGAGAATATGAATAATGAGAGCCTGGGGAAAATCTTGTTTCGTAAAAAAATTAGTCGGCCGGGCCTTCGTCTGCTGCTCGAGAGCTTTTCGAAAAATCCCCGTCCCGGTTCATTCACATTCCATCCCCTCCATTTAGACCGACAAGTGCCTCACGCCTCACTAGCAGGCGGGCAGTTCTTATCTGTAAATCAAACACCTAGACGGGCAATCTACCTTGCACCCAAAAACGCCTATGTGGAACGATCTAACTTGTATATCAAACGCTTAGGCGGGCAGATCTACCTCGCAAGTCAAACGCCTAGGCAGACAGAGCTTTTGTCTCTCGTTTAAATATTTATGCTATCCTTAGATCTTGCCTACCGTCAATGCATTTCTTGATTTTCACGCTCTCCCTCTGTGTTATTCCTGCTAATAGATTCTCATTGTGCTTCTCATCTTCCTAGATCATTTTCCGCCATTTCTTCTGTTCCTTCCTTACACTTCTCTGAGAACTGTTCTTCCCCACCCATTCTCTGTATTTCTTTCCCCTTCAAAGTCTCTCATTACCTGAAATATCTCTTTTACATTCCTTTTGCCTCTACAAACGACTTTTTTCACCGAGAATTTGAACCTGCATATTCCCCCGCCCTGTCGTTTCGCCAAATACTTCCGCTCATTCCTGTAGTTCTTTTTTCCTGTTCAATACTCTCTAGCTTTTCTCTCGCAATTCACTTACTCACTACTTTCACTAGGCCAAACTTCTAAATTTCCTCGTTTACTTACTTCTGTACTTCTGCCACATTTCCTCCCAAATTTTAAGCATACCACTTACTCCCAAACTTTAATTTGCCATCGTTCTCTCATTTTATTGATTGGGATATTTCTCTGAAACGTTCCTGAGATTTTCACAGGGCTCTCACCATTTACATTCTCCTCGTGCACATTTCTTGCACTTACTCTAGCAATGTGCTATCGCACAGATCTAAACACTTATGTCTCTACCTTACAGCACTTTCTACGCTTGAGCCCTTGTCTCTCGTTTTAATATTTATGCTACCCTTAGATCTTGCCTACCGTCAAATCTTTCATTGATTTTCACGCTCTCCCACTTTGTTATTCCTGCTAATAAATTCTTATTACGCTTCTCACCTTCCTAGATCATTTTCCGCATTTGTCTTCCGTTTTTCCTCACTTTTCTCTAAAGAACTGTTCTTCCCTAGTCATTCTCTGTATTTCTTTCCTCTTCGAAGTCTCTCATTACCTGAATTATTTCTTTTACATACTTTTTGCCTCTACGAACGACTTTTTCCACCAAGAATTTGAACCGGCATATTTTTCCGCCCTGTCGTTTGGCCAATTACTTCCGCTCTTTCCTGTAGATTTTTATTCCTGTTCAATACCCTCTAGCTTTTTTCTCACATTTCACCTACTCACTACTTTCACTATGCCGAGCTCCTAATTTTCCTTGTTTACTTACTTCTGTACTTCTGCCACATTAACCTCTCATATTTTAAACAGACCACTTCCTCCCAAACCTTAATTTTGCATCGTTCTCTCATTTTATTGATTGGGATATTTCTCTGAAACGCATTCCTGAGATTTTCCCAAGGCTCTCACCATTAACATTCTCCTCTTGCACATTTCTTGCACTTACTCTAGCAATGTGCTGTTGCACATATCTAAACACTTACGTCTCTACCATACAGCACTATCTACGCTTGAGCTTTTGTCTCTCGTTTTAAAATTTTTGCTATCCTTAGATCTTGCCTACCGTCAATTCTCTCCTTGATTTTCACGCTCTCCCTCTTTGTTATTCCTTCTAATAACTTCTTATTGCGCTTCTCATTTTCCCAGATCATTTTCCGCCTTTGTTTTCTCTTCCTTCCTCAAACTTCTCTTAAAAACTACTCTTCCCTACTCATTCTCTGTATTTCTTTCCTCTTCAAAATCTCTCATTACCTGAAATATCTCTTCTAAATTCCTTTTGCCTCTACGAACAATTTTTTTCACCAAGAATTTGAACCTGCATATTCTTCCGCCCTGTCGTTTCGCCAATTATTTCCGCTCTTTCCTGTAGATCTTTATTCCTGTTCAATACTCTCTAGCCTTTTTCTCACATTTCATTTACTTACTACTTCCACTATGCCGAGCTCCCCATTTTCCTCGTTTACTTACTTCTGTACTTCTGCCACATTTACCTCTCATATTTTAAGCAGACCACTTCCTCCCAAACTTTCATATAGCATCATTCTCTCATTTTATTGATTGGGATATTTCTCTGAAACGCATTCCTGAGATTTTCCCAAGGCTCTCACCATTCACATTCAGATCATGCTAACCGTCAATTCTTTCCTTGATTTTCACGCTGTCCCTCTTTGTTATTCTTCCTATTAAATTCTTATTGCGCTTCTAATCTTCCTAAATCATTTTCCGCCTTTGGCTTCTGTTTTTTCTTCACTCTTTTCAGAAGAACTGTTCTTTCATACTCATTCTCTGTATTTCTTTCCTCTTCAAAGTTTCTCATTCCCTGAAATATCTCTTTCACTTTCCTTTTGCCGCTACGAACGACTTTTTTAATCGAGAATTTGAACTTGCATATTCTTCCACCCTGTCGTTTCGCCAATTACTTCCGCACTTTCATGTAGTTCTTTATTCCTGTTCAATACTCTTTAGTGTTTTTCTCACATTTCACTTACTCACTACTTTCAATAGGCCAAGCTTCTAATTTTCCTCGTTAACTTACTGCTGTACTTCGCTCTCTAGGAAATGATCTAGGAAGATATGAAGCGCAATAAGAATTTACTAGGAAGAATGACAGAAAGGGACACCGTGAAAATCAAGGAAAGAGTTGACGGTTAGCAAGATCTAAGGATAGCATAAATAATGAAACGAGAGACAAAAGCTCAAGCGTAGAAAGTGCTGTATTGTTGAGCCGTAAGTGTTTAGATCTGTGCCAAAGCACATTGCTGGAGTAAGTACAAGAAATGTGCAAGAGAAGAATGTGAATGGTGTGAGCCTAGGGAAAATCTCAAGAAAACATTTCAGAGAAATATCCCGATCAATAAAATGAGAGACTGATACCAAATGAGAGTTTGGGAGGAAGTGGTCTGCTTGAAATATGAAACGTAAATAAGGCAGAAGTCAGTAAGTTAACGAGGAAAATTAGGAGCTTTTCCTCGTGTAAGAAGTGAGTAAGTGAAATGTGAGAAAAGAAGGTAGAGAGTATTGGACAGGAATAAAGAACTATAGGAAAGAGCGGATGTATTTGGAAAAACGACAGGGCGGAAGAATATGCAGGTTCAAATTCTCGGTGGAAAAATTCGATGGTAAAGGCAAAAGGAATGTGAAAGAGATATTTCAGGTAATGAGAAACTATGAAGAGGAAAGAAATACAGAGAATGAGTAAGGAAGAAAAGTTTTTCAGATAAGTGTGATAAAGGAACAGAAGAGAAAGGCGAAAAATGATTTAGGAATATGGAAGCGCAATATGAATTTACTAGGAAGAATATCAAAGCGGGACAGCGTGAAAATAAAGGAAAGAATTGACGGTTAGCAAGATCTAAGAATATAAATATTAAAATGAGAGACAAAAGCTCAAGCTTAGAGTGTGCTGTATGGTAGAGACGTAGGCGTTCAGATCTGTGCGATAGCATATTGCTAGAGTAAGTACAAGAAATGTGCAAGAGGAGAACATGAATGGTGAGAGCCTTGGGAAAATCTTGTTTCGTAATAAAATTAGTCGGCCGGGCCTTCGCCTGCCGCTCGAGAGCCATTCGAAAAATCCCCGTCCCGGTTCATCCACATTCTATCCCTTCCATTTAGACCAACAAGTTCCTCACGCGTTAAGTATATGTACACTTACAGGCGGGCAGATCTAATCTGTAAATCAAACACCTAGACGGGCAATATACCTTGCACCCAAAAACGCCTATGAGGGAAGATCTACCTTGTATATCAAACGCTTAGGCGGGCAGATCCAGCTCGCCATTCGAACGCCTAGGCAGACAGATGTATCTCTCATCCCAAAACTCCTATGCGCACCGAAAAACATAGCGCATAAACTCCCTGAACTATCTTACGCCTTCAAACGTCCAGAACTATCCTGCGTCCGAACTTCCACACGACCCAAACCTCCTTGCACTCAGAACTACCTTATTATAAACGCTCAAGCGCCCCACAGTGTCTTACGCCCCAAACTCGGCACTTCGAACCACCCCGCGCTTCGATAGTTCAGGCCCTCTGAACGTCCAGACGCCTTGAACACCCAGTGCCCAAAACCAACCTTGCGCTTCGAACAACTGGGCACTCCGACTCTGACTCTCTCTCTCTCTCCGACACTTCGCCTAAGCTCCTTGAACGTTCTATCGTCTGCCATCCTGAATTACCTAGCAACTGACTGATTTTCCATACTTTTTTTCCGTATTTCTTTCCTCTTCAAATTCTCATTACCTGAAATGCCTCTCTCACATTCCTTTTGCCTCTACGAAGGACCTTTTTCACTGAGAATTTGAACCTGCATATTCTTCCACCCTGTCGTTTCGCCAATTTTTTCTGCTCTTTCCTGTAGTTCTTTATTCCTGTTCTATACTCTCTAGCCTCTTTCTCACATTTCACCTACTCACTTCTTTTCCTAGGCCAAGCTCCTATTTTTCCTCGTTTACTTTCTTCTGTACTACTGCCACATTCACGTTTCATATTTTGAGCACTTCCGCCCAAACTCTCATTTGGCATCATTCTCTCATTTTATTGATCGGGATATTTCTCTGAAACGCTTTCCTGAGATTTACCCAAGGCTCCCACCATGTATCATTTCCCCTTGCACATTTCTTGCACTTACTCTAGCAAAGTGCTATCGCACAGATATGAACACTTACGTCTCTACCATACAGCACTTTTTACGCTTGAGCTTTTGTCTCTCGTTTTAATATTTATGCTATCCTTAGATCTTGCCTACCGTCAATTCTTTCCTTGATTTTCACGCTGTCCCTCTTTGTTATTCTCCCTTGTAAATTCTTATTGCGCTTTTCATCTTCCTAGATCATTTCCGCCTTTGTGTTCTGTTCCTTCTTCACACTTTTCTGAAGAACTCTTCTTCCTTTCTCATTCTTTGTATTTCATTTCTCTACAAAGTCTCTCATTACCAGAAATTTCTCCTTTACATTCCTTTTGCCTCTACGAACGACCTTTTTCACCGAGAATTTGAACCTGCATATTCTTACGTCCTGTCGTTACGCCAATTACATCCGCTCTTTCCTGTAGATCATTATTCCTGTTCAATACTCTCAAGCGTTTTTCTCACAATTCACTTACTCACTTCCTTCCCTAGGCCAAGCTCCTATTTTTGCTCGTTTACTTTCTTCTGTACTACTGCCACATTTACGTTTCATATTTTAAGCAGACCACTTCCGCCCAAACTCTCATTTGGCTTCAATCTCTCATTTTATTGATCGGGATATTTCTCTGAAACGCTTTCCTGAGATTTTCCTAAGACTCCCACCATGCACAATTTCCCCTTGCACATTTCTTGCACTTACTCTAGCAATGTGCTGACGCACAGATTTACAAGGTAGGCCTGCCCGCCTGCTAGAGAATTTGGACCTGCTTATTCTTCTGCCCTGTCGTTTCGCCAATTACTTCTGCTCTTTCCTGTAGTTCTTTATTCCTGTTCAATACTATCTAGCCTTTTTCCCACATTTCACTTACTCACAAGTTTCCTTAGGCCAACCTCCTGATTTTCCTCGTTTAATACACTTCTGTACATCTGCCACATATACGTTCCATACTTTAAGCAGACCATTTCCTCCCAAACTGTCATTTGGCATCCATCTCTCATTTTATTGACCGATATATTTCTCTGCAACGCTTTCCTGTGATTTTCCGAAAGGCTCTCACCTATCACATTCTCCTCTTGCACATTTCTTGCACTTACTCTAGCAATGTGCTGACGCACAGATCTAAACACTTACGTCTCTACCATACTGCGCTTTCTACGCTCGAGCTTTTGTCTCTCGTTTCAATATATCCTTAGATCTTCCCTACCGTCAATTTTTTCCTTGATTTTCACGCTCCCCGCCCGTGTAGGTGTTTGATTTACAAGGAAGATCTGCCCGCCTGCTAGTGTATATATACTAAGGCACTTTTCGGTCGAAATGGAGGGGCTGGAATGTGGTTGAAACGCAACGGGGATTTTTCGAATGGCTCTCGAGCGGCAGGCGAAGGCAAGGCCGACTAATTTTTTTACGAAAAAACAATTTTCCCAAGACTCTCACCATTCACATTCTCCTCTTGCACATTTCTTGCACTTACTCTTGCAATGTGCTGTCGCATAGATCTAAACACTTACGTCTCTACCATACAACACTTTCTAAGCTCGAGCTTTTGTCTCTCGTTTAAATATTTATGCTATCCTCAGATCTTGCTAACCGTCAATTATTTCCTTGATTTTCACGCTGTTCCTCTTTGTTATACTTCATAGTAAATTCTTATTGCGTTTCTCATCTTCCTAGATCATTTTCCGCCTTTGTCTTCTGTTCCTTCTTCACACTTTTCTGAAGAGCTGTTCTTACTCATTCTCTGTATTTCTTTCCTCTTCAAAGTTTCTCATTCCCTGAAATATCTTTCACATTCCTTTTGCCTCTACGAACGATCTTTTTTAACCGAGAAATTGAAGTTGCATATTCTTCCGCCCTGTCGTTTCGCCAAACACTTCCGCTCTTTCATGTAGTTCTTTATACCTGTTCAATACTCTCTAGTCTTTTTTCACATTTCATTTACTCATTACTTTCAATAGGACACACTTCTAATTTTCCTCGTTAACTTACTGCTGTACTTGGCTGTCTAGAACCTAGGTAAATGATCTAGGAAGATGTGAAGTGCCTTAAGAATTTACTAGGAAGAATGACAAAAAGGGACAGCGTGAAAATCAAGGAAAGAGTTGACGTTTAGCAAGATCTAAAGATAGCATAAATATTGAAACGAGAGACAAAAGCTCAAGCGTAGAAAGTGCTGTATTGTAGAACCCTAAGTGTTTAGATCTGTGCGATAGCGCAATGCTAGAGTAAGTGCAAGAAATGTGCAAAAGGAGAATGTGGATAATGTGAGTCTAGGGAAAATCTCAGGAAAGCATTTCAGAGAAATATCCCTATCAACAAAATGAGAGAATAATGCCTAATGAGAGTTTGGGAGGAAGTGGTCTGCTTGAAATATGAAACGTAAATAAGGCAGAAGTCAGTAAGTTAACGAGGAAAATTAGGAGCTTTTCCTAGTGTAAGAAGTGAGTAAGTGAAAAGTGAGTAAAAAAGCTAGAGAGTATTAGACAGGAATAAAGAACTACAGGAAAGAGCGGAAGTATTTGGAAAAACGACAGGGCGGAAGAATATGCAGGTTCAAATTCTCGGTGAAAAAAGTCGTTTGTAGAGGCAAAAGTAATGTAAAAGAGATATTTCAGGTAATGAGAGACTTTGAAGAGGAGAAATTCAGAGAATGAGTTAGGAAGAAAAGTTTTTCAGAAAAGTGTGATGAAGGAACAGAAGACAAAGGCGTAAATGATTCAGGAAGAAGAGGAGCGCAATATGAATTTACTAGGAAGAATAACAAAGCGGACAGCGTGAAAATCAATAAAAGAATTGACGGTTTGCAAGACCTAAGGATATAAATATTAAAACGAGAGACAAAAGCTCAAGCGTAGAAAGTGCTGTATGGTAGAGACGTAGGTGTTTAGATCTGTGCGATGGCACATTGCTAGAGCAAGTACAAGAAATGTGCAAGAGGAGAATGTGAATGGTGAGAGCCTTGGGAAAATCTTGTTTCGTAAAAAAATTAGTCGGCCGGGCCTTCGCCTGCCGCTCCAGAGCCATTCGAAAAATCCCCGCCCCGGTTCATCCATATTCCATCCCCTCCATTTTGACCGACAAGTGCTCCACGCGTTTAGTATATATACACTAGCACGTGGGAAGATCTAATCTGTAAATCAAACATCTAGACGGGCAATATACCTTGCACCCAAAAACGCCAATGTGGGAAGATCTACCTTGTATATCAAATGCTTAGGCGTGCAGATCTACCTCGCAATTCGAACGCCTAGGCAGACAGATGTATCTCTCATCCCCAAATGCCTATGCGCCCCGAAAAACAACGCGCATAAACTCCCTGAACTATCCTACGCCTTCAAACGTCCAGAACTATCCTGCGTCCGAACGTCTACACGACTCAAACGACCTTGCACTCAGAACTAACTTGTTATAAAGGCTCAAGCGCCCCACAGTGTCTTACGCCTAAAACTCGGCACTTCGAATCATCCCGCGTCTCGATATGTCAGGCCCTGTGAACGTCCAGACGCCTTGAACACCCAGTGCCCAAAACCAACATTGCGCTTCGAACAACTGGGCACTCCGACTCTCCCGGCGAAAGAGTTCCTAGAATCCTCAAACGCCTAAGCTCCTCAAACGCTCCATCATCTGCCGTCATGAATTACCTACCAACTGACTGTTTTTGCCTACTCATTCTCCGTATTTCTTTCCTCTTCGAAGTCTCTCAATACCTAAAATATCTCTTTCACTCTTTCACATTCCTTTTGCCCCTACGAACGACTTTTTTCACTGAGAATTTGAACCTGCATATTCTTCCGCCCTGTCGTTTCGCAAATTTTCTTCTGCGCTTTCCTGTAGTTCTTTATTCCTGTTCAACACTCTCTAGCCTCTTTGTCACATTTCACCCACTCACTTCTTTCCCTAGGCCAAGCTCCTATTTTTCGTCGTTTACTTACTTTTGTACTACTGCCACATTTACGTTTCATATTTTAAGCAGACCACTTCCTCCGAAACTCTCATTTGGCATCATTCTCTCATTTTATTGATCAGGATATATCTCTGAAACGCTTTCCTGAGATTTTCCTAAGGCTCCCACCATGCACAATTTCCTCTTGCACATTTCTTGCACCTACTCTAGCAATGTGCTGTCGCACAGATCTAAACACTTACGTCTCTACCATACAACACTTTCTAAGCTCGAGCTTTTGTCTCTCGTTTTAATATTTATGCTATCCTCAGATCTTGCTAACCGTCAATTATTTCCTTGATTTTCACGCTGTTCCTCTTTGTTATTCTTCATAGTAAATTCTTATTGCGTTTCTCATCTTCCTAGATCATTTTCCGCCTTTGTCTTCTGTTCCTTCTTCACACTTTTCTGAAGAGCTGTTCTTTCTTACTCATTCTCTGTATTTCTTTCCTCTTCAGAGCTTCTGTCTCTTGGTTTAATATTTATGCTATCCTTAGATCTTCTCACCGTCAATTCTCTCCCAAATTTTTACGCTCTGACTCTTTGTTATTCTGCCTAGTAAAAGGCTCTCACCATTCATTAAATAATATATATATATATATATATATATATATATATATATATATATATATATATATATATATATATATATATATATATATATATATATATATCAAACGTAAAATTGGGGAGAATTGACGAAGTGAAAGTCAAGAAGACTGGGAGGCTGAAGTGAAGATGAAAGTGAAAAATCTGCACATTTCTTGTACTGAACTCAGCTGAAAGGCCATCCTGGGAGGGTTTACAGGTCCGGACAGCAATTTCTACGCTTGAGCGTCTCTGGGTTTTAATATTTTATTCATAGCAAAGCAATGCCTTACAAATATCAATTCTTTTATTGATTTTCACGCTGTCCGCTTTGTTATTCTTTCTAGTAAATCATATTGCGCTCCTCTTCTTCCTGAATCATTTACGCCTTTGTCTTCTTTCCTTCATCACACTTTGAAAAACTTTTCTTCCTAACTCATTCTCTGAATTTCTCCTCTTCAATTTCTCCAATCTCTCATTACCTGAAATATCTCTTTACATTACTTTTGCCTCTACAAACGACTTTTTCACTGAGAATTTGAACCTGCATATTCTTCCGCCCTGTCGTTTTTCCAAATACTTCCGCTCTTTCCTGTAGTTCTTTATTCTGTCTAATACTCTCTAGCTTTTTTACTCACTTTTCACTTACTCACTTCTTACACTAGGAAAAGCTCCTAATTTTCCTCGTTAACTTACTGACTTCTGCCTTATTTACGTTTCATATTTCAAGCAGACCACTTCCTCCCAAACTCTCATTAGGCATTAATCTCTCATTTTGTTGATTCCCTAGACTCACATTATCCACAATCTCCTTTTGCACATTTCTTGCACTTACTCTAGCAATGCGCTATCGCACAGATCTAAACACTTAGGGTTCTAAAATACAGCACTTTCTACGCTTGAGCTTTTGTCTCTCGTTTCAATATTTATGCTATCTTTAGATCTTGCTTAACGTCAACTCTTTCCTTGATTTTCACGCTGTCCCTTTTTGTCATTCTTCCTAGTAAATTCTTATGGCACTTCACATCTTCCTAGATCATTTACCTAGGTTCTAGACAGCCAAGTACAGCAGTAGGTTAACGAGGAAAATTAGAAGTGTGTCCTATTGAAAGTAATGAGTAAATGAAATGTGAAAAAAGACTAGAGAGTATTGAACAGGTATAAAGAACTACATGAAAGAGTGGAAATGTTTGGCGACACGACAGGGCGGAAGAATATGCAACTTCAATTTCTCGGTTAAAAAAGATCGTTCGTAGAGGCAAAAGGAATGTGAAAGATATTTCAGGGAATGAGAAACTTTGAAGAGGAAAGAAATACAGAGAATGAGTAAGAACAGCTCTTCAGAAAAGTGTGAAGAAGGAACAGAAGACAAAGGCGGAAAATGATCTAGGAAGATGAGAAACGCAATAAGAATTTACTATGAAGAATAACAAAGAGGAACAGCGTGAAAATCAAGGAAATAATTGACGGTTAGCAAGATCTGAGGATAGCATAAATATTTAAACGAGAGACGAAAGCTCGAGCTTAGAAAGTGTTGTATGGTAGAGACGTAAGTGTTTAGATCTGTGCGACAGCACATTGCAAGAGTAAGTGCAAGAAATGTGCAAGAGGAGAATGTGAATGGTGAGAGCCTTGGGAAAATTTTTTTTTCGTAAAAAATTAGTCGGCCTTGCCTTCGCCTGCCGCTCGAGAGCCATTCGAAAAATCCCCGTTGCGTTTCAACCACATTCCAGCCCCTCCATTTCGACCGAAAAGTGCCTTAGTATATATACACTAGCAGGCGGGCAGATCTTCCTTGTAAATCAAACACCTACACGGGCGGGGAGCGTGAAAATCAAGGAAAAAATTGACGGTAGGCAAGATCTAAGGATAGCATATATATTGAAACGAGAGACAAAAGCTCGAGCGTAGAAAGTGCAGTATGGTAGAGACGTAAGTGTTTAGATCTGTGCGACAGCACATTGCTAGAGTAAGTGCAAGAAATGTGCAAGAGGAGAATGTGATAGGTGAGAGCCTTTCGGAAAATCACAGGAAAGCGTTGCAGAGAAATATATCGGTCAATAAAATGAGAGATGGATGCCAAATGACAGTTTGGGAGGAAATGGTCTGCTTAAAGTATGGAACGTATATGTGGCAGATGTACAGAAGTGTATTAAACGAGGAAAATCAGGAGGTTGGCCTAGGGAAACTTGTGAGTAAGTGAAATATGGGAAAAAGGCTAGAAAGTATTGAACAGGAATAAAGAACTACAGGAAAGAGCAGAAGTAATTGGCGAAACGACAGGGCAGAAGAATAAGCAGGTCCAAATTCTCTAGCAGGCGGGCAGGCCTACCTTGTCAATCTGTGCGACAGCACATTGCTAGAGTAGGTGCAAGAAGAGCTGTTCTTTCTTACTCATTCTCTGTATTTCTTTCCTCTTCAGAGCTTCTGTCTCTTGGTTTAATATTTATGCTATCCTTAGATCTTCTCACCGTCAATTCTCTCCCCAATTTTTACGCTCTGACTCTTTGTTATTCTGCCTAGTAAAAGGCTCTCACCATTCATTAAATATATATATATATATATATATATATATATATATATATATATATATATATATATATATATATATATATATATATATATATATATATATATATATATATATATATATATATATATATATATATATATATATATATATATATATATATATATATATATATATATATATATATATATATATATATATATATATATATATATATATATATATATATATATATATATATATATATATATATATATATACGCTCTAGCGTAAAAAGTAGAGACGTAAGTGTTTAGATCTGTACGACAGCACATTGCTAGGGTTAGAGCAAGAAATGTGCAAGAGGAGAAAGGGAATGGTGAGAGCCTCGGGAAAATTAGTCGGTGTGGCCTTCGCCTGCCGCTCGAGAACCCCCGTCCCGGTTCAACCACATTCCATCCCCTCCATTTTGACCGAAAAGTGCCTTACGCGTTAGTATATATGCACTAGTGAGCCCATTAAAATCGCCTCATATACATAAACTCCTAATTCCTGAGATTATCCCAAGGTTCTCACCATTCACATTCTCCTCTTGGACATTTCTTGCACTTACTCCATCAATGTGCTTTCGCACAGATCCAAACACTTACGCCTCTACCATACAGCACCTTCTACGCTTGAGCTTCTGGCTCTCCTTTTACTATTTATGCTATTCTTAGATCTTGCGTACAGTCAATTCCTTCCTTGATTTTCACGCTGTCCCTCTTTGTTATTCCTCCTAATATATTCTTAAGATCTGTGCAACAGCACATTGCTAGAGTAAGTTCAAGAAATGTGCAAGAGGAGAAAGTGAATGAAAAGAGCCTCGGGAAAATCTCAGGAAAGAGTTTCAGAGAAATATCAGAATAAATAATCGATCAATAAAATGATAGAATAATGCCAAATGAGAGATAGGGAGGAAATGGTCAGCTTGAAATATGAAACGTAAATGTGACAGAAGTACAGAAGTAAGTAAACCAGAAAAATTAGGAGCTTGGCCTATGGAAAATAGTGAGTGATTGAGATGTGAAAAAAAGGCTAGAGAGTGTTGAACAGGAACAGAGAACTACAAGAAAGGGCGGAAGTAATTGGCGAAACGACAGAGCGAAAGAATATGCAAGTTCAAATTCTCGGTGAAAAAAGTTGTTCGTAGAGTAAAAGGAATGTGAAAGAAAGAAATACAGAGAATGATCAAGGAAGAACAGTTCTTCAGAAAAGTGTGAAGAAAGAACAGAAGACAAAGGCGGAAAATGATCTAGGAAGATGAGAAGCGCAAAGAGAATTTACTAGGAAGCATAACAATGATGGACAGCGTGAAAATCAAGGAGAGAATTGACGGTTAGCAAGATCTAAGGATAGCAGAAATATTAAAACGAGAGACAGTGGCTCGAGCGTAGAAAGTGTTGTTAGGTGGAGACGTAAGTGTTTAGATCTGTGCGACGGCACATTGCTAGAGTAAGTGCAAGAAATGTGCAAGAGGGGAATGTGAATGATGAGAGCCTTGGGAAAATCACAGGAAAGCGTTTCGGAGAAATATCCCGATCAATGAAATGAGAGAATGATGCCAAATGAGGGTTTGGGAGGAAGTGGTCTGCTTAAAATATGAAACCTAAATGAAGCAGAAGTAGAGAAATAAGTAAACGAGGAAAATTAGGAGCTTTACCTAGGGAAAGTAGTGGGTACGTGAAATGCGAGAAAAAGACTAGAGAGTATTGAACAGGAATGAAGAACTATATGAATGAACGAAAGTAATTGGCAAAACGTCAACGCCGAAGAATATGCAAGTTCAAATTCTCGGTGAAAAAAGTCGTTTGTAGAAGCGAAATGAATGTGAAAGACATATTTCATGTAAAGAGAGACTTTGAAGAGGAAAGAAATACAACAGAGAATGAGTTGGGAAGAACAATTCTGCAGAGAAGTGTGAGGAAGGAACAGAAGAAAAGGCGGGAAATGATCTAGGAAGATGAGAAGCACAATCAGAATTTATTATTAGGAATAACACAGAGGGAGAACGCGAAAATCAAGAAATGAATTTACGGTACGCAAGATCTAAGGATAGCATAAATATTAAAACGAGAAATAAAAGCTCAAGCGTAAAAAGTGCTGTATGGTAGAGACGTAAGTGTTTAGATCTGTGCGAAAGCACATTGCTAGAGTAAGTGCAAGAAATGTGCAAGAGGAGAATGTGAATGGTGAGAGCCTTGGGAAAACCTCAGGAAAGCATTTCAGAGAAATATCCCGATCAATAAAATGAGAGAATGATGCCAAATGAGAGTTTGGGAGGAAGTGGTCTGCTTGAAATAAACGTAAATGTGGCAGAAGTAAGTAAGGTAAAGAGGAGAATAAGGAGCTTGGCCTAGTGAAAGTAGTGGGTACGTGAAATGCGAGAAAAAGGCTAGAGAGTATTGAACAGGTATAAAGAACTACAGGAAAGAGCGGAAGTATTTAGAGAAACGACAGGGCGAAAGAATACGCAGGTTCAAATTCTCGGCGAAAAAAGTCGTTCGTAAAGGCAAAAGGAATGTAAAAGAGATATATCAGGTAATGAGAGACCTTGAAGAGGAAAGAGATACAGAGAATGAGTAGAGAATAGAGAAGAACAGTTCTTCAGAGAAGTGTGAAGAAGGAACAGAAGATAAAAGCGGAAAATGATTTAGAAAGATGAAAAGCGCAATAAGAATATACTAGGAATAATAACAAAGAGGGAGAGCATGAGAATCAAAGAGAGAATTGACGATAAGCAAGATCTAAGAATAGCATAAATATTAAAACGAGAGACAGAAGCTCAGGCATAGAGAGTGCTGTATGCTAGAGAAGTAAGTGTTTAGATCTGTGCAATTGTACATTGCTAGAGTTAGAGCAAGAAATGTGCAAGAGGAGAATGTGAATGGTGAGAGCCTCGAGAGAATCTTGATTCGTATAAAAATTAGTCGGCATGGTTTTCGCCTGTCGCTCGAGAGCCCCCGTCCCGGGTCAACCACATTTCATCCCATCTGTTTTGACCGAAAAGTGCCTCACGCGTTTAGTTTATATACACAAGCAGGCCTGCAGATCTACCTTGCAAATCAAACATCTAGACAGGCAGATCTACCTTGCTCCGAAAAACGCTTATTTGGGCAGATCTACCTTGTATATCAAACTCCTAGGCGTGCAGTTCTACCTCGAAAATCAAACGCCTAGGCAGATAGATGAACCTCTCATCCCCAAACGCCTATGCGCCCCGAAAAACTTAGCGCATAAACTCCCTGAACTATCTTACGCCTTCAACCGTCCAGATTTATCCTGCGTCCGAACATCCACATGACTCAAACGACCTTGCACCCAGAACTACCTTGTTATAAACGCTCAAGCGCCCCACAGTGTCTTACGCCTAAAACTCGGACTCTTTGAATCACCCCTCGTCTCAATAGGTCCGGCCCTCTGATTGTCCAGACGCCTTTAACACTCAGTGCCCAAAACCAATCCTGCGCTTCGAACAACTGGGTACTCTGACTCTCCCGTCGAAAGAGTTCCTAGAATCTTCAAACTCCTGATCTCCTTGAACGTTAAATCATCTGCCATCCTGAATTACCTAGCAACTGACTGTTCTTCCCTACTCATTCTCTGTATTTCTTTCCTCTTCAAAGTCTCTCATTACTCCCGCTCTGTCATGTTGATTTTTATTCCTGTTCAATAATCCCTAGCCTTTTTCTCACATTTCACCTACTCACACTTTTCCCTAGGCATGGCTCCTAATTTGTCTCGATTACTTACTTCATTACTTCCACAATTAGGAACTTGGCCTAGGGAAAATAGTGAGTAAGTGAAATGTGAGAAAAGAGCTAGAGAGTATTGAACTGGAATAAAGATATACATGAGAGAAAGGAAGTAATTGCCGAAACGACAGGGCGGAAGAATATGCAAATTCTCGTTGGAAAAAGTCGTTCGTAGAGGCAAAAGGAATGTAAAAAAGATATATCAGGTAATGAGAGACGTTGAAGAGGAAAGAGATACAGAGAATGAGTAGAGAAGAACAGTTCTTCAGAGGAGTGTGAAGAAGGAACAGAAGATAAAAGCGGAAAATGATCTAGGAAGATGAGAAACGCAATAAGAATTCATTAGGAGGAATCACAAAGAGGGAGAGCGTGAAAATCAAGGAAAGAATTGACGGTAGGCAAGATCCAAGGATAGCATAAATATTAAAATAAGAGACAAGAGCTCAAGCGTAGAAAGGGCTGTATGGTGGAAACGTAAATGTTTAGATCTGTGCGACAGCACATTGCTAGAGAAAGTGCAAGAAATTTGCAAGAGAAGAATGTGAATGGTGAGAGCCTTGGGAAAATCTCATGAAAGCGTTTCAGAGATATAACCCGATCAATAAAATGATACAATAATGCCAAATGAGAGTTTGGGAGGAAGTGGTCTGGTTGAAATATGAAACGTAAATGTGGCAGAAGTACAGCAGTAAGTTAAGGAGCAATATTAGGAGCTTGGCCCAGTGAAAGAAGTGAGTAAGTGGAATGTAAGAAAAAGGCTAGAGATTATTGAACAGGAATAAAGAACTACATAAAAGAGCGGAAGTATTTGGCCAAACGACAGTGCGGAATAATATGCAGGTTCAAATTCTCGGTGAAAAAAGTCGTGCGTAGAGGAAAAAGTAATGTAAAAGAGATATTTCTGGTAATGAGAGACTTTGAAGAGGAGAAATTCAGACAATGAGAAGGAAAGAACAGTTCTTCAGAGAAGTGTGAAGGAGGAACAGGGGACAAAGGCGAAAAATAATCTAGGAAATGAGAAGCTCAATAAGAATATACTAAGAAGAATAACAAAGAGGGAGAGCGGGAAACTCAAAGAGAAAATTGGCGGTAAGCAAGATCTAAGAATAACATAAATATTAAAACGAGAGACAGAAGCTCAAGCGTAGAAAGTGCTGTATTGTAGAGACGTAAGTGTTTAGATCTGTGCGACAGCAAATTGCTAGGGTAAGTGCAAGCAAAGTGCAAGAGGAAAATGTGAGAGGTGAGAGCCTTGGGATAATCTCAGGAATAGGGAGTTTATGTATATGAGGCTATCTTAATGGGCTCACTAGTGCATATTTACTAAATGACGACCATTACCTAGCGTCGACGTTGACGTTGACGTTTCTCAAACTCAAATTCTAGAGTAAGTGCAAGAAATGTGCAAGAGGAGAATGTGAAAGGTGAGAGCCTTGAGAAAATACTCAGGAGAGCGTTTCAGAGAAATATACCGATCAATAAAATGAAAGACTTGGAGCTTGGCCTAGGGAAAGTAGTGAGTAAGTGAAATGTGAGAAAAAGGCTAGAGAGTATTGAACAGGAATAATGAAATACAGGAAAGAGCGGAAGTAATTGGCGAAACGACAGGGCGGAAGAATATGCAGGTTCAAATTCTTGGTGAAATAAATCGTTCGTAGAAGCAAAAGTAATGTAAAAGAGATACTTCAGGTAATGAGAGACTCTGAAGAGGAGAAATTCAGGGAATGAGTAGGGAAGAACAGTTCCTCAGAGTAGTGTGAGGAAGGAACAGAAGACATAGGCGGAAAATGATCTAGAAAGATAAGAAGCGCAATAAGAATTTATTGGGAGGAATAACGAAGAGGGAATGCGTGAAAATGAAGGAAAGAATTGACTGTACGCTAGATCTAAGAATAGCATAAATATTGAAGCGGGAGACATAAGCTTAAGCGTAGGAAGTGCTGTATTGTAGAGACGTAAGTGTTTAGATCTGTGCGACAACTCATTGCTAGAGTAAGTGCAAGAAATGTGTAAGAGGAGAATGTGAAAGTTGAGAACCTTGGGATGATCTCAGGAATTAGGAGTTTATGTATATGAGGCGATCTTAATGCGCTCACTGGTGCATAAATACTAAATGACGACGATTACCTAGCGTCGACGTTGACGTAGACGTTTCTCAAACTCAAATTCTAGGGTTTGGATCGTCGAATATCAACTTAAATATGAGCAATATCATATATATATATATATATATATATATATATATATATATATATATATATATATATATATATATATATATAAAAACAGAGAACGTCCTCCTCTGAACTTGACAATGCAAAAGGTAGATTTTGATATATTTGATGATAATTCTGAGAGAGAAAGTTGGATGCAGAAGGAATTACACGGAAAGCACTCTAAAGAATTGAAAAATGATTATATTGATGAAATTGCATCGAATAATTGGTTAGTATCTGGAGAATTGTTTGCTGAGACAGAAGGCTTGGCAATTGCTATCCAGGATCAGGTTGTTTTCACAAGGAATTATAGAAAACATATCATCAAACAAAATATAGATGATTCTTGCCGTAGATGTTTCTGTTCTTCAGAAACAGTTTTCATATATTATCATCTTGCTCAGTCCTTGCTTCAACAGATTATTTAGAAAGACATAATGCCGTCGCTAATATTATTCACTTCAATCTAGGAATTAAACATGACCTAATTCCCAAAAGAAAAAATTTCAAAAATATGAACCTGAGATTATTTGTGAAAATGACAAATATAAACTTCATTTTGATAAAACAATTCTTTGCAACAAAGCTGTAAAACACAATAGACCAGATATCGTTCTTAATGATAAACAGAATCAAATAACATATTTAATTGATATTGCTATACCCGACACACATAATATACAAAATAAATACAATGAAAAAATTTCTAAATATATGATGCTTGGCGACGAGATTAAAAAATGTGGAAAATGAAGAACATATTTATTCTACCGATTATTATTTCTACAACAGGCGTTATTCCTAGAAATCTTCACAAAAGTATTGAGATTTTGGGTCTGAAGAAAATTTGTTTGAACAGTTACAAAAGATAACAGTCATCAAATCTTGTAATATTCTTCGTAGGTTTCTTTCCGAAAATAATAATGAGGTAGAGTCATAGGTTTTCTCTTTAGTTTATACTGCTCAGAATCTCATTTCATATTTTATTTATTTGTTTATATAATTGTAATATAATTAACTGACAATTTTGTCATATTTATATTCAGAGCAGTATTCTATTCGATCGTTCACCACTTCACACAAAGGAAACTATTAATGAGTAACATTCAGTGTTACTTGACTAAGGTCCGTACACTGGATTTTTCCGGGGAGAAAGCCTCTGACACTACTCGTTGGTACATTGATATCATTGTCTGATGATGCTATAGTATGTATATATTATGGTAGATTAATATATTCTCATAACATTTAACGTTATCCTAATATATAATTACTCCAGGATATGTTTTGATTATAATCATTTCCTGGCAATGGTATTAATTACCGGGTGGTGGATTTATATTTTTTCATGAAATCAGTTTGATTGCATGAACAGATATATGGGCAACTCGTCGGGGTAAAACCCCTATATATATATATATATATATATATATATATATATATATATATATATATATATATATATATATATATATATATATATATATATATATATATATATATTGTATATTCAACGTGAATGGTGAGAGCCTTGGGAAAATCTCAGGGAAACGTTTCAGATAAATATCCCGCACAATAAAATGAGATAATAGTGCCAAATGAGAGTTTGGGAGGAAGTGATCTGCTTGAAATATGAAACGTAAATATGGCAGAAGTGCAGAAGTAAGTAAGCGAGGAAAACAAGGAGTTTGTGCTAGTGAAGGTAGTGAGTAATCTCAGGAATGCGTTTCAGAGAAATATCCCGATCAATAAAAAGAGAGAATTATGCCAAATGAGAGTTTGGGAGGACGTGGTCTGCTTAAAATAAGAAACAAAAATGTGGCAGAAGTACATAAGTAAGTAAACGAGGAAAATTAGGAGCTTAGCTAGGGTAAGTAGTGAGTAAGTGAAATGTGAGAAGAAGGCTAGAGTACATTGAACAGGAATAAAGAACTACAGGAAAGAGCGGAAGTAATTTCAGATAATGAGAGACTTTGAAGAGGAAATACAGGAATGAGTAAGAAGAATGAGTAGGGAAGAACAGTCCTTCAGAGGAGTGTGTGGAAAGAACAGAAGACAAAGGCGGAAAATGACCTAGGAAGATGAGAAGCGCAAAAAGAATTGACTAGGAAGATAACAAAGAGGGAGAGCGTGAAAAACAAGGAAAGAATTGACGGTTAGCAACATCTAAGGATAATAAATATTGAAATGAGAGACAATAGCTCAAGCGTAAAAAGTGCTGTGTGGTAGGGACGTAAGTGTTCAGATCTGTGCGATAGCACATTGCTAGAGTAAGTGCGAGAAATGTGCAAGAGGAGAATGTGAATGTAGGGAGCCTTGGTAAAATCTCAGGAAAGCGTTTCAGAGAAAAATCCCGATCAATTAAATGAGAGAATGATCCCAAATGAGAGTTTGGGAGGAAGTGGTCTGCTTAAAATATGAAACGTAAATGTGGCAGAAGTACAGAAGTAAGTAAACTAGGAAGATTAAGAGCTTGGCCTAGGGAAAGTAGTGAGTAAGTGAAATGTGAGAAAAAAGGCTAGAGAGTATTGAACAGGAATAAAGAAATATAGGAAAGAGCGGAATTATTTGGCGAAATGACAGCGCGGAAGATAATGCAGGTTCATTCTCGGTGAAAAAAGTCGTTCGTAGAGGCAAAAGTAATGTAAAAGAGATATTTCAGGTAATGCGAGACGCTGAAGAGGAGAAATTCAGAGATTGAGTAGGGAAGAACAGTTCTTCAGAGTGTTGTGAGGAAGGAACAGAAGACATGGGCGGAAAATGATCTAGAAAGATAAGAAGCGCGATGAAATTTTATTGGGAGGAATAACGAAGGGGGAATGCGTGAAACTAAACGAAAGAATTGACTGTACGCAAGATCTAAGAATAGGATAAATATTAAAGCGAGAGACAGAAGCTTAAGCGTAGAAAGTGCTGTTTTGTAGAGACGTAAGTGTTTAGATCTGTGCGACAGCACATTGCTAGAGTAAGTGCAAGGAATGTGCAAGAGGAGAATGTGAATTGTGAGAGCTTTGGGAAAATACTCAGGAGAGCGTTTCAGAGAAATATCCTGATCAATAAAATGAAAGAAAAATGACAAATAAGAGTTTGGGAGGAAGTGGTCTGCTTAAAATATGAAACGTAGATGTGGCAGAAGTACAGGAGTAAGTAAACGAGGAAAAATTAGAAGCTTGGCCTAGGGAAAGTAGTGAGTAAGTGAAATGTGAGAAAAAGGCTAGAGAGTATTGAATAGGAATAAAGAAATACAGGAAAGAGCGGAGGTAATGGCGAAACGACAGGGCGGAAGAATATGCAGGTTCCAATTCTCGGTGAAAACAGTCGTTCGTAGAGGCGAAAGGAATGTAAAATAGATCTGGTAATGAGAGGTAATTAAAGACAGGTTCAAATTCTCGGTGAAAAAAGTCGTTCGAAGAGGCAAAAGGAATGTGAAAGAAATATTTCAGGTAATGAGAAACTGTGAAGAGGAAAGAAATACAGAGAATGAGTAAGGAAGATCAGTTCTCCAGAGAAGTTTGAGGTAGGAGCTTAAGACAAAGGCGGAAATTGATCTGGGAAGACGAGAAGCGCAATGCGAATTGATTAGGGGGAATGAAAAAGAGGGACAAAGAGATCTAACAAAGGCACAAATATTAGAACAAGAGAAAGAACCATGAGCGTAGAAAGTGCTGTATGTAAGAGACGTAAGAGTTTAGATCTGTGCGACAGCGCATTGCTAGAGTAAGTGCAATAAATGTGCAAGAGGAGAATGTGAATGGTGAGAGCATTGGGAAAATCTCAGGAAAGCGTTTCAGAGAAATATCCCGATCAATGAAAAGAGAGAATGATGCCAAATGAGAGTTTGGGAGGAAGTGGTCTGCTTAAAATATGAAACGTGAATGTGGCAGTAGTACAGAAGTAAAAAAACGAGGAAAAATAGGAGCTTGGCCTAGGGAAAGAAGTGAGTAGTTGAAATGTGAGAAAAAGGCTAGAGAGTATTGAACAGGAATAAAGAACTACAGGAAAGAGCAGAAGTAATTGGCGACACTACAGGACGGAAGCATATGCAGGTTCAAATTCTCAGTGAAAAAAGTCGTTCGTAGAGGCAAAAGGAATGTGAAATTCGAGTCGACACTGGTTCAACATTAGCAACTGTCAAAATGAATGAATAAATGAAAATAATCAAAGCCAACTAGTCATTTTTTTATTTAGAAGTGCTTTCAATTCAGCGAATGCATACAATCGTTCAATAATTTTTTATTCATGAACGTTTGGAGATACCACAAAATTACAAGTGTCAAAAAAGTTTTTGAACTGAACGAAAATGACGAAAATTGATTGTATGGTGATCAGTGGAGTACTGCTAAATAGTTTGAAAGGGCAAATGAAGAGATGGCACGGGAAAATAAAATACCTTGTAGATTCTAGTTCAAGTTTAGGACGTGTATTGAAGGAGGCAGTGAAAAATAACTTGCATTCCAGATTTCGGCTGAATATTTCGAAAACTGCATGAGTTTTGAAGAAAAAACTAATTTTTTCCGGAAATTTCAACACCCTGTAGCTCAGTAACAAAGCTTCTGCGGATCTATGTTTTCATGAATTATTTTCTTAAAATTGAACGAAGACCCACTCCCTATTGGAGAAGATATTTATTAGATTTTTCGAATAAACATGTTCATTGCACTTCAATATAAATGGGGACATGAAAACATATTGTCAGTTACGAATTGCCCAATATTTTGAGAACTATATTAAAAAGATTTTTCTTAACATAATTCATGCCTATGCGATCGTATCACAAAGACCTCGAGGATTTAAATTGAAACTATAGATGAGAAAGATAGAGTTTCGGAAGTTCAGATTTTCTTAAAAATTACGCCTCTGTTGATAATTTCTCAATTATATTTCATAATGTAAATATCTTTTTGGTATATCTTTTGCAGAGTTATGCGGTTAAACAATATTTCGACATACATATTTGTATATGTGAAGAAAATATAATATATAAGATATAAATATATCTGAAAATTTTATAGTTTTTATCATAAAATAAGATCTATATATATATATATATATATATATTATATATATATATATATATATATATATATATATATATATATATATATATATATATATATATATATATATATATATATATATATATATATATATATATATATATATATATATATATATATATATATATATATATATATATATAAAACATATAATGAGGTAGAATTATAGATTTCTGATCAGAATCTCATATCATATTAATTTCTTCGTACATGTGAATGAAATATAGTTTGCTGTTTATATATGAGAAGAAAAAAGTAAACATTTATTGGATTTTTAAATAAACGTGTTTATTGCCTTCATTATGAACGGATACATGAAAAATTTGAAAATGTGATTACCTCTTTGTTAATGGATTTTGCAATTAGTTATGTGCTTGTACAATATTTCAATACATTTTTCTTGATATCCCGAATTCAATGAAAGTTCATTCATATTTTTGCGAGCTTCTTAACAAATTAAAATCGATTAGAACTTGTGAGCAAGACCAGTAGATATGCTCATCAAGTGTTATATTATGTAGCAGCTAGAAATCTTCCACTGGTGAAACGAATTTATATTCCTTAATATTTCTCAATATATTTCCTTATCAATTTCGACTACTTACATTATGTTTTTGGTACTCGAAAGTGCATTTTGCAGATGAATGCAGTTGTTGTGACTATTTCAAATATTCTTCTTCTTTGGCGAATGCATGCAATTATCAAAATCGCATTGTTGGGATTCAGACTCACTGACATTGGACAGGATGCCAAACTTCAATAATAGGACTATTTTGTTAAGTACACGTCATCATCATCATAGATCAGATAATATCGATTCTAGTTCTGTATTTATTTTTATTAGGTTTTTCCGCACTTCTTAGACTGTAAAGATAAAGGTACTAATATTTGAAATGGAATAACAACCACAACTGAATGAAATAAGAAAATTTCAGAAGTATGTATGTTTTTGATAGTTGCTAATAAAGCAGTTAATAATTAAACTTTCATTTCCTACTAAAAGATTCAATTGAATTCAAAATATCTCATGTAGAAAACATAGTTCTCATTCCTATATTCCAGTCATTCCAGCATGGATAATTGTAAATAATTAATTTAGAGATGTTATTTGAAAAGACTCTACCCAAGATATTTTTTTCAATCCTATTGAGGCGGGGTCAAAAAATTGTATAAACATGTAAAATTTAGTACAGTGGAAGCCGTTTCGTGACTAGAAATTGAGTGCGTTTCTATTTACCCTCTCACTCTCCCGAATTACAATTCAAATAATTTAATTGGAAACACCCTTCTTGTGATACATTTTTGGATAGCCCATAGTTCTGTCTTTCTAACTAGCGTTATACATTACATGTCAATGTATGGAATCTAATTTCTTTGAATTCATCATTTAAACGTGCAATATTTCAGGAATATTTAATTTTGATTTCAGTCAATGGAATTTATTCTAGCAGCGTTACCCCCGTTTGAACATAAGGAGCGTAGAAAGGTGAGTT
Source organism: Cryptolaemus montrouzieri (assembly GCA_013387265.2). NCBI lineage: Eukaryota > Metazoa > Arthropoda > Insecta > Coleoptera > Coccinellidae > Cryptolaemus > Cryptolaemus montrouzieri. Next base: position 58,864,918 of record JABFTP020000185.1, read on the forward strand.
AGAATACATTAATCTTCGTGTCATACAGCGATTCGAGAAAAACTAACGCTTACGTACTTCTGAAAATTTTGGGGCTTGTAATAAAGTTACAGATATATCGGGGGGCTACTTTTCAAATGATCTCCCTGTATATAAATACTTGTAAGAAAATTTAATATCTGGTTAACAAACTATTGTGTAAAAATAAAAACCGAAACGGGAATTGAACGACCAAATAAGTCATCCATTAATCCAAAGGACGCTTTTTGTCTAAGGATTCTCTAAGTGTTGATACCCCTCGTAGCGTATAAGACTAACAACAACCAAAATCATTTTTTGAAACAGAAATTTATTTTTTCACAAATTTTGTCTCACTAATCTCAAACAAAAGAAAAAGATTTATCCAATTTGGTACAGTCGTTTGCGCGTACATATAATTCGGTAATTAATTTCATTTATATAGATGGATGAAATAGTCATCTGATTATCTTCTTGATCGCAATATCATAAGACGTAACAAATTCTTCTAACTTGTGTGAAACTTTGTAACTCATTTTAGTATAACAGGTACGATTTAGAGCGATGAGACTCCTATATTCAATATTTGTGTGAGAGATCTTGAAAGAAACCACTAAAGTTCTACTCAGAGTTTTAATAAATAGTTAGTGAATGTCAACGTACAAAATTTACAAGGATTTATAGGTACTAATTTAGAAAGGTCTATAATAACAAAAACGAATGCTTCAGTTCTGAGTGACACTTATCTTTGGGGACTGAAGAGAAACCGTTGTCGTCATATAGTTGGGTTCTTCGTCCTGGCCCTTTATAAGAGGAAATCTTCAATCGGTTTTCGCATCCAAGTTTGGACTTATAAATGAAGAATCCCCTTCCTACGAGATACTTCCTAGACTTCCACCAGAGATAAATATTTAGCTTTTAGCCCCAACCTACGACCTATATTGTGGATATAGGTCACTAGAGATTATTTAAATCGAGATATAGCTTCTATTAGCAGTACTACAAAAAGAAATTTTTCTTTGAATCGACTGATCACTTTAAGACTTCTGTTAGTTCAGTTTGCTGGGAAAGTCGCAAGCGAAAAGAAATGACACCTGTTTTAGTTACTTCAGGTAGCCGGTGAAACTAAATCCCTGTGATGCGCGTGAGGAATGTGGGTTGTAGAATTATAGTTAGGTACCAGTGGCGTAGCTGATAGACGGATAGAGGGTGAATTGAAATTAGGTGTTTTACACGAAAAAGTTATAAAATACTGTGACGTGGTTTCAACACGTTACACCATTCCCCCCTCACGGGAAAAATTTTGATGAAATCAAAATTTTTTAACGCCATCAACCACAATTCGCTCAACCGTACAAGAAAAATCCTGGAAAATTTAAAGAAATTGAGATATTAAACGACAAAGATATAAATTTAGAAAAATGGATGCCAAAATTTGAAGTTAATAAAAGATAATGTTAATGCTGAAGATGCATCAAGCTTTGTTTTGCGCCAAAACCTGACGCACCTTCAACAAGGATGAAGCTAAGTGAAAGATAATAAGAAATTTGGAAAAGATATCAATTTACGAATATAATCAATGAATAACAAAGTGAAAATTCGGGGAACTCCTATTTGCATAGAGAAACCCCTGATCCCATCAATAGGGCACGGACAACATAAAGGTTTGGCGCATATAGCAACCTTGAAACATACACTCTGTAAGAAGTACATACAAACACAGTGTACGGGAACTTGCTGCATCCAAAAAATTTTTTCAAAAATGAAACCTATCTGAGGTTTAGTGGAAAAGAACGGATAAAAGGATAAGGGATGGAGGATATATTAAAGGGGAGAGAAGGAATAAAGGTTCGGGATGGAGGATATACTACCCCAAATAATAAACTAAAAAATGCGGGGCGTGAAGCGCAAATAATAAAATATGTGCAACCATAACGAGGTAAAATTACAGTATACACGCAGCAAGACATCAGTTTATATTTAAGAGGTCCTGATTGCGTAGACCTCCCTTCGCCCAGAGGGTAGAAGCACGGAGGGAATAATTGTCATAATCAAAAAAGTCGAAATAATGATTGGTGATTTTGCCTTGACTAGCTGAACTGCAAAAAGATATTAATCGATGCAATTCATACCTATACCGTCACTAGATGGTCAGTGCGGAATCAGGCATTGCGGTGAAAAGAAACGAAAGATCCAAATTTGCAGAACAACGAGACGAGCCAAAATCAAGAAAGAGTCATAATCGGTAAGAAATCAACACAATACAAGTTGAAGTCAAGATAAAGATAGAATCATCGAGAATAGGAATGAAGTTGGTGAACGATACGAGAAAGTGTGATGATTTATCCATGACTACAACCTTGTATGTGGAAAAGAGACATAATCGGTAAAACAAAAGTGAAACGGCATGGACAATTATCAGGACAAAGATAATAAACCACAAGATAAAGTCCTTTTGAAATAATTGATCCCATTCGTAAAACTTTTGTAAGATATCTTAGAGACAAAGTAGGTATTTTTATTAACTAAAATAGGTCATCCACTTCAGGCAAGAGTAAGATAAAGATAGGAAGTGAAATAAGACACTATTTTAGAACGATAAGGTAGTCACAATCAGGTAATTGAAGAGGTCATAATTGATAAAAAGTCATAATCGGTGAAAATCAAGAAATCGATAGAAATCAAAATCAAGGGATGAACATAAGTTGCAGTTGAATTGAGTTTCTTAGAGACTGAAGATACGAAAAACGATACGAAACGGTAGAAGAACACTCAATTTCAACAACACCCTGTATATGAACAAGTCAAGTCAAGATAAATGTGTCAATTTAGGTAGTAACGATCAGTTTAAAGAAAAGTGGGCATCAACAGCATTTTTAATGAATATAGAATCATTATAAAGATATGAAATTCGATATAAAGAAAATTGGTAATAAATAATTCTCCATTCTTAAAAAGCCGCCAACACTATCAAAAAGATGGAAAATAGATTACAAGATCATTGCCTTGTTATAGTCAGAGTCACTGGCAGATACAAACAAGATCAACATTTTTGACCTACAAATTAATCTTCAGGAGATTGAAAGCTACACTACAAATTTGGAATTCTCCTGAACTGCATAACCCAATTTCCCAAAGAAATTGTACAACTATTACCAGAATAGGATCACGTAACTATAACAAGAAAATTAAATGGAGTAAAAACACTCAACCAAGTAGCAACAGACAGTACAGTTTGCAAGACTGTAGCGAAAGTTTCTTTCGGCCTGACTAGTAAACCAGTACAGAAATAAGAGAGAAAAGGTAAGAAAAATTGTGTACAAGTGAAAATCGAGGCCCCACGTTGGGCGCCAGTGTAACTCATTTTAGTGTAACAGGTACTATTTAGAGCAATGAGACTTCTATATTCAATATTTGTGTGAGAGATCTTGAAAGAAACCACTAAAGTTCTACTCAGAGTTTTAATAAATAGTTAGTGAATGTCAACGTACAAAATTTACAAGGATTTATATGTACAAATACAGAAAGGTCTATAATAACAAAAACGAATGCTTCGAGATATAGCTTCTATTAGCAGTACTAAAAAAAGAAATTTTTCATTGAATCGACTGATCACTTTAAGACTTCTGTTAGTTCAGTTTGCTGTGAAAGTCGCAAGCGAAAAGAAATGACACCTGTTTTAGTTACTTCAGGTAGCCGGTGAAAATAAATCCCTATGATGCTCGTGAGGAATGTGGGTTGTAGAATTATAGTTAGGTACCAGTGGCGTAGCTGATAGAAATTAGGTGTTTTACACGAAAAAGTTATAAAATAGCTGTGACGTGGTTTCAGCACGATACAACTTTCATTCGAAAACGAAGAAGAGGGAAAATATAAAATATTGAAAAGCTTCAAAAAGTGGTAACTTTACGCTGCATCTAGAGAAATATCCTTGGATATTCTATGAATTCAATTAAATCTTCTAGCATCCAATGAAAATTAGAAATTCTACTTTTTTATTGGAGACTATCGAAGAAAAAAACATACATATTTCTGAAACCTTCCAATTTCATTCAGTTATGGTTTTTATTCCATTTCAAATTTCAGTACCTGCATCTTCACATTCGAAGAGGTGCGGAATTACCAAATAAAGAGAAATACAAAACTCGAATCGATTTAATGTGGTCAATGGTGATGATGACATGACCCTTTAACTCCTTGAATAATAATTGTTATTTACACTAATAGCTTTAACAGCAGGTACTTAACAAAATAATCCGATTATTGAAGTTTCACATCCTGTCTAATATCAGTCGGTTTGAATCTCAATGATGTGACATTGATAATTATGCATGCAACAAAGGAGAAGATTATTTGAAATAATCACAAGAACTGCATTCATCTGAAAAATATAATGATGAGTACCTCAAACCATAATGAAAGTGGTGAAACGAAATTTTATACATATTTTTCAATATATTTTCTTATTACTAAATAAAAAATGTTTAAAATATAACAAAGCATAAACTTTTGTCTCACCAGTAGGAGATGTCCAGTTGCTATAGAATATAACATTTGATGAGCATTTCAAGTGTTTGTTCTAGTTTCTCACAAATTCTAAACTGTTTTAATTGGTTATGAATCTCCTCAAAATATTAATGAACGTTCATTGAATTCGGAATAATAACAAGAGAAACGTATTGAAATATTATACTAATACGCAAATGCTATTAGCAAAATGAGGCTTTCACATTTTAGAATATAATTGAGAAGTTATCAAAAGAAGCGTAATTTTTAATTAAAATCTCAAATTCCGAAACTCTATCTCTCTCATCTATAATTTTAATTTAAATCCTCGAGGTGTTTGTAATACGATCGCATAGCCTTCTTGATAATATTCTGTTAAGGTAAATATTTTAAACATAGTTTTCAAAACATTGGGCAATTTGTAACTGACCAAATGTTTTCATGTCCCCGTTTATATTGAAGGATCATGAACATGTTTATTTACAAGATCTAATAAATTTCTACTTTCTGGTCTTCTCCATTAGGGTATTACATAATGGTATGTCAAAACTTGAGGGGGTGAGTCTACGTGCAATTTTGAGAAAAAATTTCATAAAAACATAGATCCGTAAAAGCTTTGTTACGGAGCTACAGGGTGTTGAAATTTCCGGAAAAAATAAGTTTTCTCTTCAAAACTCCTGCAGTTTTCGAAATATTCGCCATTGTACGCCACTGATCCCCATACAACCAATTTTTGTCATCTTCGTTCAATTTAAAAACTTATTTGACGCTTGTAATATTTTCGTATCTCCAAACGTTCTCGAGTAAAAAACTATTAAACGATTGTATGCATTCGATTAATTGAAAGCACTTCTGAATATAAACATGACTAGTGGGCTTTGATTATTTTCATTTATTTATTCGTTTTGACAGTTGCTAAGGTTGAACCAGTGTTTGCTAGAATTGTTCAATAAATTAGCGATTAGCTTTAAGACTTATGATGTTATTGCTGTAAGAAAAAATGACTTACTTTAATAGAGCCGAATTGGCTGATATCCATTACATGTACAGTCTGGCTGACGGAAACATAACGGAAGCTAGGGGATTATATCAGGTGCGCTTTCCAAATCGACTAACATCAGCAGGCGAAGATTCTCGAATATCCACAGAATAATGAGGGAAACTGGTACTTTTACAGCAAATAATCATTTAAAAGATGGATTTCAAACTTTGTGAACTCCAGATATTGCGGAAGCGGTTTCGAATTGTATTGATTTTACTCCTCATGTGAGAATAAGAAATATTGTGAATCAGTTGAATATTTTACATGTTCTAGTTTGGGGTATTCTGCACGACTTTTTATTGTACCTACCTGTTCCATATTTAACGCGTCCAAGCTCTACTTCCTCGAGATTTTTTTTCAAGACTGAATTTCTGCTGATGGTTCTCAGATAAACTTAGAGAAAATGCTCATTTTGTTAGTGAAATAATGTTCACAGACGAAGCTAACTATTCGAGAACTGCTATCACGAATTTTCAGAAAAATCATTATTGGTCTTAGGAAAACCCCCATTTGGTTGAAGAATCTCATCATCAAAAAAAATTCTTCTTAAATGTCTAGGTCGGAATAATTGGAAATTATTTGATTTGACCTTTTTCTTGCATAACAGACCCAACGGTCCCGCTTATAGGCTATTTCTTAAGGAGATGTTACCTTTATTGCTCGATGATGCTGAACTTTTGGTGAGAAACATAATGTGGTTCATGCATGACGGGGCACAAGCAGATTTCAATGGATAAGCTAGGGAATTCTTGAATACTACATTCAACAACCGATGGATAGGTTGGGGTGGACCAGAACCATGGCCTCCTAGGTCCCCAGACTTAAATATCTTAGACTTTTTCCTATGCGGATATTTCAAAACTTTAGATTATACCCCTCCAGCTAACACTATAGAAGAATCGAGAAATCTAATAATAACTTCATGTGACACGATGAGAACAGCCAGGGATTATTTTATAATATAATATGCGAAGAAGGGCAGAGTCCTTTATTCTTGCAGGTGGAGGACACTTCCAGCAATTTATTTAGTTTTTATTTGTTCTTTTTTTAGTTTGATATTGAATAAATATAAGTTGAGTCTCAGAAGAGGAGCTATCAAAATAAAATAAAGTTTTGGGCATACCTACCGTGTATTTCGTTTATTATTTTTTCTAAGCCAATAACATACAATTCAAATAATCCAAATTCTATAATTTTTCACTCGAAAATGATTGGAGATACGAAAAAATTACAGGTGTCAGAAGAGATTATAAATTGAACGAAGGTGACAAAAATTGAATGTACTCTGATCAGTGGCGTACAGCAAAAAAGCTTGAAAGTCCGAATGAGACATGGTCTCGGAAAAGAAAACACCTTGTGAATTTCAGTTGAAATCTATGGTGTGTAATAATGAAAGCTCTGAGAAATAACTTGTGTTTCAAATTTGGGCTGATTATCTCAAAAACTGCAGGATTATTGAAGAAAAAACCAGGACAATGTGACCCCGTAAGGACGTTTTTGTGGACCTATGTTTATATGAACTTTTTTCTTAACATTGCAACTGGATTCACCCCCTCAAGCTGTGACATACTCTTATGTAACACCCTGTATATAAAGTGAACAATAATTTTTAAATTCAACAAATTACTGCAATCATCGTTTTTTGGGGGATTTAAAGATTTGAAATTAATAGGATACTCAAATTTCGGGTAAGTCCTTACTATTTATACTTTTTCTATTTGAAGGAAAGAAACACTTCAAAATTTGAAATGTTTGAAAATTGTAATACAGACTTGTCCACGTTATACCGCACGGAATATTATGAACAAATTACGGGACTATAAGATTATTATTCTTATGGAAAATGTAAGGAGCTATTATAGGGACCTTTTGAATGATCTTAATTACTGAACTCAATTTTGTTTGTAGGTGCTTGATAGAGTAACGGAAAATGGCAAATTTTTCGAAAAAATATTGTTCAGTGATGAATGTACATGGTGGTCAAATTTCGATGTATTTGTACGGCAACTATGTGAAATTTTGCAGATAGAGAAAAATGAACCCTACTGAACTCAGGGAAGAATATTAGGTCCGATCTTATTTTAACTGTTCGTTAATGACCTAAATAGCATCACTACAGATGAACCAAGATCATCAATGGTAAACTATGCAGATGATACAAACATTCTACTTAGCAGTGAAACCTTTCCAGAGGCAGTAAATCACACAACTGTACTGGAGGAAGCAGATGGTTGGTTTCATAGAAATAGGCTACACATGAACTCCGAGAAAACCTGTGCAACTTTTTTCAAGTCAGCATATGCAAATATCGAAACTACAAGTCACCTGAAACGACGATCTGGCAACATTGAATTTGAGGAATTTTCGAAGTTCTTAGGGGTACACATTGACGAAACACTCAACTGGAAGAAACACATTTAAGAAACATGCAACAAATTGAGCTCCATCTGCTACTCTCTGCGTGTATTGAGTAATTATCCAGATATGAACTAAAGAAAAATAATATATCAGGCAGTCTTTGAATCCAAAATGAGATATGGCATCAAGTTCTATGGAGCAGCAACATTACAGAAGAGAGCCTTGCGAATTATTCTTATACCCAACCCACAAGCGATCAGTAACAGAAAAGAGCCCTGAATATAAAAGTATCAAGTACTATAATAAAATACCACCTAAAATTCGCGCCGAAACAAACATTGTGAGTTTCAGAGGATAAACTTATAGATTGCTCCTGATGATTAAACCATACTCAGTAAACAAATTTTCGGAGTATGGTGAAATGTAATCTTTTGTCAACTTCTTCTGTAGTCTCGTTCTGGAAGACACTGTTCTAATTCGAAGTGTTCAATTATTTATTTTTTGACGACAACTATTACATATATTTCTGCACTTTTATACGAAATAAGGAATTGAAAAAAAATTCAATACATTTTTCCAGAGAAAAAAATTAAATTTCCACAATTCCATTCATTAGGTACATGCCCATCGATTCATATTTTCTCAACACTGGAAACCAAAAGTTATTGAAATCCTTTTTAGGGTAAATGTTATTTGTATGGTTTGGTTCTATTCAGACCTTAGTAATTAACTGTGGTCTTAGAGTTCGACAATCACTTCTACTCTTCATAAATCGGATTACAGACGAACATTAATTTTGTTGAAATTTGAAACTTGCCGAGGAGTCTACGTATTATATGAATCAATGCAAGTTGCTTTGCCAAAATTTTATTCAAAGGATTAGAAAGTTACGCGACTAAAAACGTTATTATTATGAAAAACAAGA